>OW804100.1:29378078-29833078 GCA_942159475.1 Sthenelais limicola
TTCCCTCCAAACCACAACCTTCTAAGTCCATATTGGTAGTAGGTGGCCTGCTATCTTATCTGCAGAACGAGAGAGTTTTCTCTGCGTGTTTACAATATCTGTGTTTGTTCCTGCCCAGATTGCTGCAATCACGCTAGTAATCATTTAGCCTTGACCCCCCCCCCCCCCCCCCCTCCCTGCCACCATAATGCTGGATCAAGGCACATTCTATGATTCCATTATACCAACGGCAACGAGATGATTTTACTAACCAAAGAAGACGTATATTATGGACTTAGAAGGTTGTGGTTTGGAGGGAAGAGTCTTATGGCATGGGATAGAGGGCGAGCGATAGCGAGCTCTCCTATCCCATGTCCATAAGGCTATTCCCTCCAAACCACAACCTTCCAAGTCCTTTAGGGGTCGACCACAGACTCTATCCGCTGGTAGGATTGTCCGTTACAAGGCAATTTAGGGACAAAACTGGACCAGAGACCCCTAACTAGTAATAGTGGTGGTGGTGGTGTGGAGAATGCAGGAACAGGAGGGAGAAGGAAGAGAAGGCGAGGAGAAGGAGCAAGGGGAGGAGCAGGAGGACGAGGAGGAGCAGGAGGGAGAAGAAAGAGAAGGAGCAAGGGGAGGGGAGGAGAGGAGGAGAAGGAGCAAGGGGAGGAGGACGAGGACGAGGAGCAGGAGAGAGAAGGAAGGAGCAGGAGCAGGAGGGAGGAAGTGGAGGGAGGAGGAAGAGGAAGAAGGAGGGAGGAGGAGCAGGAGGGAGGAGGAAGAAGGAGGGGAGCAGGAGGAGGAGCAGGAGCAGGAGGGAGAAGGAAGGAGCAGGAGGGAGGAAGTGGAGGGAGGAGGAAGAAGGAGGGAGGAGGAGCAGGAGGGAGAAGGAAGGAGCAGGAAGGAGGAGGAGGAGCAGGAGGGAGGAAGTGCAGGGAGGAGGAGGAGGAGGAGGAGGAGGAGGAGGAGGAGGAGTAGGAGGAGGAGGAGGAGGAAGAGGGAGAAGGAGAAGAAGTTGGGAGGAGGAACAGGAAAGAAGGAGGGATGAGGAGGAAGAGTTGGAGGGACAGTAGCTTTTCATTACGACATCCACCTTGAGCAATAATAAAAGCCAGGTAGTTCTCAGGCAGGAGGAAACAAGGCCGACAGCATGGCGCAATGACGTGATCTACGCTACAGCCTTGCAGTAAATCACTTCATGGGACAATGTAGCACAATAGACACAGTGGCGACCTCAGGGGGGGGGGGGGGGGAGAACGGAGTAAAAACACTCCCGTCTCTTCCTCTCACATGCAATATACTCATTACGATTGTTGTTCTCATCCAAATATAAGATTCGTTACACTGGAGACTGATAAGTAAAATAATATTCATTTTAAAACCTATTCACCCCAAAGAATAATTATATCATTTCTCAATAGATATTCATTTCTCAATAGAACAAACTATAGACTGTCCGGTTAAATCTTGGGATAGGAAGCGATTTCTGTTCAATGGCCCTCCTCCAAAAACATGTACGGTATGTGTCCGTAACTGAAGCAGAATGATCAGATTACATAAACGACTGAGACACAATCTATTTAAATTGTATAATCCAAATAAGTATATAGTGTCATTCCTATGTTTCTTGGGAACCCAATGAACTGCCCGCCCTCTAAAGCACCCATGACATCAAGGAGTGCTCTTAAAACTGCATGACAGGTAATTCCCGTTTAAAAAATAGAATATTAAAATATTGGACGGGTTGAGATACTACTAACTGCTGGTAGACTTCACTATTAATTGTGTGTGAATTAGTGGTAGACGAATAAAATACATTTATTTTCTACTTCTTTGACTTCCTTAAAATATTGGGCTATGACTTCCTTAAAATATTGGGCTAGTTTTTCTTTCTCCTTGCACACCCACATTATCCCCCAAATAATTCGCTTCGGTGAAAGTTTTGTGATAACACTGGCCAGATGGAATATAAAGAGGCTAAGTAACAAACTGAACTTACGCCAAATGCCACCGTTGAACAGCCAAACAGAAACAGTTTATACCTCGGAATATAATATTATAGTTCGACAACTCATCAAGCCAAGCGTTTTTATATTTGTTGAGTATACGTGTCCTTATATACAGGTTTCAGCCATACAATGGTCTTCTTCACAGGATTAAACACAAAGCTAAAGAAAATTTCGAGAAAAATCCAAGAATTAATAATAATAATAAAAAGGCAATACAAAGTTCTTTTTGTATTCAAATCCTCCAATAAAAGATCAAAGGCTCAAAGAAAGAAAGAAAATTAATAGTGTTGGGTCAAAATAGCAGGGAATGCATCTTTAAGGACAAAAGCAGTGCGAATCACGAGAGGTAATGTTTTGGTGCTGGGGTGGAATGATACAACATACTAGCATTTCCTCCCGACAATGACAGACACAAAAACATCAATACTGGTTCTGCCATGTATACATCATTTCAGCACTATATCTACAACAACAATCTAACGGAGCTTCTAAATCTAATTATTACCTCCCGTTGGCAGTAAATGCACGGAAAGAGGCATACTCGAATAAATTAATACATTACATTTTATTTTGCTAGTCAATTCACCAATGGGAGATTGAGACATATGATATTAAACTGCAGTGAACAATCAGGGAATTCTCTTATCTTATCTTATCTTATTTCTAATCTAGAACCACTGAGTATTATTATAATCTGATATCTGATAATTTTATTTCATCCCAAGCAACAAACAAGATTAAATGCTCAGAAAGTATATGATAGCTATATTTATTAGTTTTTCATGAGAATAGTCGAGTTTCATCTTTCAAATGATATCCCCCCAACGGTCCCTGGACCAGTATACACCTTGCTTCTTCTTTTTTTTACACTCAAGGGACATAATTCCAGGACACTCAAATACTTGATGAGCGATGGCTAATTGAGCTACAAAAGAGCTCTCTAGTCCTTTGAGGATCAACCACCTAAGCTGCCAGCATAATGGGATTTAGTGATTAATTTGGTAATTTGATGGGCAGTCTGATCTATAAATACAAGTAGTCGGAGGAGCGTGAATTTCGCACGAGTGCGACATATTCTACACTACATAAAACCAACAAGAGTTTTAAAACTGTTTTAGAAGTTTAATTTAAATGAAAAATAGATCTATGATTTAGCCAATTTGGTTAAAATTCATGATGATATGTGTTCTAAACAAAGTTTTTCACATGTGTGATTATAATATAGTCGCATAGATGAATGATAATATATATATGGCATTTTCCTGATATCACATGCTATGTAACACATTCAATTAATAGCAAAACCAGAAACGGTGTAAAAGACATGTAGATTGAGTAACATGTTGCTAGGGTGGCTATTATCAATGACGACTGAAATGTATACCATGAATTTTTCTTCTTCTTTTTTTAAAGCAAAAATATGAATTTAAAAAGTTGTAATTGATAGGAACTAGGTAATCGTGATAGATAAAGGAAGTATAGGCGTTAGAAAAATAATTCAGGAAACACGATAATCTATCAGCCAAGAGGATATAAATATAAAATGGCCTGTAACAACTTGGTCTCATCGCCACAGGTGATTCTCATAGATGTAGGGTATAGAAGGCAAAAATCAGTTCTATCAATATTTTCTTTCAGCTTGTTTAAAAAATGAAATCTCTTGAATTAATCATTTTAAATGTTCACAAAAAAGCCCACACTTTCTGCCTGCATACATCACTTAAAATTCGAGAAGAATACTTTTATGTTTTAGAGTAAGCAGGGATACTCATATATAAGTACTTTGTATTCCAATATACATATATAACAGTTACAGTAAAAGAAACAGGACAGACTTTTCTGATCAACTCAGTTCTTCCAGGGTGTCCTGAACTCAAACTCAAAGTACGGTTTACAAAAATTACAAATGGAATCGATGCAAAACTATTTATAGCATGATGATCAAATTGCACAATTTAAGTACTGAGATAAATACCATTAATATGAATCTATATTATATGACTATGATATGAAAGGTAATTATCCAGCGAATTACAGTTGGATAGGATAAGATCAATATATTATACGTACATTAGACCTTAACCGCTATCGCTAGAATCTGGACGAAAGCGTTTAATATAGGGCATGAATAGGTTTGTTTATATTCTCTTGCTTTCTGTCTCTGTCAGCCCCCCCCCCCCCCTCTGGTTTTCCCTTACTCCTCCCAACCCCTCTCTCTGACTTTCTCTCTCTCCATGTCCCCGCCCCCCCCCCCTCCCCCCTCTCTGTCTTTGACTATATCTCTCCGTCTGTCGCCCCCCTCTCCCTTTCGCCCCACCCCCTCTCTCCCTTCCCCCCACCCTCTCTCTCTCTCTCTCTCTCTCTCTCTCACAGAGTCTCTGTCTTTGCCTCTCTCTCTATCTGTCGCTCCTTCCGTATCTGTCTCTCGATTCCGCCGCCCACCCCCGCCTATACACATCATAAAATGTCTAGTATGTCATCATCTAGATTCTAAGAGGAAGGCCTATAATATGAGCTATAATGACACTCCTATTACCAGAGACAAGACACCGGAGAATTATGATATATCTCCAGTCCTTCACAACTGGTCTTCAGGCGTGTCCCGGGGGTAGCATGTAAAAAATGATCACACAGTTCCAGCCGTAGCAATATGGGCAATCTTACCCCCAAGATACGTCTACTACAGATATATCCACTAAAAAGCGTTCAGAAAACCAGAATAATTAACTGGGGCTGACATAAAAGGATTTTATTTTAAATCAGACGGAAAGTTTAAAACTATACAATGTCCTCGTTAAATCTCTAATTGAATTAAAAGAACGACTAGGATGTAAAAAGGAGTTAAAATAGAACAATGTATCTAGGTATATGAAGACATCAATTCACAGCCACCTTCAAAAGCAGACAGTGACGTTTTAGCACATTATTTTATAGCTATTTTATGGGAACATTCCTGGTGTACAGAATGAGCACGTGTATGAGCGAGTGTGCAACACAAATGTGCCTAAACACTGATATGAGCATGATTATCCAGAAAAGAACCATGATTAATAAAAAGGTGGTACTATCTTGTTTTGTGGCAGGGCGATAAGTAAAACTTTTCGTCTCAAAATATGAGATCCTGTAGTGTGTATTATACAGTGAGACTCACTCGTTATTTGATTAGACTCGCACATAAGAAGCTTTTTACAATTATACACATTGGCCTGATTCATTTTATATTCTATACAATAATATTCCTATCAAGCCTTTCTTTATACAACACGGGACTTGCTCAAATTTGTGTTTAGCCGTTAGCCCGTATTCCAATTAATTTACAGTATTATTATTTACAACCGCAGAAGTCTGAACCGTATCAATTCTATTTAATTTTATCCGTTCAAACTAGTTCACTTGTCTGTATTATCGTTCAATTTCCTGGCATGTACTTTACTTATAAAGATCTGGCAATGTTAGAAACGACCTGTCTGTTACAGTGCATCCTGCGATGGATTCTGATCAAATATGACAGACAAATATTTGGCAACATTTTTATCGAAAATTGTAAGAATGTTTTCACCAATATCATAGCTTTATAAATGATCTATAAATACCAAATGCAGGATGGGAAAGATGGGGACTTGTGCCATGGATAGTGGCATTGAGCATTGATATATAGTCCAAGATGACGATGGCATATTTTCTATAGATTTTAGACTGTACCATTAGTCCCATAGTTCCTTGCGAATCAAGATTCGAAATGGCGGCTATGCAAATCCCCTAATTGTGAGAGCATACCAGAAAGGTTAGGAACTCCATTAATAAACCCAAGTTCTATGATATGCTTATCAACTGCCACATGAATATTTATGCTGGAAACAAAATAAAAAATAGCCATCAAGTAGCTGTAGGGAGGCCAAGGCTGGGGTTGTACTCCCTCTACATAACATCATCCACAGGGTCTAGTATCTGATACAGTCTGCACCAGCGAGCATCCTAAATAAACCATGGCTAGATTAGCATGTGAAAACCATGTGAAAACCATGTCGCTATGGCTGCGTTTCATGTCTCGTGTTCCTTGCCTCTCAGCACGATCTCAACATCAATCAAGTCAAAGCATAATATTGAAAACGGTTCGTACACATTATTTGTTTTATAAAGGTTTTTTTCATAGTCGTGTTATGAGGGTGGAATAGTACAATGGAGGTACGTACTAGTTCACCACTCCCATGTGGATGTATACATACGGAGCACGGAGAGAAAGTAGAGCGAGCATGATCAGTAGGATTCCTAAAAGACTTTTTAGTCCCAGGTAAAAGATAGGATTTTCTTTTCACGGACTAGAAGAAGATGCAAAGTAAATTTCTTTGCCAGATCATATCCACTCCTTTAGTTATTTTTATTATTAATTTACATTATAATTAATACTGATGTTTCATAAATCATTAGTTTTTATCATTTAATTAAATTATTATAACATCACGGTCGGTTTTGTGGATAAATTATTACTGTTTTCTAGATTAGTAGATAAATAGTAAATATCACGGTCGGTGCTAAGGGTAAATAATGATCAGTTTAGTTGATACATCAGGAATCCAATAATAAAAATAATCATTTCTGTTGTCATTGTTGAATGATCAGTGCATTCTATATTGATTGCATAAAGGTTACATCATCTGTTGGCGACACATCTCCAGGAAACCATGATATCACTGAGAGATAAGGAGAGAGTGGGTGTTGGTTATCTACCCCCCACCTGAAACATAACTGCAATTATCTGGTCATCATAGGTGCCAACAAGCCTGGATCCATATATCATTAGATTGATCGCTTCATGTTATATGTGGAGGTCTTGAGGGAGAGCGACGGAACTCAATTACCATTGACTAGTAAACGACTGCACATGAATATTACATGCAACGTGGTTCATTCCCAAGCATGGAAATTGGTTTTGATAGAATTAATGAAGCATATTTTAGTTAGGTCAGGTCCATACCAGCCAATGGCGAGGAAAGATAATTATTTCAAGAAAAGTGAACAGAAAAATGGTAATCTTCCCATCATGACCTATTGTTTTGGGAGTTAATAAGGTAGATACAGACAGAAAAGATGTAGAATGAGGTTTTAATGACATTATTATACAATATAATGTTTATAGACCTACTAATCCTCAACATTACAATAATATCGTTAAGATATCCTGCCTTAGATTGTATACAATCATAATCTATATCACTAATACATGTATCTGTATTTGACTTGATTTTTAAGCGAATGTGTCAAAATCAAATAATCAAAAAGAGAGAAAAGATTTGGTACTATCTAAATTTAATCTTCCTATATATAACTAATTTAGGCCTATCCATCAGCACCTATTCATCAGCATACTGAGACCATAATTAAAATATGGTAGACATTAACTTGATTAAGGCAACTTAATGGACTCAGTATTACTATTAACAGCTCTAGGCTCAGAGCTATGCATGTACTATAGTTAGACTGCCTTGTCGGGGAAACAATTTATCGAAGATTGTGGCGACACGAGTTCTTAATGGACTTGTTATTGCACGCTTTCCGAAGAGAGCAACACAGAACAATAAATCATTTAAGAATCAAAAACAAAAAGTAGGGGACAGCACTACAGTACTGACACTGCACTCTACACTACAGTGCGAGATCGAGTGGAGGCCTCCGATCCGAGGGCTTTCGGTCTGATATGAAATGTAAATAAAAAAGAGAGAAGGAGATGATGCTAATAAGAACTCCAGTAAAAAGATTTCCACTAGTCACTCGTAAAAAAACACGAGTGCTTTTCTCACCATCGGGTTCTCTTTCGCTGATATGTTGAAGGTTGGAAGAGCTCGTCGCTGGCTTGGGTTGAGGTTCAGAAGAGGGGGCCTCCACTTGCACAGCATATTTCTCCTCTACCTTCTTCCTGTGGTTATTCCGAGGGCTAGCCTGGATGCAGCATGACTGTTTATTCCCCATTTCTATGCTTTACTACCTGACAAAAGAGTCAGGATTTGTGTTATTGTTTTGAGATGTGGGGATTTTTATGTGGTAGCCTTGTGTGTGTCACTTGGCTATGCCTGACAGCCTAGGCCCGGCGCCGGGACAAAAACAAGCCGGGGCCGAGCACTTACTCAACGATTTGTATCCATTTTAAGGATCCAGCGTTCTCAGACAAAGCTGGCGAACTACAGGCCTAGAAGCTGGAAGTGATCCCAATGAGCCCTAACGTATAATCCATTCTATTTGCAGAAAAATTTCCAATGAGAAGAACTCGGGAAGTGAAGTGATGACAATATGGCCGCTGGTTTGGATGTAACGCGGATTTTGATTGGTCTCCATACCGGAAAAACGTCACCGACCACATTGATCATTACTTCCGGCAAAATTTGCGGGAGATCGTGAGCTTCAAAGTGGTGGGATGCTGATGCTTTCTTACGATGGGAAATCACTACGGTAAGTAAATTGATTGGGGATGTTCCGCCCTTTCATGTGTAATGCAGTGTAATTAATATTATAGCAAATTTAGAATTGATCATTACATGTGTATCTTCGCCCGCTGCTCGCCCTGCTGTGCCTGGGCCCCTGGGCTCAGGCTGGCTTTTTTTGTTTATTGATGGTGTGATGATATCCACAACTTGCACAAGTTTCATTCATGCTAATTTTCACCGCGTGAACGTTATAGTATGCCGATGTCTTTATTAAGTCCAATGATAAATTCGCTTCACTTGGGACGATGCATAGAGCGCGCGAGAGACTTATACTTCAACTTATAAAGACTATAGTAAAGTTTCTACTAAACTTTAGGCTAAAGCAGTAAACGCTAAACCCACTTACTCAGAGTAGGCCCTATAATTATAAACTTCGTCTTCGGCCAAGTTCGGGGTTGGGGGTGGGGCACTCCGAACCAAAGTTGACACCTATGCGAGTTCTCCAGTTTTCCTATTTCCTGAAAAAAGGACTTTATTTCACCTTAGGCCTACAGTTTGATCATTACTTGTGTATCTTCGCCCGCTACTCGCCCTGCTGTGCCTAGACCTAGTACAGTTTGGACTATACCTGGTGACGGTCATGAATGCTCTTATTGAAGATAATACAATTTGAATTAGATTTTTCCCCATCACAATGACAGTATGCATTTGAATTGAGGGTGGATTTTGTTAATTGCTCTGTCTCAGACTCAGTAGAATAACTTGAATAATAATTATAATGTCCATGAAAATGGGATGAATTCTACCTCTTGCCTAAGCTTATGTTATGTATATATGTTGAATTGAATTAAAAAATCGTTTATTTTCAAAGTTTTACGTACAATACTAGTCATGACAAAAGGGTCGACAGGCTTCTGGAAATATTCCAGCTTTTCCAGCTGTTACCTTTATATAAATAAAAGAACAGGGGAAGTAATTCGATCTTGGTCCGAATGGGGGTGACTGTCTAGATTTTGTAATCACACAGGTTTATCTTAATTCAATTAATCCAATAATTTTGTACTGTGTTTTTAAACATAAAAAGATTAGATAAAAAAAGAGTAGGATGAACTGTCTGTGTAAGACTTAACGGAAGACTTTATTGAATTGCTATCATAGATTGTGGTTGTTTAACACATCACCATTCAATTGCATAATTATGATAGATTCATAATTTCCTAGTTTTATATTACCTGCTATTACTTTTTACAGAGCCCGAGAACTTTACCTTGGTTGGAGATGTCCGTATGACCAGTTTGTTAAAAGGGAACACATCGTGGAAAAAGGGCTGCTTAACACTTAGCCAGGAACAAAGTGTTTGGAAAATAGGCCTGCGTTTTGACGTTCAGAAAACGGAACCAACTAAATGGAAGGTACAGATCTTATATAATTTGTGAATCTGACATCATAGACATCATCCACAAAATTTCGACTATTCGGGTACCATGATACGTTTTGGGACAGCAATTTACTTGTGTATGCTTAAAAATTAATGTAAACATAATAATCTTTATTTCAATGTTTAACTTTCATAAGGCATGGCACCTTTCTGCCCCATGCTGTCTCTGATTGATTGATTCTGTAGTGTACGTGTTAGTTAACTCGTACAATGGGCAATACATAATCTTTAATACTAATGTATCTGTAGAATTCTGCCAACTGGTAGACACTCTGAAGGGGTGGATGTTTAATTACCCAAAGGAAAACTCAGGTGGTTGGATGTTTCTAACTTTTATTTCCAGTAGGTTACTTGTAATGAATTGTTTTAAGAAATGGGGTATTTTATAGTAATTTCCCCCGCTTTATGGTTATTTCTGAATCATGCAGACATCACACTCTAGGCCCAAACCCTCAGATCAGATAAGAATGGTATGTCAGCCTACTTCACTAATCGGTTTCCTTGCCCAAGACTCGGCGTTTTTATGGGAGTAAAATGACATTTTGCCGTGTTAATGGAGTTATAATGGCGGTTTGAGGCGAGAGGCTTTCCCTTCGTTTGAAGGGAATCTCTCAACTTTGGGCCTAGACTGATCACATATATGTACAACATAGCATCCAGTCATTTTAATAATCTCAAAGTAGAGGAAGTCAACCCAGAACATAGGAGAGAAAGGAGTTTAATTTATTGTGGTTTGTTTTTTGGGGGTCCGACGTTTCGGTCCAATTAGCCCTTAGACTTAATCAAGGAGGACTATTTTATTAATCATTAGTTGCACATTGTTTTCGATGGGAACTAGTAAAGATTTAGGTTTGAGAATAGTTTGTGTTTCTTAACGGAAAATCGGTCCATTCAAATTGCTCATTTTTTCTTTAGGTAAAACGCGTGGCCAGCTGTAACCTGATGACAAACTACTTCTTGGTTAACTTCGATGACACCCAGCTTATTGTCCGGAACTGGGGTGAATGTAAAGTCCAGAAATTTAAGGAGTTGTTGATCAAGATGAAATCCGGAAACATGCCGATTGGTTAGTGCCTGAATACTGACCACTTTAAATTGTTTCTCTAATTTAATAATAGAAACAATTTAATTGTTGATCCAAACTCACGATATCTCATTTTTAAAAATCGTAGCTGAATCATCTTAATATATTATGTCAAATTGTCCTGGTTATTTTAAACATGTATAAAATATAGTTAGGTTCATAGTTCATGTGGGAAATTCTCTTCACAAAGTTGCTACGAAAATTTGTATTGTATTTGTATTTAAAGTTTGTATTCAGCTCAATCATTATGCAGTGTACATCATTCTCAAAAGAAGCTGGTTTTTACATCGAGGTTAATTAATTAAAGGAAAAGATATCACAAACATCTACCGAAGTTGAAATCTAATACAAATCAAGTAAAATACTTGTTTTTTTATCATTCTTAGATAAACATTCCAGCATGACGACGACCCCGGGTGCGTCCCAGCGGGTGCCCCTGTCGCCAAGACAGAGTCAACAGAGTCAGAGTCAGATGTAAGTTTAAAATGTTTCTCATCAGTCTTTGTTTCGCCAGCTTTCCAATACTATTTTTTCCATCCAGCTATTGTGGTTGTAAACAATTTAAAATTAAAATGCTAGATTCCTTTTTTTGCCCCTTCAATTTTTATATTTCTGATTAAGCCATTTACTGGAAAATCAATTTGTTGATAATAAAATTGTATATTTATGTATTCCAGGACATTTAGGTAGAGTTGATTTATATTCTCAATTGTTTTTTTAGAAAATTGTTTAATTTGTTCGTTTTCTACAACATACAATATTATTTGGGGGACATTTTAGATTCAAGGGTATCTTAACTGCATTATCAGCTATTACGACAACAAGATCTCACTAAATTTACTCATATTGTGACTTATAGGATTGAAGCCACCGCAGAAAATGATTTCGGCGGGCCTCCAAAATATAAACGTGGACTTGCATGAAGTCCTGTGGCTAAACAAGGAGAACAAATTGTTATCAAATAACATTCAGATTGGTTGGAAAAGAACAGAACAAAAATTAGAAAATCTTTACTTTTCGACCAATGTTATAACTGAGATTGAGAGTGCACTAGAATTATTTGTCCATCATAATTTCATCATTAATGATATCTTACTCGCACGCGTTCAATTTTCTTCCTTCTAGTTGCTACAGTTAATGTTTCTGTTATAGGAAATATTGCCCTGTTTCATAAAAGACTGATGATGTTAACATAATTATTTTATTTTTGTAGAACGCCAACTCAAGCAAAATGGTTACACAATAGTTCGTTAAAAAGTTCAGAACAACTTGCAAATCGCACCTCGACCAGTTTCTACGGAGCAAAAGCAAGCATGTCTGCCCAGCGTGTCTATGGTGCAGCAGGAGTAAAGTACGTAAATAATATTATATAATATTATTATATATGGGTCAAACCGTCAGAAAATGTACAATTTTAAGACGAGGTTCAAAATACAGTTGAACATAACCAAACTCATTGTTTGAAATATAACGCAAGACCAAATACACTCAGATGTACTTAGTATTTATCATTTTCAGCTTGATTTAACTGATTTTTTATGTGTTTATCAACATTCCTGCTTACAGTTTTGGAATCAGTTCATCAGGGCTGGTCTGGTTGTCTCAATTATTTGAATTGCTTTTCTTCTGGAGAAATTATGACGATGTTTGTTATTGTTCTTACAGTAGCATAAAGCGGACTAGGCGGCCTGGCCTTTTGCCAGATCCTAGTCTCAACAAGCGGCCCAGCCTTTCGCTAGACCATAGTTCCAGTAAGCGACCCAGAAAGGACGTAGTCTATGACTGGGGGAAGAAAGTCGATTCCCCTATCAAGTCCCATCTGAAAGGGTAAGAATTATGTTCATAATCCTATTATGGTGCACCCGAAGATGTGAAGTAATGTAATTGTAATTTAATATTTTGAGTTGGATAATCTATGTGATATGAGCTCGTATATGTCTAGTTAAGTATTCTTTAACGATAGGATCATTTTTTTGTAACTACGCATATATGTAACTGGATTTTACTTCTTTTTTTTTTTACTTAATTTTTATTCTTTATCTTTGAATTTGAGTAGATTTTGATACTTAGCCTAGTGTAGCTCGACAGAGCAGTGGGTGGAAGACCAACGTTATTCTGTAGTGAATTATTGCCCGTGAGCCCATTATCTTGATATGGACATGACATCCCTTGATCGTAACATTATTTGCACACTGCATGCCTGTCTCTGTTTCAACTCATTTACGGAAGATTGGCTGTATACAAATTCTAGATAAAAATAAAACACAAAAGAAAACTATGTAGTGGTAACTAATAATGGTCAGCACATTCGGAAAATAATACTTAATAGGGGACTTGTATGTGCCACTGCGCATGTCTGTTACAGTGCATCCTGGGGTGGATTCTGTTGAAATCTCACATACATATATTTGACAATATTTTATTGAAAATTGCAAGAATGTTTTCACCAATAGTTTTTATAAATGATCTATGGAAACCAAATTTATGATGGGAAAGATGGAGGCTTGTGTTATGCGAACACATATAACACATGGATATTGACATTAGACCATTGATAAATAATCCATGCTGAACATTGCATGTTTGCTATAGATTTTTTTTTTATTATTATTATTTATATAAGGCCAATTTTATACTGTACCATTAGTCCCATGATTCCATGCGAATCAAGATTCAAAATGGTGACTATACAACTCCCCTATTGTATAATGTCTTGCTGAATGGAATCTTTAAACCAACAAAGAACCCTAATTTCTCACTCAGGTTTTCAAACCTTGGCAACACGTGCTACATGAACGCCAGTCTGCAGTCGCTGCTCCACCTACCGGCCTTCTGTGAAGATGTTCTCGCTCTACTGAAGCAGTCCAAGAACATTCTGGGTGTTCTGCCTGCGGGTAAACTATACACGTGAGTTTTATTCTTCGGTGGTATTTGTTATCGTATTTAAAATTATCCATCCATCCATGGAGGTATATACATTTCAGTGTACCAGGGAGGTTTACACAGAGGGAATGGACACGGGGATGCCCCACTAGTAGTTGGAAGTACTATGTCTTCTCTAGCTCTTATTCCTTTCTTAACCTAACCCTATCTAGAGCTTTCCTTTCCTCCCCTATCCCCAGGCGTGTGTTTGAAAGACCTTAGGCTTGCTCAGAAGCAGTATACACTTTTTGTCATGCCTCAAAAATTTCTTTTTTCTTTTTAAAATTACAATAGGTGGATGTGGTCATGAAGTTCTGGAATGATTAGATGATTTGAGTGGTTTACATGATGATTTATTGAAAGGTTTCTAGTGATATAAGGGTTGGGATATAGAACTTCCATTTGGTTAATATTGGTAAATGAAGAGTTTGTTCATTGATTTATCCAGTGCTCTAGGCCGGCTTGTGATGTGTATGCGGGGTGTGAAGGGAACGCTACAGAATCAGCAGAACACACTGTCAGCTGTCAAGTCAGCCATTTCAGCCTCAGCGCGACGCTTCTCTGGGAACCAGCAGCATGTATGTACAACTTATTATCTTACACACTGTTTTCTCCAGTTTGTTCCTTGTTGGTATGGCAGAGCGGGCTACAGAACTGGGTCGTCCCATTGGCCTGAGAATGCATGGTATGTGTGTACAAACCCTGACATAGCTTCAGTTGCATCCCCGCCCCAAGCCTCTATTGGAAAAACTGTTATACCTCATTATGTCATATTAAATACCCACTTAAGTTTCATTTATTATTACCATTGCATGTTACCTGTACGACTGACCAGGCGCAGGTCACCCATTGGGGACCCACACCTGTCCAATCACAGTTAGGGCTAATGAACCATTGTTCATTAGCCCACATGTAAGGGACTGTCTCACTAATTCTAACTAGGTTATAATATAGTACATATTACCATGAATAAACACCATCTTTAAATCTATATACTTCGTTACCATATATGTATATACTTCGTTACCATATATGTTACACCAGTCATAACAGTGGGTAAGGGTTGAACCAGTCCTGGTATGAAAGCTTTGAAAACTTATTACTCCTAAATTTCTAACCTCAAATTTACTAAAACATTTCATAAAATTTGAAGTCGAAACTTTCCAAAGTTAGAATGCACGATGTAGAGCTACATTACCATAATGCTAGTGCCAGTCTCATATATAGTTCTATTTTAGTAAGGTATTGAGATTGAGACCTAAGCTGAAATGTAACTTTAAACCTTTGCCCTATACTACTTCAGGATGCCCACGAGTTCCTGGCGCAGGTGTTAGACCAACTGAAGGATGAGATCCAGGCATTGAATAAGTCTAAAGGCAAGAAACAGTCTCCTGTTGCTGAGACCAATGGTGATGCATCGAGTCCTGAATTCTGCACCCCTTCACAAGAAGAGTGTCCCTTCTCCAACCCCACTGTCAACAACTTTGTCTTTGGTGTTATGCACACAATAGAGTGTCTTACGTGAGTCCTTTAATATTAAATTCATAATGTTTTATTTGTCATAATTCGTATTTTTTGTCCTAAAATAGAATAATAATTTGAAAATAAATTGGTTACTATTATTTAAGGCCAGTCTTGGATTTTCCACAATGTTATGATACAAGGCGACTTTTGGCCTTGTTTCATACTTGTGTCATTGTTAGATTTCATAAGTTAAACTTTTAATGTCTACGTAATCACATTTCTACAGGTGCGGTACCAAGGTTCAAAAAGAAGAAAAATTCAACGACCTGTCCCTCGATATTCCTCCTAAAATGTGAGTAATGTGAGGAAATGCTACCACCGTTTCGTACTCTTTTGACTTTATACATTTTAAGAAAGATGTTCTAGTACTTGACATGATTGATCGGAACTTCTCTTTTTCGTATTTTAATTCATTATAGTCATCAACAACTTTCGGCAGAGAAATAATGATACTATATGTCAAAATAGCAATACTGTTGTGCATTTTATAAAATTATTTTTCCCTATGATATTTCACCAAATATAGAACAATTAAACTGTTGTGTATTTAGTTGATTAATATTAGCACTTTATTATCATTAGACCTTAAAACTAAATGCGGGTGAATAAATACTTGTAAGTGAACGGTTCAAGTGTCAATGGTAGTGTCAATGATAAATGTCCAAATATACATACGCCTGGCCAAGGGTCCTCTAAGTTCAGTCCTCAGACATATTTATATATACCCAGGCAAAAATAAAAATACAGTTTTCAAATATAATGGTCAGCTTACCAATGGGTGAGGTCCTGCGGGTCGGATTGATATTGTTTTCGATGAAAAAGGTAATTTTGACATTATCTTGTTTGTTTTTCAGTACGTGTATAGGAGAAAGGACTTTACAGGACGCTTTAGACTTTTACTTCCAAGACGAAAATATAGACTATAAATGTGAGCATTGTGAGACGATACGTGCACACGTGACCCATACGTTCACACATCTCCCGAGGTAAACCCTTTAGCTTTCCTTTACGCCTTGAAATATTTTGTTTATTAAGGCAGACATTTTTTAAAAATGAGAATTTTTTAGAAACAACAAGAGGTTATTTTCATGCGTCGCCTCTTCTTCACCACAGTTTATTTAAATGTTCAAAAGCAAGAACGAAAATTATAACATGGTAAAGTACATATACAGAAGGCATCATATAATAGCAGACTCGTATAAGTCAAAAGAAATCTTTTTAAAATCTCGTTTACTAGATAACTTAACTTCCTTTTTTCAAACGGATCTCTACGTAAGAAATCTTGATCTAACTATTGCCGTTACTGTTGTCAAAATTTCCAGAAATTAAAAGTCTCAAAATCTGATTTTACCTGTCTTTTTATTTAGTATTTTTATCCATCAAATCTTTTGTAAAACGACAGTCAAGATCATTATATACTAGCATGTACAAACTATGATGAAGTTACAATAATCAATTGAAGACACTTACATTGAGATATGGGCTCGTGCACGGGTGACACTTCAGTTCAGAATAACCATGGTCTTCCGCCTACTGCTGTGACTAGCTAGGCCTAACTCTATGGACTTAATCCTAAACAATGAAATACATGTGTCACGTCATTGTAGCGTGGAAGTAAGAACTTATAATATAGGTAGTTAGTATCTGAAGATTGTCCTCTTTATATTTCAGGGTGCTGGTCATCCACTTGAAGCGTTATGTGGTAAGAGAGGGTTCGTTGTTCTCCAAGAGTGGAGGAGCTACTGGAATTCCCCGCTTTGTGTCGCTACAGGCGCACTGTAACCAGCTAACTGCGCCCTGTCTGCCTCCAGACCTTAGAAGTCCCAGCACTGTAATAGATCTGTGAGTTCTTATTCTTGTATTTGATATCTTTTATTCAGACAAAAACATTATGCAGGCTTGTCCCGAAATTAGAGAGTAACTGCCTCTAATAGGTGGAGTAACCGGCTCAGCATGGCCAGAGGCCATGCGTGGGAAGGGTGGTGGAAGGGGACACCCCCGTGAAAATTTTGAAAACATTGCTACAAAATTGTGCAATCTGGTGCATTTTGAGAAGTATATTTTGTCAACCTTGAAGTCCATGAATTGTAGGGTTTTTGAATGGAAATGATAAATACAACTTGGATACATTCTTATGTCCAACTAAGCAACCATCACTCACTCTCCCAGATATTTTTCACATTCTCAGTAGTCAATGCAAGATATTTTTTCAGGACATCAGGCTTAGGGCCATTTGTGTGAAATACAACTCATGTAACGAGTACACTATTCTCAGTGATTGCTGATTCTTATAATTGCAATTTATATATCAAAAAGGAAAACATTGTAATCCGTATAATGAAATAATTAAACGATAAGAAATAAGTAACATGACAAATTAAAGCCATCACCGACGCATGGTTCAAAATTATGGCATTCCAGCTCAGGGTTATAATATGACAAAAATTAAAAAATATTCCATATTTTGTATCCACACGAGTTTAGTTCTCATAGAAATGTAGAATTATACAAATGGCTGTTGGCCCAGCATTTACAGCTATTTTATAACTGTTGTTGATGTCTTCATTTTATATTTTCCAAAAGGCAAATCTATAATATTTGATACCAATAGAATATGAAATATAATCCTGCTACTTAATTGTCCTTCTTCTGTATCAAGAGTCATAAAAACGAAGGAGGAGAATTGCCCCTTGACTTAATAAAAATGTTTATCAAATCAAACAAATGTCTCTTATCTTTCCAGAGAATCGGAATTCACGAGTGTGAAAGAAAACTTGGACCATAAAGAACATCCTCGGCGGAAATTAGACTTTAAACTGCATGCGTAAGTACAATCTTTTATTTTGTGCCAAGTTTCATTGGTTAAAGTTTTAGTTTTGTAATTGTTGAGTTTAAAATGTCAGTACTGAGTCATCTTAATTGTGGAACTCTGTTGAATTCTGTTTAAATTAAAGTAAAGTACCTACCTACAAAAGTTAGGACTAATGATTATGGTGACAGTTTTTATTTACTTCTTTTCTCTCACGTCTTAATAACAAGCTATATTAAATGTAAGGTTCAATTGAGATAGCAATGTCACACTGTAATATTGTTCCGAAAGAAAATAAATAATTTGTGTTATATTAATCCACTTCCATCCCTCGTTTATAGGAGTGTACAGGACGTAGACGCCAACAAATTAGAATATTCTCTCCCAGACATCAACCCTTCTAATGACCTGGTGAGAATTATTGAACCTTGTTACAGATTTTATTATGCGCCCATGCTATACTAATACATTATTGTGATTAAAAAGTTTCAATTTTCAATATTCAAAACTCTTCCACCACCCTCCTCTCTTCACCAAGAAAATCGTTACTTGTAATAACAATAAATTAAAATTAAATTATTTATAATTCGATGCTTCCTGTTTCTGCTAATTCGCCTGCCTTAAAAACCTTACAAAAATCGGTACCACTAATCGCCAACGTTTGTGAGTGGGGAAACCTAGCTACCTTATTGTTGCATCAGTCATTAAATCAGTAAACAGACAAGTCGTTTCATCAGGTAAACAATACATAAAAATATATCTATGTGAGTTTGACAGTCGTAAATGTAATAATTTGGAACTGGAATATTAGCGATACAGGCTAGGCACATGTTTTAGTGAACAGTAATAGTATTGAATAATACATTTCAGGGATGAAAGTCTTCAGTATGCCTACTGACATAAGTATTTTTTAAATTCTAATTAATGTCCAATTTCCTCCGAATTCCATCATTTTTATCTCTAGAATTAAAACGAAATGATTACATTTTCAAAAAAATTGATTTGACAAATTCACTGGTGTTCAGAGACCGAGAGGACGGCCGTCCTCTGTGGATACTGACGCTTATTCAGTATCCTGCATTTGGCGTCCTCACAGTTCTCAATACTACTGAAATACTGATGAGGACTGCCATCTTCTGGCATTCATAGACACTAACAGACTTACAGTAACAACCGAAGAGATCTACTATGTACCATTCAAAGAGTGTTTTCAAGAAATTCCGAAGTGGTTGGGGGCGGGGGCGGCGGGCTATGTTCCAGTATTTTTGCCGTAACCCCATTTTCACCCCTGAATAATATAATACAGCCTGTTAGGATTTTTCATGAGCTATATAAGTTTTGGTTGTTTTTTTGTTTTTTTAGATATTTCACCCCCCTCTTACTTTAGATCTTATTCTTCCAGTTTTCCAACCGTTTTGCTGTTACACAAGTGGACGGAACAAGTGACCCGGTCAACGAAAGTGAAAGCAAGCCTAATCAACAAACTAGTGATGACGTCTTAAGCATCCCAGACGACTTCGATGTAAAGCTGTTAGAGGAGGAGATGGATCAAGAGATGGAGGAGGAGAAAGAGCAGCCAACAACTCAGCAAACAGCGCAAGAATCCGACTCCTCTCCCGTGGAGAATAGCACCCCTGAACACCCAAATGTTCCCACCTCTCCCCCTCCACCTCTCCGGTGCACCCAGGCCGTTAACCCATCGGACCTGTTCGACGATTACGACGAAACTACACAGACTAGTAATGGCCTGAAAACGCCACCCCGAACATCCCAGACTGAGGGAGAACATTCGGAGATATCATTTAAAATGGCTGCCACTCCCGAGAATAAGGAGGCGCCGATAAGCATCCCAGTGGACGAAGATGAGGAGTTGAAGCAAGCTTTAGAAATGAGTCTTCGCGAGCAGGATGACATCGATAAGAAGCTGAAAGATGACTTACAGAGAGCTAAACAACTGAGTCTGCAGGACATGATGCCTGGGGAACTAGGCCAATATATGTCAGACGAGGAAGAAGAATCACCTTGTCTTCCACAAGCTGAACAAAACTCGGATGAAATTGAGTTGGAGAAGAAGAGAAAAGCGGAGGTAAGGACCAGAAACAATTTTTTTTAATTGCCTGTGTCAGATGGAAAAGTGACCCTGGGGTCGATTTTCGGCAATCAAAAAATGATCGACCCCACCCCGGTTTCCCCGTCAACGATATAAGATATGGTGAATGATGTGAAGGGACTATTAGTATGGAAGTATAGTTCTCTGTAGCTGTGTCTTCTTAAAATTACATGGATTCAGATACATTAATATCTAACTCTCCATAAATATTGCTAAATGTACAGTATATAGAGATGATGACTTTGTAAAATCTTTCCCTTGGCATGAAACGTATCACGAATGTGAAATTGTCAATAAAATTTGTTAAGAAACAAAAAAAAAACACATGTCGCCCTCAAACATATCCAGAAAGCTCTCCAAAGATGGCATAATCGTCTATATTAATTTACAAATATAATGACAATCGACAACGTGCAAGCCATCTAAACACTACTATTTACAATAACATTTATTAGTTTATTATAATGTTTTCTCCTTGGACTCTTGAGAAGTTACCACACGATCTGCTAATATTATTAGGTATTTCATTCCATTCAGTGCATATATATTCTGTTTATTATCGACTTCTTAAATTGATCACTTTTAGGCAGTGGCAATGTTGAGGCATTGGCTCTTCTTGTTCTTGTATAGGTCTGATATAGTCATACCTTCTTCTTTCCAGTCTGGCGAACTCCCCTATACATATCAACTAGTTAGCGTAGTCAGTCACTTAGGATCATCTTCATCTCTTGGTGAGTAGGATTTAAGTAACTATCATTTAACAAAACCTAGATTGACCTGTTCCGTGAATGTGTACTCCCATAATGGTCTAGTGGTTAGGATGCCTGCCTTTCACGCAGGCGGCCCGGGTTCGATTCCCGGTGTGGGAACAACGTGCTGCATTCGCCTCCTCAGAGATCTTGGTTGTGAACGAGAGTGGACTGCCAAAGTTATACAGTGGAACCTCACATACAGACCACCTCATTATAGAGACCACCCCTCTATTAAGACCAGTTTTCCCAGTCCCGAATGATTCCCTCTTATTAGATTTAGAGCCCTCTAAAGAGACCACATCGCTATGAGACCAAATATCATTCAGTCCCGAGAGGTTCCACTGTATGTACTAGTTGTTTATACTCCTACTTCAATCCATCATATGATTAACATAATAGAAGATCTACTATCTTTTGGTTTACATAGAAGTTGTATACGACAAATGTTTAAATTATAATGTTGTATATTATGACCTAAATGTTTAAATTCTTATTATTGTAGAGGTATGCTTTTGAACTTTGTATATCGTGAAAATATCGCCATGTCGACAACTGAGTGCAAATAAAATTTATTTAAGAAGAAAAGTTCGCTCCCGTCTTAGGTGTATAACACTTAATGTAAGAAATGGTGTATAAAGGAAGGGAAAAGGTAGGGGAGGAAAAGAGTATCCATAGGTAATACGAGAGAAGCTAACTGAATCTAAAAACCAATACCTTATTAACCTGCATTTTAATGATTTGACTATAGGTATTGTCAATAAAGACTTCTCGGCGCCATGCATTTAAAGTGAATGGACCATCGACATCCATTGAGCCTGTATACAGGCAGGGTAACTAACGAGTTGGGTTGAGGGAGCATGAATAGTGCACGAGTCCGGTGTTCTAAGTGACCGAAACCAACGAGTTAATTAACTGTTTTATCATATGATGCTTTTAATACTAGAAATAATACTAATTTTTTGAGTCATAAAGTTGAATTTTGGCCTAAACTTGATAAAAGCGCATTGGTTGCCATGACTACCACATGTAACTCACTAGTGACATATGCACAGTGCATAACTCATGCTAGATACATTGTTCTCTGAGCAATGCGTATATAATAAAATGTTTGATTCCACTCAATGAAAGCATTGACTGTGTGACATATTACCAGTTTCTTCTTTTTTTTTTGGCTGTGCCAAACACTATAAAAAATAGTGGAAGTGTTGTTTTTCCACTTACCCCCTGTTTTGGGGACAGCCTACATGTTTACATAAGTAATACATGTATTCTGTACCCCAGTACAGGGGAAAACAACAATCCTAACCATAAACCACCTCTTGGTCAGTTGTTAGGATGGACAACAGTCAGTTGTCAACAAGTGCACCCTCATAGATACATCTCCATGTATCCAAGAGGTATCTAAGTTGGATGGGATCCAGCGTGACGTCATGTTGGAGTGACGTCATTAGCATGGTAGCAACGACTTGAGGAGGAGTGCTGTTTTTGCTCGTATAATATATTTTACCAGTTTCTATAACCTTACTACCTGCCTAAGTTTGATGACCTTGACTTGACCTTGTCTTGCAGGTCACTATGTGGCGGATGTCCTTGACCTTAAGCGGAAGCAGTGGTACAAGTTCGATGATTCTGACGTATGCAAGACCACGGAGAAGGAGGTGTGTTTGTCCAGGCAGCAAACCGGTTACGTCTTCTTCTATACTGCCAAGTAAGTAGACACAGTCCATTCCAGACAATAGGGGATTTTCATGTGCCACTGCCCATGTCTGTTACAGTGCATGCTGGGATGGTTTCAGCTTAAATCTGACATACAAGTATCTGGCAACATTTTTATCATAATTTGCAAGAATATTTTCACCAATATTATAGCTTGTATGAATGATCTATGTTAACCAAATGCATGATGGGAAAGATGAAATCTTGTGTTATGGATATTGACATGGGTGGACACATGGATATTGACATTAGAGCATTGATGAATATTCCATGCAGAACATAACATGTTTTCTATAGATTTTATACTGTACCTTTAGTCCCATAATTCTATGCGAATCTAGATTCAAAATGGCTGCTATGCAAAGCCCCTATTGATGAAAACATATTTTGAATTATTGTGTATTTATTACTCAGGCTCTTTTTCAAATGTGTATTGTACTGTTTTGTATTTAAAGCTTAGTAACTGGAACTATATGGGATAACGAGTGTACACTAGAACTGCGTGTGGAGGAGTGATCTGTTTCTTTTTTTTTAAATTACAAAATCTGAAATTTAAAAAAATGGGCATCGATATCAAATCTGAATATCAAACTTGATAAATACATTGGTGGTCTATAATAAGTTTAACAACCCTCTGGTCCATCACTAACGTTCCGGAAAATCCCTGAAATGGTCCTGGAAAATCCTGGATTTTCTTCTGACCAAAAGCGTGGTGACCCTGTATAACTTTTAGTCTACATTTTCCCTGTTCACTCAATGCTTTATGTTTTATCTTTCAGGGAAGTCGTAGAGGAGTTAGGAGAGTGTTTCCAACATGGCTTAGACAGCCCGTCCGTGAAATAACATAGATCACGCATCCTAGTCAACCGAGAAATTTCACCTTTTATTTACATAAGCACTCATAACCCCATGTTTGTGTTCATGATATAATCATATATATTTTTAAATATGCCACATGTACATAACATACACCCATGTGTGTAAATCTCTGTCTATTTAAGCCCTTGGAATTATTGCATTTATCAATAAACATTCTAACAATGCTAGATATTGTGTTACTTGGTTATTTCAGGGATATACCAGGGAGTAGCAAAGAACGATAATTATGCGCAACTGCCATATAGTTGAAAGTAATGCCACTACTACTACTAGGGCCAACTATTTCTAAGTGCATCACTAGTATGCTTTTCTATGGTAAAGGGCAATCAAACTACCTGGGCTATATGTGGTACTAACAAATTATTCAGTATTACCGACACCAGTACAGCAGTGTCACCTGGCGCCCTGGGTAAGACCTTAAAGTGCCTTTCTGTCTCTTTTCTCTGTCTCTCTCTCCCTTCTTCTCTATTCTCTTTCTATTTCTATTCTCCCTTCTATTTCCTGGGTATGACCATAAACTGCCTCTCTCTCAGCTCTCCCGCCCTTGATATAACACTTAAAAGTGTTGATAAGGGCGTAAAGCAACCAATCTCACTCACTCACTCACTCACCTGGCATGCAGTGGCTAAATTAAGTCCCAGTCGCTGATATTCTGGTTCAGTCAATGAGTCTTTGCTACTCCCTTATATATACCACCCTGGTTATTTTTACTTCACCTGTGTTTTGGTTATTGAAGTCAAAATTAAATCATAATGACCTGTAGTGAGTGGTCCGTTGGTTTGCTTAATATAATGTGTATAGGGAGGTATAACAAATAGACAAGGATACAGTTAAGCTACCTTTATTCACATATGCCTGGCGGCTTGACTATAATACAATACTCCTGGGAGTGTGGGTCAGATTTTCAGAAAATGCACAATCTACAGTTCTACACATATCTCAAATTCTGCTAAATTAAAGAGAAAAATGATAATTACTGAGTCTATTCTGTATTGTATTCATTCAATAAATCTGTCTGGTTATGTTAAACTATTTTGAACCTGATTTTCGTCTTAAATCTGGGTTATTTGGGTACATTTTCTGAAGATCTGTAAGCCTCCCGATATAAAGAGAGAAAGACAACTGTTGTACTACAGGGAGTCCAACCAGTTTCTGTATGCATACTCCTTTCAGTTGTTAGCCCTTAAACACTTTGTAACGCATATATTTCAAAGATGTTCCACATCTCATAACCTTTTCCGTCAATTTTGAATACCACAACTTGCATCTCTGTGTTAAATACATCTTTGGCATGTACAACAATGAATCCAACCCCAAGGTCCCGCAATTAGGCTTTTGAAAAATAACTGAAATTCTTAACTGAAATAAGAATTTCATCTGACCAAAAGCGCAGAGACCCTACTTGGCTGTTATTCCTGGCAGATCTGCCAAAGCACAGAAAAAGACTTCAAGTTTGTATCTGTAAATAAATTTATATTGATATTTTTAGAGTTAAAATGACTGCAATATGTTGGGTGGGTGTGGCCTAACTGCTTAATTAGCGTCTGAATGCTCTGAGAACATCAACACAAAACTCTCACCAAAATATTATCGCTTTATTGGCATTTCTTGGTATTAACTAAGCATTTCTCTCACAGACATATCCCCAGATCCTGTCACAATGTGTTTCACCACTGGTGTAATCTCCTGCACAGCTAACATCATTGAATTTCTTCCACTGAGTGTGGTAGCTGAGGCAATCTTCGATGCCATCGGTGTCATCAGGTTGGTTTGGAGCCCACCATGAGCCCACCAGACTCGAGTCTTTCACCCAAAGGAACTGATCAGGGTTGAGGGGGTTCCTATGGCCACCGAGGTAGATGTCATCCCTATAACCTAGATGAAAGGAGTGAGTGAGATTGGTTGCTTTACGCCCTTATCAACACATTTAATATGGTTATATCAAGGGCGGGAGAGCTGAGAGGGAAGCAGTTTATGATCTTACCCAGGAAAGAGAGATAGAGAAGAAGGGAGAGAAAGAGACAGAAAGGCACATTATGGTCATACCCAGGACCATCTAGATGAAAGGACAACAAGGAAATAATTGAAAGAATGTGTACTAACATAATAGAATAGAATCACTTGCATTTCAGGATTGCAAATGATGAAAAAAAAGATGAGAGGTTTTGGTGTTATTGGTCCTGGAAATATATATTCTCCTCTTCCTCTAATTCTTAAAAAACTATATAATTCTTTTAAAAAAAACCTGTAATTCTTAAAAAATTGACTCTCGGGCTGAAGTATTCAGTAATCTAGAGCCCATGACGTGAGCAAAGGTCATTTTTGCATAGGAATAGCATGCATAAAATATATCACAAATATATGTAATGATAATCACTACTGTGGTGTAGGGCTCACATGCCTACATTAATGTTATAGGAGAGCGAAGTCTCCTGTTTATCTTAATGAAATAGTAGTAATAAAAATAATAATAGTAGTCACAATTGTGATAATAAACTCAGGAGGAAGGAGGGCGACTCAGGCCTCCTCGTGACTCCCTATAATGTAATGCCCAGCAAGCCAGCTGCAGAGCCACATTTCTATACTACTCCCAAAACGCCTGGCCGAACCCAAGGTCACCGCGGCCTTTTAAGCCTAAGTTCAACCAGAATGAGCTGTTGTTGGAGCATCGCATTTGCTAACATAAATGTAAAGGATACTGCCATGTATCCTGTGTATGCTTTGTAATGTAATGTCATCCGACACTACTGCTCATTAAAATTCAGAGTAATAATAAAATGTGTAATGTTCTCTTGTTGCCTCTCCTCCACAAACCGAATCAACGGGTCATTAGGGGGGCCTACATATAACTTAACTTTGTTTGGGATGCCGTTAAGGGAAAATAATGGTTAGAGACTTACTATCAAGACAGGGCTCGTGTAGAGCTGCTGTGAAGGCCTCCAGTTCCTCTATGGTGGGGAAATCCGCCAAGTGTGCGTCGTGGAGACTGCACTTGATGGCGGCCACCTCCCAGGTCTCACATTCATGAACCAAGAAGTAGCGCTCGGAGCGGCCAGCTGGGGCAACCCAGATAGCTGGAGAATAGAGAAACATCAATTAATATCAGTTTAAATGGATCTTTTATAATAAACACAGATAGTAATATTGAGTTAATGCAGTGTAGGCTACCCATACGGACATAACATGATAATCCACAGTAGCCTACTATACAGTAGTACGTGCATGGGTGAAATCAATAATAGGGGATTTGCATAGCCGCCATTTTGAATCTGGATTCGCATGGAATTATGGGAGTAATGGTACAGTATAAAATCGAAAGAAAACATGCCATGTTCAGCATGGGATATTTATCAATGCTCTAATGACAATATCCATAATATGTTATACATGTTCCCATGACACAAGAGTTCCCATCTTTCCCATCATGCATTTGGTTTTCATAGATCATTTTTACAAGCTTTGATATTGGTGAAAACGTTCTTGCAAATTTCAATGAAAATGTTGCCAAATATGTGAATGTCCGATTTCAACCGAATCCATCCCATGATGCGCTGCAGTAGACATGTGCAGTGAGACATGAAACTCCCCTATTGAATAATTAATAGGCCTACGCATGTTTAATACATCATACTTAATAACCATTACATTATTTTACATTATATTACACACTATGGCAATGGTAAACTAATGGAAAAGTTTCAAATCCACATGGCGCAATACTTGTGAGTTAAACTTGGTTTGCCATTAGACCTGCACAAGACTTGTTTTTCTCTATGAGTATATATATGTCTCAACGAATTAAATAATAATAATAATAATATGGAACACCATGTATCATTGTAAGTATGTAGAACCCATTATAGGTTTGATGATTCGGGTAATAGGGAATCAACTTATATACTGCTTATATATACAGTACCTGGAGGAACATTTTCCCTTATATCCGACAAAGAAAAATTGTATTTGACTTACATCCATTGGGGAAGTCGACGACACGCGGTGATCCATTCTTCGTACAGCTGCCCAGTGCACCTATTCACAGGAAAGATTTTAGAAGTTAAATACATTTTACGTGGAAGATGTTAATTCAAATTCAGACCCCAAGGCGGCCGGGGGTTTTCATCGGGTCCAAGCATCATTATTTACAGATATATCGTTGACTGTAGTTGTGAGGAATTTTTAGGACCAAGTAAAGGAAAGACATATATTGCTACACACTTGTCACACAGATCCCAAGGATTTGGTATGGAGCGTTACTTGTAGGTTATCAATGTTAATGCTGTTATTAAGAAGAATTGTTTAACTTGTGAGGTTTTGGTTCACATGCTAACATATTAAACCCTGCCCACACACAGCCGATTTGCGTCCCGATTGACCCCCGATTTGGGTTTCCCAATGAATTCTAGGATTTCATTTCCAATCCTGGTTTATGTTATTTCAAAAATATTAACCAGGATTTGAAATTAAATCATAGGATTTATCGGGAGACCCAAATCGGTGGGCAATCGGGGGACAAATCGGCTGTGTGTGGGCAGGGTTTTAAACAGATGCACTGTCTTGGTCCAAGTTCTACAATATACCATTATTTTTTGTTTATAGACAAAATAACTGAAAATATACTTTACCTAGCATGAGAAGGAGTGCGGTAATGCTAAGCACGGAATTTGGTGATTTGGCGTCCATAGCTGTGATTCTCTCTAACAGCAGCAAGTTGTCAGTATCAGTATCATACTCATGTTTTATAGCAAAGTCGTGTAAGTAGCATATGCTGCCATTCACATGAACACATTTTTTAAAATAAATAATTTAAGTTAAAGTAAGTTATCTGAATGAAAAACGAAATTGGGCCAGGGAAGAATGGAATATTATCTGGCTTATCAAATACCCGGTAGTAGATTTGGCTTGAAAATATATACATGTGCATTTTAAGTAGATGTTTCTATATGTATATTAAAGATATACTGAGATAATTCCATCTATTTATCACGAATCTATCCTAATGTTGAGAGTTTGTATTTGAATGATTGCGTTTCTTTTTTTATGCGAATGCATTGGTAAGGTGTCCTCATAGAGTTGGGGTCTCTGGGGAAACGCAAGAATATTATTTGTGATGTGTTTTAGGAAAATGAGTCATAAGTCGCAAAATTGATATTTTTCAAAGTGTTTTTTTCACAAGATCACATTATTGGAATGTTCTAATTTTTGGTAGGTTTATCACTTATGGCTATATCAATGGATGTATCAAATTGCAGGATAATCTATGTAATATATCCTTTCGTTTTAAAGGTCCTCATATGGACTAAATTTAGTTATTTTACTGTTAATTGGCCCCCAGAAATATTGGAAACTATTTTTTTTAAAAAACAAAAATATCCAACTTAAAATCTAGAAATACTTATTAGATTATTAGACTGTTTACTATCATTGGAATCGGCTTGATCTCATCGTTTCAAATACAATGATATCTCAAAATCTATTTTTTGCGACTTATGACTCATCGACCTGAAACACATCACATTTATAATTAACTGTCTTGAAATTTGATAAATAAGACGGGAATCCGGGCATATATATGCAGGTGTCAAAGACTAGACACCCCAAAAATAAAAATATTCCAACAAAGAGATATTGTGAATAAATCACTTTGAAGAATATCAATTTTGCTACTTGTGACTCATTTGCCTCTAACACATCACTGGAGTCCGATAAACTTCCTTTATTTGTGGTGATTATCCAATAATCTGTCAGTATGAAATCCAGGAGAGACCAAACACTTATTTCTATAAGCCCCCTCGGATACGACACATTTTTTTTTAGATATAACAATAACATAATTTGATTCGCAATGAAATACGAAAAGTAAAGTTATCTATCGTGATGTGTTTCAGGAAAATGAGTCACAAGTCTCTAAAATGGATTTTGAGATATCATCATATTTCACAAGATGAGATTAAGCCGAATTCATTGATAGTAAAGAATAGGGCATCTAATAAATATTTCTATATTTCAAGGTTGATATTTTGATTTTTGAAAAAAAAATTGCAATATTTCTGGGTGGACATTTACTAATAAAGTAGTTAAATATACTCTATACGATGACCTTAGAAATGCATGGATATATTTGATGCACTGGCTTGAAATTTGGTAAAAGTATTTATAAATGCAAGCAGCGTTAAGCACCCCAGAAATTTGGTAAATTATTCATGCTACAAACAGCGTTTAGCACTCCAATAAAGGCTTCTTGTGAATAAAACATTTTGAAATATATCAATTTTGCGACCTGTGACTCATTTTTCTGTACCACATCCCAATTAATGTCTGACTAGCAAACTCGCCCCACGATAGCAATAACTGCTGAGTGTCTACATTGAGTGAGAGTTTCCTTTCCTAATGGTTGATAACATAATATCAGTAGATACACTTGTTTTTCAGTAATTAAACATGCCGATAATAACTCTACTGATAATGACTACACAGGTGGCCCCAAGAGTGCATGACGGTCCTACACTCTGGTCGAGTCCTGTAGAGAGTAAACATCAAAGCGGGCAATGGTTAAACCTATAGGGTGCCGCTTTCAATAAGACTCAAACAGAGTGTATAGGACGTATCCCCTTGGACCTTTGCCCCCTAAAAATTGGCTAATATAATGCTCTCAGTATTCTCTCTGGATTCATTTATTATCTTTTTACTTGGGGAGATGCTATCTAGGCCTATATACATGACTTCGGAACCTAAAGTGAAGTAAATTGTAACTCAACTCAAACATAACTGTACCACGGGTGTGTGTGTGTGTGGGGGGGGGGGGGGGGGGGGAGGCATTATCTCGTCAACCAGTCGTCGCCTTTATTTTTAGATGGTGGCACTAGACCAGGCAAGAGGTGGCAAATATAATCAATGGGTGATTATAATTGCAATATATAATATATAATTGTTTGAAGTATATCAGCTCATATGTTACCATCTACTTTCATTTTCATTGCATCTTTTCCTCTCCATATCTTTATTTGAAAGGATGAGATAAAGCCGATTCCAATGATAGTAAATAGTGCGATATCTAACAAGTAGGCTATTTCTAGATTTTAAGTTCTAGGAGTTATAGGTAGACCATCGTTAGTAAAGTAGCTAAATATAATCTATAGCATGACTTATATATATATATAGGATTTTTATTCCGAATAGACATACAGTACAATCAGAAAAGAATACACCATCTGCAAGTCTTATGACATGCAGGTCTTCCAGGCAAATCTTAGTTAGTGAACATAGTTGGTTTGTTTAATGTTCAATCATGTTGTTTGTGATTGAATATGGTCCGTGTCAATTTGTAGTGTTCCTTGTTTATGTAATAACGGACAGCAGAGTTTGTTTATTACAATGTTAAAATAGAGTCTATTCGAGAGATAAGGTTCCTGTAACAATATCTAGGGAAGAATAAAATAGAATAATATAAAATACTACTACAAGTTTAGTTTTGTTCCCCTTGTACTAGAGGGCTAAGACATTTGAGACATTAAAATTCACCCTCCATTTGCACTTGTACTAGTGGAGTAATATAATAATACATTTTCAACAATACAGGGTAACAAAGTTTCATCCCCCTTTCCCCTGAGAATATCGCTATATCGGTCTTGTTGCAAGAAAGGATTTACACTCCTTGATATCTAGTTTCCTCCCCCCCCCCCCTCCCCCCTAGTCAACAAGTCATACAATGAATGTTGATCAATAGATGATATAATCTGATATGTTTGTCCCTTGTGGCTATTGTTCCTTAAGGTATGGATCGCTTTCAAGAGGGAACCTATTTTTTAGGTAGCCTCTGAACTCTTTCCTGGTTGGTATTAATTGGACATCGCTAGGCAGAGCATTCCATAAGTTTGGCAGACTTTAGAAAGGCATTGATATGTTTAATACACTGTCTTGAAATTTAGTACATGTATTCATGCTACTAGCAGCACTAAGCACCCGCAATAGTGAGAATATTCCAACAAACATATCCTATAAATAAAACACTTTGGAAAATATCCATTTTGCGACTTGTGGCATATTTTCCTGAAACACATCACATATATCCATGCAGAATTCTCCCGAAGGGTCTCTTTAATGCCAGATTGATGCTGAATAATTCAAAAGAATATTCTAACCCATAAAGGGTCATAATAGACTATCTTAACTGACTTGCCGCTTTAATTCTATCGCATAGATATATATCATTAGATTTTCATCCTTGCGAAATATAAATTACAACCAAAAAATATTAAATTTGAATATATTATGTTTATTCAGGAACAACACGGCATACTTATGAATGATATGGGTCAGATTTTCAGAAAATGTACAATTGGCAGCTCTACACATTTAGTAAATTCTCCTAAATTAGGCAGAAAAATGAAGAATACCGGGCATATCTGAGTACATTTGGTATCACATTGATTTAAAGTATCAGTTTTGTTATGTTATTTAAACTGCATTTTGAAGCTCATTTCTGTCTTAAATGGGGGTTATTTGAGAGGATTGGTGAAGATGAATTGTACTTTTTCTGAGAATCTGACCCATATAAGGGCTCAGTCCCAGCTAAGTCGACATGGATCCCAGATTGGGAACCAAAGAGCGTCAAAGGACGAGACCCTGTTGGCAAACACAACTAATGGACGTATAATCGATTCTTTCTTGGTTAACAGGGAAAGAGTAGAGTACCAAAGAACCTGCCATGTGGCTTGTTTAAACATATCTCAGAAGCGATATGATTACAGCATGTGAGAATAATGGAATTAAGGGACTGTTCATTTTTAACCCCTGGGGAGGGTGTTGTGTGTGTGTGTTGGGGGGGGGGGGCTATGGGGAGGGGGGAGGAGGAGAATTTCCAGGGGTGTGTGTGTGTGTGGGCGGGGGTATCTTTTTTTCGCTCGAAACTACAATGATGTAGGGTTGGGGGGGGGGGGGGGGTGATGAAATGTTGCACAAACTGTCAAGGGGTGGGGTGGCAAAAAAGTTTGCACAAGACTTTAAGTTTAAGGCGCACAAGAATTTCTCGCAAATTCTCCACTACCCCCCAGTGGTTAATTATGAACAGTCCCTTAGATTGGGTAACCCTGCAGGTAAGATGATGATCCCATATCAGGAGAACAAATAAGGAAACATTCAACGCGTGCTCTGTCATACAGAAAACCCAGTTTATGGAACTCCTGTACTCGGTCATTTAGATTGGGTCGATAGCATTCTATTTAATAATAAGGTGAACAATTCTTTAAAACAAAAGTGCATAATATATTCTTCAGGGTACCGAAACCATATTACAACTGCAATCCTGGCTCACTTAGTTTTTTGGGGGTGCCACAATTAAATGAGAGAATGTTTGCAACAGTATACCCCCTTCTGCTCTGCAATTATTACTGATGATTAATTATTGAAATATCCCTATATCAAATACAGGAAATATTCAGTTTATATAAGAATAACTATATTTAAAAATTTCGACACAGGCAACAAATGAATGAGGCAGGGAATGTGTTAATGATATGTTGTAGCTGGAATATTGTCTATTTAAAACAATTTGTAATGAAATAATATTGAGTGTCATGATCTTGAACCATGCGCCGGGGATGGAATTAACACTCTGTTTTAGATTTGATCTTAAACCAAACACTCCTGCTTCTGATTTATCTGGGATTAACACCAATTGCAACCCCCCCCCCCCCCCCCCACACACATACACAGATCAGATTCTAATCAATGATGGACGTTTCTCTACCCAATAACATCATTTGCAGATTACTGTAAATCTGCAAATAAAAGTATTGAAATATAAATCACAAGTGCGTCGATCATATCCAAGACCAAAACATCGCACATGGGTTTCCATTATCATCTCCCTTCTCTCTATCAGACCCTATCTGTGGAGCGTCAGTCATTCCAATCCGACCTCTAGGAGATACAACTTGGTAAGTGGCCTACATTCACCTACATTTGATCTGATCTGGGTTTGACATGTTGTATATGGGTCAGATTTTCAGAAAATGTACAATTGGCAGATCTAAACATTCAGTAAATTCTGCTAAATGTGGCTGAAAAATGATAAATACTGGGTGTATCGGAGTATATTTGGTACCAGATTGGTTTAAAGTATCTGTTTTGTTACGTTAAACTGTATTTTGAAGCTTATTTCTGTATTAAATGTGGGTTATTTGAGAAGATTGGTGAAGGCGAATTGTACATTTTCTGAAAATCTGACCCATATATACATGTTCACTCCACTCTCCATATACTGTATTGCCTAATGGGACCTGTAATCGAATAACTAAGGCTTCTTTAAAGATATTATCAATACCGTTTTAACATAGAATTGCATGAGGGTTGGTTTACAAGTGACATTTAGCACATTTCTCTCTGTAAGACATTATACACATATGTATTGTACAGGCTACACCATTGAGCTACATACCCGCCTCCCTCCAAGGAGGGGGAGGACGCTGAGTAGGTGGAAGGGGTAACTATGTAGCTCTATGTTTACACACACGTCTAAATGAAAATGAACAGTCTCTAGTATTAACATGTACGCACATCACATATGTATTGTATACACATGTACGTCTGTAGTGTTTACATACACGTCTAATGAACATGACCATGCAGTCCCTATTTAAGTATTACCATGAATGGGCAGTAAAGGGTGGTCTCCACTAGCTTCCACTGGCTGCGATAAGCTCTGCGGTAAGCCTTGCGATGGTTTGTGCTATTTCTGTAGTTGGTGAGGAATGACTAAGTCCTTGCCTACATGGTCAGTGAACGAGGTAGACAGGACCTCGCCACACCTCAACAACACATCACCATCGCAAGGCGTACCGCAGAGCTTACCGCAGAGCCTACCGCAGCCAGTGGAGACCACCCTTATAACCACGGTGCAATTATTAACCTCTTCGTTAAATATACCCATACTGGATATCCATGCCCTCAGATATCAATATTGCGGAATATTTACAGTTGGTTATTGTCCTAGTATAGATGCTCAGCTAAGTAGGCTACATAATATACATTCATTTCAGAGTAACGGTTGGTTTGATATCCAGTAATCTATCAGGATGGAGGCACAGACGGAGCGTGATGAGAAAGCAGCACCAGCATCAGGTATGTTACTTTATTTAGACAAAATGTAACGTGAAGTTGATGTGGCTCGCAGCTAAACTTGGGTCAGATTCTCAGAAAATGTACACAGCTCTACACATTTAATTTTATAGACATTGCGTGTAACATACAAATACTATTTTATATACATTTATGATGTGTTGCTGGGAAATCAGTCGGAAGTCGCTAGAATGATATTTTCAAATGTTCTTTTCCCACAGACACTCTTTGTCTGAATTTGTTGACTTTTGGGATGTTTATTTGATTTGATTATTTTATTTTCCATAAGCATTGCACTTTTCAATGTTATTCTCAGTTTGAGTGAAAATATGGTAATTAGATTGTTTAAAATGTATTCGTCATACATACATCATAGTAGGCCTTTACTACATGGTAGACTTAGGTCGAATCTCAGTTACAGGCTACTAACTACTACTTGTACGTAATTCTTTTTGTGGTTTCGTATATAGTTTGAAAATTAAAACACAGCATTAATAATTTTTAAGATGAAGATAAGAAACAGACAACTGACAAGTAGGCCCCTTGGTGAAACATGAATGCAACGTCGTGCTTTTTATCGTAGGTTCACAATTAGTGGCCTTAAATTATAGTCATATCATTACATGTACCAGATTGTATATTTATTTATATCTAACTACTTAACTAGTAATTCTCAGAAATGACCAAGATATATAAGTACTTATAGTAGTAGTTGTGGTAAAGAGTTCCATCATTGGAATCCGCCTGATCCCATTTTGTTTTAGATATATGATATGGTATCTCAAAATCCATTCTTTTCTGACTTATGACATATTTTCCTGTGAAAACTCACAATTGTCTTCAATTCTTTTGTATTGGGGAGATATGGGGGTTGGGAATAACAGTGCGGGTTGGGTTGGGAACTTGAAGGCACATGTATGTGATCTGTTTAAGATCTAAAACCCGACTTGCTCTATTAAGCTTAAACATGTATAGTAGGCCTACAGTCTCGTATGTGATGAGTGAAAGGGGGCGATGCCCTGTTACGTCATCACCCCACATAACATGAATAAGTAGACTTACACAGTACTAGGTAGTTAAGCATAATTAGCCATTTTAGAAACATGATCTAATAAAAAAAGAAGTGATAATTAATGATTAATATAAATATAATGAGGTTACGCAATGTTATTGTAACGTCCCATAACAGGATCCGTCCAGAATCAGAGGGAGGTAATTCCACAAATGGGTTAACTTGTAAATCTTGAACACTGATAATCGACCAACATGTTTCTTTTTCATCTTTTCCATTATCACCACAGACTCATATGATGGACTTTACCGTAGCCCGGCCATTCAAGCTCCTTCGTTTGAAAAGGTCAAGTCCTTGGCCGAGGAATTGAAGTTTGATTTGTCCCCGGAGCAAATCGAAGAAATAAGAGGTGAATCCCTTGGATCTTTTTCTTATAGTGCACTAATACCTTGTTGATATTATTAAAGAATTACTAACCGACATTATGGGGCTGCTTGTGCACTGTTTTCTGTAATTAATTCCTGTTTCAACGGTTACAAAACATAACCACCTTATACATGTATTATACTATTCTTTTAAAAAAATTCTCTTAACATTTACAATAACATAAATTGTGAAAGATATTTAGCATTAGACAAGGTTATGTTGTAAAAGCAAAACTTTAATTTTTTAATGACGTCATTTTAATTAATTTGATTTATCTGAATAACTATTATCAAAATGAAAATCATAAGTAAATTATTTAGCCTCACATGTATTGTAATGATAATAAAAATTGTCACAATTTGAATTTGAGATATGACCATATTTGAAAATATGAGATCAAGCCGATACTAATGACGGTAAACAGTAGGGCATCTAAGTACTTCTATATTTTAAGTTTGATATTTTTACTTTTGAAAAACAAGTTTGGAATATTTCTGGGTGGACTTTTACTAGTAAAGTAGCTGAATATACTCTATAGGATACATGAATATCTTCAATACGCTGTGTTGAAATTTGGTAAATGTATTCATGCTATGAACAGCGTTAAACATCCCAAACATGAGAACATTCCGATAAAGACATCCTGTGAATAAAACATTTTGAAAAAATATCTATTTTGCGACTTGAGATTCATTTTCCCATACGATGAACTTTCAGGAGTCCTTCCGGGTCTCATCCAACCTTATGAGGAGGTGTACCGTATGGCTCAGCCTAAGCCACCAGTCAAATATCCAAGAACACCAGGATATCGCCCCGCCCCCGAGGAAAACCAATATAATGCTTGGTGATAATCAGCTACCGTTAGATATTAGGGACGTTCCGCAAGCAAACCTATCTCAATTACGTAACCGTATCCGTATCTTTTTTTTGTTGAGAATTACGTCGCATTTTTATGTATAACAAATAAATTGTGAGATGAAACATTTTACTTTATATGTAACGTCACGTTTTTCCCGCTGAACCTATTTATTCCTTTTAACATATGTTTGTTTATCAGAGATACGGATAAGTTTACGTGTACGTATAGGTTAGACTTGCTGAACCTCCCTATTAATTCTTGTTGTAACAGGTTGTGCTGAATCCCTATAACAAAAGGGGATTTGCATAGGCCACTGTGCATGTGTCTTACAGTCCATGCTGGGATGGACCCTCATTGAATTTAGCATACAAACATTTAGAGCACTTTTATTTTAGAAATTCTATTATTTAATGGGTTATTTATCCTAAATTAAACATTTAGCATATGGGTCAGATCGTCAGATAATGAAAATCTGTAGCTCTACACATTTCAAAATCTTTTCTAAATTAGTCGGAACACGATGAATAACTATGCATATCTGGGTATATTCTATATGACGTTGATTGAAATATGTGATGTGTTATAGTAAAATAAGTCCCAAGTCGCAAAATTGATATTTTTCAAAGTGTTTTTGTGGATTTTTTTCATTTTTTTGGTGCTTAACCCTGTTCGTAGCATAACTACATTTACTAAATGTCAAGACAGTGCATTACATATATCCATCCATCCATAAGGTCATCTTATAGAGCATATTTAGCTGCTTTACTCGTGAATGTCGGCCCAGAAATATTGCAAAAATAAAAACATCAAACTTAAAATATAGAAATACTTATTAAATGTACTACTGTTTACTATCATTGGAATCGGCTTGATATCCTCTTTTCATACATAATGATATCTCAAAATCTATTTTTTGTGACTTTGTGACTCATTTTCCTAAAACACATCACATATCTGTTAGGATGCTTTGACATGTATTTTAACAACATGTTTGACTTAATTTGAAGGTACATGAAGACTGATATCCATGGGTCTGCCAATGGGAAGCTTGCAGGGAAGACAGTGGCCATCAAGGACAATATAGCAGTTGCAGGAGTGCCTATGATGAATGGAAGTAAACTGCTGGAAGGCTATACACCTGACTATGACGCGACGGTGGTGACGCGCATCCTTGATGCAGGTAAACTTTTTTAAAAACAGATTTTATTTTGGTACACAATTTTACAGGAGTGAGACGTTTCATGTAATCGAGAAGAAGGTCTGTATGATAAACAAATAAGCAAAGGAATAACAAGAGTTTTCAGTTAAATTACTACATATATAAACTCGATGACCTAGAAAAACCGTGAATGGTCGAAAACTCCATTTCCTAATAACATGTACTACTATAATACTCGATTTAAGTTACATTTCTTTTGCGTTTTTCTTCCGACTAAACACAATACATGATACTATCCACGAGTGAGTAAAACTACAAAGGTTGAAACAGTATTTAAGACCAGTTGGTCTAGTTAAGTCCAGTTCAATTTTTTTACCAGGGGCCGGGTCTACTACAATAACAATCCTCCTCTTCAACTTTGATTGATTGATTTTTATTTTTCCATAAGCTTACATAACACGAATGCTATTCTCAGCTTAAGGTCCCATACATTACAAAACAATTAATTCTTAGCAGATTTTGAATCAGGAGATTCTGCTGATTTGGAATCAATCGAAAAACATCGGTAATTAAGACTAAAAAAATACAATTTAAGTTCCACCAAATAAATTATATTCTGCTCCTGGACTATAAACAATGAAGCCAGGCCAATGACTCCACAGCCTTTGCACTGTCGGAATTACTACCCAATTTCTCAAAACTGCAAGCAATTGCAGGAGAACTTTTGGATATTGTAATGTATGGGTTATGTTTAGGGTATTGTAATGTATGGGATATGTTTGGATATTGTAATGTATGGGATATGTTTGGGGTATTGTAATGTATGGGATATGTTTGGATATTGTAATGTATGGGATATGTTTGGGGATATTGTAATGTATGGGATATGTTTGGGATATTGTAATGTATGGGATATGTTTGAGGATATTGTAATGTATGGGATATGTTTGGATATTGTAATGTATGGGATATGTTTGAGGATATTGTAATGTATGGGATATGTTTGGATATTGTAATGTATGGGATATGTTTGGGATATTGTAATGCATGGGATATGTTTGAGGATATTGTAATGTATGGGATATGTTTGAGGATATTGTAATGTATGGGATATGTTTGAGGATATTGTGATGTATGGGATATGTTTGGGATATTGTAATGCATGGGATATGTGTGGGATATTGTAATGTATGGGATATGTTTGGGATATTGTGATGTATGGGATATGTGTGGGATATTGTGATGTATGGGATATGTTTAGGATATTGTAATTAATGTATAATAGAGTATAACCAATTGGAAACTGCTAGCAAAGAGTAGCGCCCTTGATGCTGGAAGGATAATCACAGGTTGCTATGAACAATATCATTGACAAGAACGTAGACTAATTTCTCGCTGATACATCACATTTGTGACCCACCGAGGGGAAAGGAGGCTCCGTGCGGGAGTTATAGTTCCTGGTATTCCCGCTAGGAGTCACAACATGTTCATGACGTCACTGTAACAAATGTTTATATAAGTAATTCTGAGAGGCAGGTAACTTTGAAAGTCTGTAACTTCACTAATTTTTGGAGTATCAACAAACTTCTTTCACTTTTATAATGCTCATTTCCCCTTCTGTACATCCCTGTCATTTAAATTTTTTTTCTTTTTAATATTTACTCTTTGTACATGTGATGTGTCACAGGAAAATGAGTCACTCCCCAAACTTATTTGATGTCATCTACTGAAAACTGACATAACTTTACAAAAAAGCCCATATCTCGGCAAATTCTGGGAATTCTCAACTATTTTTTTCGGTTATTGACTCAGGAGGACATGCAGATTCAGAATCTGTAATAAACCCAAATTCGAAAATTTGGCCCTGGAGTCCCCTTTCTGCTTGGCTGGTCACATTCATGGAAGAATAAATGGGCTTCTCATGTTTTCAGGGGGCCGCATAATGGGCAAAGCTGCGTGTGAACACTTCTGTTTCTGCGGAGGCAGTTTTTCCAATGATATCGGACCCATTCTAAACCCTAAGGACACGGCCAGGACTACTGGAGGTTCTAGCTCAGGCAGTGCAGCACTGGTAGGAGGATTTCAGGGATCTGTTGTACAACAAATGTGTCTTTAATATTTTCCTTTCTTAGGGACTGTTCAGTTTTAACCACTGGGGAGGAGGGGGCGGATTTTCAGCGGGCCACCTTTTTGTGCAGACTCTGAAGAGGGGGGGGATCTTTTTTTGCACAGACTCTGAAGGGGGGCGGGAGGGGGGCACCTTTTTTGTGCAGACTCTAAAAGTGTGGGAGGCCATCTTTTTTGTACAGACTCAGAACTACAATGATGTAGGTGGGATGAAATTTTGCACAAAGTTTCCCGGGGGGGGGGGGGGGTAGCAAGACATTTTGCACAAGACTTTAAGGGGAAGTAGGGGTTCACACAACAATTTTTTACAAATTAATTATGAACAGTCCCATAGTTATTAAAGATAAAGGTCTATCGGGGAAGGAATTTGCCTATACAATGCCTATCTTTCCATACAGTAGGATATATAATACTTTAAGGATTTCTTGTGAAACATCCCCCAGGTTCTTAATAAAGAAAAGCTAAATTGCAAACCCTATATGTATATATAAGCTGTCAGGTTAACAGAAAATAACCTGAGAATATAGTACTCTACATAATTTCTTGCTGAATAAAACATTTAAAGCAAACATCACACATTTGAACGATAAATACTAGAGATACTTTTTCAAATCACTGGGCCTGAAGACTCACTCCGTGTAAGTGGGGAATCTTGGTTATATCTGGGTTTATTATATTATAATAAACCCAGATAAAACCACAAGATGGGACTTGAGTGATCCCTTTCATTATAAGAAAAGAAAATGATTGCAAAAATGTAATACAAAAATAATAGATTTAAATACATTATTTCAGGTTGCTGGTGGTGAAGTGGACATGGCTATAGGAGGTGACCAGGGAGGGTCTATACGTATACCATCATCCTGGTGTGGTCTGGTAGGGCTGAAACCTACCCACGGCCTGGTGCCCTACACTGGGGCCATGCCCATTGAGACCACTGTTGACCATTTGGGCCCTATGGCAAAGAACGTCCACGATTGTGCTCTGTTTCTTGAGGTAATCAATCGACGTTTTTCATTGAATTGAATTGAAAACGTTTTTAATAAATCTATATTCAGGTGCATCTGGATTACTCCGTATTGTCGTCAGTTGTCGGGTTATTAGTCTTCTTTATAGTTTAACATTAATATTTTAGACTGTGGACACATGACCAGAAGTGTAACAGCTATTCATTCTCATTTAATAATGTGTAATTAAACACTATTATTATCATTATTCATCAGGTTCTCGCCGGCTATGATGGAATGGACGATAGGCAACCAGAACATTTCCCCAAAATTCCAGAGTACAGCAAACTGGTGAGAACATATTTTAATTGTTGGAATCTATTTTATTCGGAGGCATCAGTGGCTCCCCCTCCCCCTCCTTCTTCAAAATCCACCCACCACCAATCACTACCGTCAACTCACACCACTCTAATCAATTCATATAAATTCAACGTGATTGAGGCGACTCTGAACACAAGTAGACACAGGTCTTAGTTCATGAACGAGGTTTATTAATTAAAGGTGATCAACGTTTCGGTCACATTTGATTGGATGATAGAAATTATGCTCCTCAAGTGTAAGATTGTGCACTCTTGTTGCCATAGTAACGTGACAACACAACAGCCCTCCAAGTAAATGATTGTGCACCCCGCCCCCGCACACACACACAGATTTTTTTAAAAAAAAGGATAGTAAATAGTTTTGTTGTTGACTTGAATCGTTTTTAACACTCATTAGCTTGGTAGGAACATGTAAAAAAATGTGTGCATATGTATTGTGAATTAATTTGATTTTAGATAGATATTGTTTCACATTTGGTTTGATTGGAGTTCTGTTAACAATAAAATGGTAAAATGGTAACTACACTGAATTAGTGATTTAACATTAACAGGTGATTCAGAAATATCTCTTGTTGATCATAGTGTACCACATAGATTGGGCAATATCTTGATAGATCTTATTGGATCAGGTCAGCTCACACCACTCTATTCAATTGATCACTAAACCTTAAATTCACCTTATCAATATTGTAGGCCCTATAACCAGCTATAACCCCCCCCCCCCACTCACCCACCCACCCCATTTATATATACCAGTACTTATGTTTAATAAATTGTCGTCGACTAAACTGTATTGGTTTGCACTTCATCGACTATCATCAACTCTAATTTATATCAATTTCCGTTTTACTTCATTTAATTTAAAAGGGGTGGTTAATGCTAAAGGTAGGGGGTCCACTGCTATGTTAATTAATGCATCCAAGGACTTGCATCAGGATCAATGTTGGTGTTATTGCATTGATTGATTTATAAAATTCATAAAAATACAACGCTATCATTTATTAACCTTATATAATGCAGCTTAAGCATGATCTGAGGGGTATGAAATTGGGCATCGTTAAAGAGGGTTTCGAGGGATGTGATGCTGAAGTGAACGAGGTTGTCATGGAAGCAGCCCAAAAGCTGTCCCTAGCTGGAGCAGTTGTGGAGGAGGTCACCATTCCAATGCATTCTAAAGGTACTTTCCACATTTTCAAAACATGATTTGTGATGTGAGTCATATGTCGCAAAATTGATATTTTTCAAAGTGTTTATCGACAAGATCTCCTTGGGGGAATGTTCTCCTTTTTGGGGTGCTTAACGCTGTCGCACGAATACATTTACCGAATTTCAAGACAGTGTATTAAATATATCGATGCATTTCTAATGTTATACTATAGAGTATATTCAGCTACTTATCTAGTTATTGTTCACTCAGATGTAATAATTATTGCAAACTTTTCTTTAGAAACTAAAAATATCAAACTTTAATATAGAAATATTTATTTAGAAATATTTGTATTGTTTACTATCATTGGAATCGCCTTGATCTCATCTGTTCAAAAATGAGGATATATTTCAAAATCCACTTTTGGTGACTTGTGATTCATCTTCCTCTAACGCACCACATTTTATCTATACTGGGTAAAATACTTGGCCCAGTCTCCTGTTCTTTACAGATACGTTTGATGGATATATACAATGAAGTGGTTACCATTTATGTTTGTACATATTAGAAGTGTAGAAAAGATGGGAGTATTATAGAAGAATGTATCAGTATACGATGCAGTCAGCAAATTCATAAATTCAGCAAATTCAAAGTAAATGAGGCAGCAGTTGTATACTAGGGATTTTTATTTTGTACAAGTGAAAGCAATTTGAGTTTCAAAACATTGATAAGTTGATTTAGTATAAAAAAGGTAGACACTCTGGAAGTAAATATCTATATATAATTTGTATACTTAATTTTAGTAGGCAATGCCTGAGATCATCCTTGAAGGAAAGTGCTAGTAGCCTGCTTTAAATATTCCAAGTTTGAAAAATTTAAGAATTTTGAAAATTTGTTTTCATGTTTTGTAGTCATGTGCAAAAAGCTTATACCTAAGTTTTAGGTGACCTGACCCACGTACGCTTGGAATATCTCATGTATTCAAACCCCATAATAATGGGCGCATCAACTGACTTACATGTACCTGGCTGCTAAGAGCAAAACTGTACTTAATCATTATTTATTTTCAATTTTAGGTCAGGCAATATGGTCGCCTGTTTGCACAGATGGAGGCTATGAGACAATGATTAACCGAGGAGGTAAGGGTGGGAAAATTAATATACAGTTTTCATAATTTCTCTAATACATTATTATTTAACTGTCTGTCCATCAACATGACATAAGCATGGCATAGGGAAACCCTATGTATTATTGCCACAACTTAATTCATAACCTAAATATTCTGGCCCCTACACTACGAAAGTCTAAAGTAAAACATAAGAAAAATGATATTAGGGAGGTTTAGCGAGTCTGACTTAGACGTAGAAGTAAACGTATCCGCATCTCTGATATACAAACATACATTAAAAGGAAGAAAGTGGTTCAGCAAAACATGGCGGGAAAAACGTAACATAACATATCAAGCAAAATTTGTCATCTCACAATATATGTTTTATACAAAACAATGCGACGTAATTCACAAAAAAGATACTGATACGGTTACGTAATTGAGATACGTTTGCTTGCGGAACCTCCCTATTAAAAGGCGAAATAACCGTAACAAACGCCTCTTAACGTATTTTCTTTATTAGTTGTATCAGGGGCGCAATGGCTTGTAGAATTGTTGTCTTGATATTAATAAGGAATAATACAAATATGTATGAACACTATTCTTAACTTTATATTTTGTATTTGCTTTTCACAATGGCGTTAGGTTTTGGGCCGTCCTCAAAAGGATTCCATGATACTAACATGATGTCACACATATCAAAGTCAGTGAAAACGTCTCTCAATGACACGTCAGCACTTATGAAGGTCGTTTGCATATTCTGCAAGTACATGCAGGTGAGTTCATCTACCAATATACATAATAGTATGTTTAAAATACATTTATCATGAATAAAGAGCTATTTTAAACTGTTTGCTTTCCCAAAGCGTTCCTATTTATTTCATCAATACATACAGGTTAACTAACGAGTTGGTTGAAAGAGCGTGAATATTTCACAAGTTGCGTAGTGACGAGTGCAATATTCTTATCAATTGAAACCAACGAGTTAGTTAACTGATTTATCATACACGTTTTTAGTGATATAAATAGAAAACATTTTTTAGATTTAAAGTTGAATTTCAGGTCTTTAACTTGGTAAAAGCGCATTGGTTGCCATGACAACCACACGTAACTCACTAGTGAAATACGCACTGTGCATAACTCATTCCTGATACGTTATTCACAGAGCAATGCATATAATAAAACATTTTATCTCAACTAATTTAATTCATGAAGAAAATTTATATTTAACAGGAGACCAATAACTACAGTTATTACTCCTGGGGAGTCAAAATCCATTTTTGTTTCTCTGCTATTTATAGCAGAGAAACAAGTGTGTTACTATGAAATACGCCAATCACTGATAGTGGATCACATCTGATAATATTCTTTAGCTGTCTGTGAGGTGTTTAAGCATGCCTTATCTAATCCTTTCGATCAGGTCCTATATTTCACACTCCGTCGTTATTGTTACACTGATAGCTACTGATTGACAGCTTTTCTATAGCCAAGGGAGCTGATTGGCTCTTAGCTGATTGGTCAGCGTGAGCGTGAGTGACAGTGGTGGAGCAAGCCATCAAGTGGGGTTTGTTTACATCCACACACACTCTCCACTGTAAGTAAATGTACAATTAACGTATCGCCGGGACCTGACCGCGTGGGGAGATTAGCCAATCACATTGCTCCGAACCATAAACAGATGACCGCCACGTGTGCGTCCCAGCGCCCCGACCCAAACATCCCCACAAACAAGGGTCACTCAGTGGTCTCTACAGTGTGTAGTGCCATAGGACTACACATGTACACAGAGAATAACGACTGGATTTCTCCGAAATTTTATAATTGCAAAAGCAGGAATTGAATGAAAATGGGAAGTAAATTATGTTTTCCAGTTCCAGTCGGCGTTTAGGTGAAAACTATATGAAATTCATTCTTGTAAACTTAGTTGTTTAATTACATTTATAGGCCTGTAATTATCTCCTCCTCCTCCTAATATTTTTGGGTAGTATTGGATGTTTTGAATTTAGTACATTTTCTACTTTCTACTTCCATTGTATTTGTAGTTAAGTTTAATGACATAAATTTAAGGTATTATATTGGAACCCTGTAGGTTCGTAATAACATTATTATATTGGAACCCTGTAGGTTCGTAATGCCATGTTCATATGTTAGGCTAGACAAGTCAAATGCTTAGCATCAGGTCGGGTGACTCTTTCTGCCTGAAAAAGCTAGGCCTGGGTTCTTAGTGACTGTTGATTAATCTATTTATTATATTCAATGCTATGTGTATACTGTAACCATATTCATTTGAACGGGACAACACACAACCCTCCCTCACAAAGGCTACCATGCAACTGACTGGCTAGTCCACCAACATTTATTTATTTGATTATTCTTCCTAAGATTTTTAAACCTAATTAAAAAGATTGATTCATAATTAATGAAGCCAGCTGGCAGTCCCTATTATATATGTATCCCCTTAGTGCCTTGCAGCCTTACTATCGGTTGTATATAAAATGTAAAAAAAAACACCAAAAACTGTAACCATATTTATTATGAAGTAGGGTTATGATGTCCACCCCTCCAACCAATGGGGTTGCTTGCCAACCATCACATCACAAGGATAGTAGTTTGAGTATGGTATAAGAAAATGAAAAAAACATCTTGAATACATTAAAAGTTCAGACAACTCTACCTTGAAATAAACGCTATTCAATCAATATTAAGTTAATACCTGTCTGAAGAAATGATGTATACCTCCAACATGTTCCTAGACCTTAAACATATCTTTCTCCAAATTATTTTGCCTTCTTTTAACACTTCCCCGCCCCAGGAAAATGGTACATTTCCTACTGTAATGCATTGAGTCTAGCACGCGGGGGGGTTTGTTTGTGGTGCAATGCCCTAAAGTGGGTCACATGACCGTGGAGGCGTGGCTACAACCGCGCTGGCGATACCTTAATTAACCTCTCCACGAGCATCGAAGGTCCACCCCCCTTACATAACCGATAGCCAGTCAGCGCGCTTGAAACCATAAACAGATGTGGCCCACATGGGTTGTTTTGCGCGCACTGCATGTTTACAAGTCCAACCTCAGACAGAGATGTCAACACCGCCTATACTTTAACATAGAAATGTACCATGTTTTGCCACAAATATAGCTTTTTTCATTGGATTTGAAGTGTTTTGCCTTGTTCTTATGGGTGTAATATATTACAATGTTAATTGTTTGAATGCACTAGACAGACTAGTCCTTTTTTAAAGTGTTGCCTTGATATCGACCTTCAAGTATTCAGTAAAGAAGTAACTTTTTATCTAAAAATATTTAATATTCATCATACCATTTTAAGCAAAGTCATGTACAATGATTGGCCTAAAATATGCTTGAATATTGACACACTCAATCTCCACAATGGATGTTAATTTCAGTTTTCAATAAGCCAGTCATACTGGTACTTCTATACAGTGGCCGTCATGGGTTTGTTTGTCTGAGGTTGCACCGCGTGGAGTCCCGGGAGACAGTGGGCGGAGCATAGCCCCGCTCGTGGAGAGGTTAATTGGCAGATCTACACATTCACTTAATTCTGCTAAATTAGGCTGGAAAATGATGAAGAATGGGTATATCTGAGTATATTTGGTATCAGATTGGTTTAAAGTATCAGTTCTGTTACGTTAAACTGCATTTTGAAGCTCATTTCTGTCTTAAATGGGGGTTATTTGAGAGGATTGGTGAAGGCGAATTGTACATTTTCTGAAAATCTGACCCATATCCACCCCTCACACAACCATAGTCTCCCGCCAACAGATCGACTGGGGATCGGCGGGAGTGGGGGTAGGGGGTTCAGCTGGAGTGGGTGGGGTGGGGGAGGTCGGCGGGAGTGGGGGGAGAGGTCGGCAGGAGTGGGGGGAGAGGTCGGCAGGAGTGGGGGGAGGGGGGTTGGAATTGCATATAATTGCGATATAATCTCATATGGTACTGTGCCCTGAGGGAACAGTGTTATGTTTTTTGTGCAATATTTGTACTTTGAAATGTTCGGATATGTTAAGTTAAAATGTAAACTTTGTAGGTAAATATTTTGCATTTTCAGTCTAAACATGCCTAAAGTGCAATAACAATAAGTTGACATCAGGCACAAATGATTGTGGCAGAGAAAATCGTTTCCAGTGGAAACGCCAAGTATATGAATTAAGTTGACACTGATTACAAAGTTAAATATGTTAACAGTTGATCAAATCGGTGCATAACTTGATAATTAGTTAACTTAGTACTTGTTTGTGACTTGTGACTCATTTCCTTGGAACACATCACATTTATAAAGAACATTTTGTATTTATCAGGAGACGAATAACTACAGTTATTACTGCCGGGGAGCCAACCTTGTGATGAAGCTTACTGAGGCGTATGATATAGCCCTGCTGGACTACGATGCACTCATTATGCCCACACTACCCACCATCGCAACAAAACTCCCACAGAAGGACGCTTCACTTGCCGGTAAAATATAAATACAGATTAACTAACGAGTTGGTTAAAGGAGCGTGAATATTGCACTTGTTGCTACGCAGCTCGTGCAATATTCTAAGCGACTGAAACCAATGAGATGTATCATACATGCTTTCAATCATAAAAATATTAAAAAAATCGAGTAAAAAATTTGAATTTTACCGGTAATCTTAGTAAAAAAACATATTGGTTGCCATGACAACCCCACGTAAATCACTAGTGAAATACGCACTATACGTAAATCACTCTAGATACGTTGTTTTCAGAGCAATGCGTGTATAAAAAATATGTTAAAATAACATTCAAATGATGACGAAATATGATGAGGAGTCAAATCCTGTTTGTAGTAACTCACCATATACTTATACAAAAGTTATTATATTGTATAAAGTAACTTGTATTTCAGTAGACCAAAAACACGTATACAGCAATAGGGCGCGTAAGAAGTCCACCGCGGCGATCTTTTGAGTCACGCAACTGTAGCAGTTTCATGACGTCATGTGGACATGTCGCGCGAAAGTCCCATAGCCCCAACGTTACCGCGATATTAAATCTCTGTTCTTTCAACGATCATATAGTTTTAGGACTTCTAACTCACATATATCCATCTTTATAGGCAAACGATTTCAACTATAGCCTTCATTATCATTAAACCTTTACTGGGACGATGTATAGAGTGATTATTTATCGCCGCAATGCTAACTCTATGGAGATTGTTTACTTCCGGTCCACACATCGGTACAACTACGCGACTAATTTTCGTTAATTTGCGCCCCGCCGCCATGACACTTACGCAGCCTATATGGCCAGTTCAGAACTAGCTTGATATTAACTTGCTTGATTCTGTTCTCACTCACTCCTAACTTAATTCCTAACTAACTCTAAAAGTGTTATCAATCAATCAATTTGATAAATTTATATCACCTCATGAACAGCAAGGAAACCCTTTTCTATCTCTTTCACATTTAATAATTAATTCATTTGTCTTTACCATCCACTTTTCTCTTCTAAATCTATGAACAGATTTGTTAGGTAAAGGGTTGGGCATGATAAGGAATACCTGCCCATTTAATGCTACGGGTCACCCGGCACTGTCAATCACTGCTGGGTGGGCGGGGCACCTGCCTGTAGGCATGATGATAGTTGGCAAGAAGTGGCAGGAGCAGACGGTCCTGGATATAGCATGTGCACATGAGAAGAACCAGGTCAGTATTTAACAAAGAAAAGGATTGATTGATTGATTGAAAAGTTTTTATTAAAGTCAGATAATGATAAACCATAATTCTTATGACCGCAGTCCTGCTTAACGATATTCGATAAGTGTGCCACGCTACGTTTTTGCGTAGTAAAACCCTCACATAAGAATAAATATTCCCACTATGAATTAGTATTAATATCAAACGATTCACAACAATGTCAGCATCACGCAGGTATTTAGTTTATCAAAATTGATTCAGAATTAGTGAGACGAGAGTCCAATAAGTATTCCTTGTATAACCGGAAGCTTCCTTCACAGCTTCTGGTAGGTGGCGCTGGCGACAATTGTCCCTGGTGTGAAATTCGCACAACACAAACTGTAATCGGGATTACGAGAATTAAGAATAACATTGATAAGAGGTGTCCCAGATGCTTGAAAAGGGAATATTTTTCTCTGTTTTCCTTCTCTGACTTTCTTACTATTTATTCAGAAATCTAAATAACATAGTTTATTGCAGATTCTGCTATAGAACTTTATAAAACACCTTTTGTATATAAAAAGAAGGATTCTATATAAAGTATGATAAGAAAGAACTAAACTATACAACTGTTCAGCACACATGCACATCAGGTTCTTGGAGACATATTCCAGTATTCCCGAAAGACAATGGACAAAAAGAAATATTTAACCAGGAAATAACAATTTAAGCGGTTTTTGCCATCACTGTTTTTTTTTCTCGAGGTTCAGCCATACGTTTCCTGCTTTTCACCCCGATGCTGGGCGGTATACATCAATTTGAGCTTGCTTTAATCAGCTAACCTACGCGAACAGTTTTATGGGTGAAATCGTCAGAAAATGTACAATTTACCTGCACCAATCCTCTCGAATAACTCAAATTTGAGACAAAAATTAGGTTCAAAATACAGTTCAACATAACTTAATACATTCTTTGAATCAAGGCATTACTAAATATACTCAGACTTACCTAGTATTGATTGTTTTTCAGTTTTATTTAACAAAGTTTACTAAATGTGTAGAGCAGTTAATTGTACATTCTCTGGAGATCTGACCCTTATAGGTTTCTTCTGTGTTTTTATTTGTGTATGAAAAATACATAATATGTTTAATATTTATTTCTGATATTTTCAGGCTGAAAAATGAATATAGATACCATTTGAAGACAACCCATTCTACTAAGGACGATGGATATAAATATGATTCTCTCTGCACTGGGCTTATTATTATACAATCATGATTTAAGTGTCATCATAATTATGCTTTATTCAACGACATGAGTAACAATAGGATTTTATATATATAAAAAAAAACAAAAAACAATACGATTTTATAACATCAATATCATTCTATCCATTGTACCTAATAGGTGATATTTACAATCATATTATCTACTAATTAAATAAAATTGTATTGCCCTCAAATGTTTTAATCACAATTACATACAAATACATACAACTAGGAAAGTCAAGACAGGCATTATACTTCCTAGATATAATAAAATTGATGTATACTAAGTCTTGTAGTCAGGACAGGACCTACCTCAAACCATTATATTCATATTCACTTTATTCAGTTTATAAATGTAAAAAACACTCTCACTCTTTTGAGTTGTGTCCTGAGTTTATTGACAATTACAGGCAGTGTAAAGCTTTAAATATAAGTTGATGATTTTAAAGCAGTACAATTAACAAATTCAATATAATTTAGCTATTGAGAGAGCAAAAGATATTGAAAGAGCAAAAGAAAGAAGAAGAAGAAGCTGAGGAAACAAAGACAAATAAGTAATGGAAAATGAGGAAGAAAATGATAATACAGGTCTTGTATAATACAATTACTTTTGTAAGGTGGTAGTGCTGAATATGAATATTTTTGTTATCAAATATCTATTTATGGTAGACATCTACATTCCTTTTCGGTTCGACACATATGCTTCATCATTCATCTACTTCAAGGTTAAGGAAACTTTCGGGTCTGCACATTTTACGCATTTTAATGAGCAATTGGGTCAACTTATCAGAAAATGTACAACTCGCCTTCACCAATCATCTCAAATAACAAGAATTGAAGAAAAAAATGATGCTATAGTTCAACATAACCGACCAGATTTTCGGAATGAATTTCGGAAATAAAGATTGGTAATTTATTGTATATTTTCCATAGAGTTAGGGCCATGTCCTTCCCATTAATGTCAATATTATTCTCCTATCTTCATTATTTCCTGAAATATTGAACGTTGAACATGCAGACGGAGGTAACGTTACCTCCGTCTGCAGTGCAGAGGGAGGTAAAGTTACCAAATATGGAAACCCAAACTAAAATCACTGAAGTTGGCAAACATTGCAGCTAATGGGGAAATACTTGTGTAATCTTCTACTAAGTAAACAATCGATCACAATTCATGTGGGCCCGGCCAGCAAACTCTGTATAACCGGCTACAGCAAGTGCCAAATATTTTTTTAAGATTTCCCAAACCAGTGGTAAAGGCCGTCGCACACAGTCAGGATTTGGAGGCCTCACGATGAGTTGTATATTCTCATTTCTCCCCATACGTCGACGGCCGCCTAGCCGACAAGATTTACATCAACTCACGTCAAGATGTGCCTCCAATTTTCGCGCACACATACAGGATTTCATGCACGATTTGAGTTACACGGTTTCAAAAACTTGTGTTCACGTCAAATATTCTACCTGACAAATTGTACACCAAACCTTGTATGGGTGTGTCTGTGTAAAAAATGTTGTAGACTCCTAAAGTAATGCTTACAATTAATTTTCGTTAAAGAATTTAAATGTATGGCTGATTTTGTAATAAAAAAACAAATAAACAAAAATATAGGAGCTGTGCCACGATGATCCAAATTATGGATTGACGTGAACCCAATTCCGAAAGCTTGATCCATGCTCAGTCAAGCGTTGACAAGTCATATATATGGGCATTTTACGTACTGTTCCTTTAGTATAGTAGTCAATGGAGAAACGGCGCATTTTTAAACATTTTATAGAATAAAACAAACAGTTAATGGCTGCTCCTCCTATCCTAAAATTGTGTACACATATAGTGCAGATTATATACTACATACAAATAGGAAAAAAAATATATGTCATCGCGTTAAATTTCTTTTTATAGCTGTCTCAAATAGACATGTTTGGGAAACAGAGCTAGCTGTGGTCTATTGAGAAATACTGCCTTTTTCTTTCACGGTTTTGGGAATAAAACAAAAATGGATGCCCCTTATGTCCCAAAAATTTCGCACAAATAGCGCAGGTAATATTCTACACATATATAGGGGAAAAAATACATGTCACTGTGTTGAAAAACTAATTGTAGCTGTCTGAAATAGACATGTTTAGGAAACATAGAATACTCTGAAAGCAGCAGATTTTGGGGTTGTCAGCCATGATTCAAAGCCCCATAATTCAGAAACTAGCACAGTGACCCATTATTTTTTTTTCAGTTTTATGAGCACACATATCTCAAAAATCATATACTAAAGAATAAGACAAAAGACATTTATATGAACCAAATCGTGGTCACACTATTTCATGAAATCGCGAGTGTGTGTGCACAATTCTCACAATCTCAGGTTTTCATCCAATTTTCCCTGAAATCGTGACTGTGTGCGCAGTAAAAATGGACACGATTTAATAAGAAATCTATGCGATTTCATCCCAAAACGTGAGAACATCTGAGATCTTGACTGTGTGCGTCGGCCTTAAGAGCATGAAGGCCACTGTGGCAAGTAGCGGCCACAAAAACGTCTGTGCCTCTCCTTAATAAAGAAAACACAACTCTGCAGCCTGCAGCCTGAATTTCAGATGCGCTTGTATACACATCATGGGCAATAAATAAAGTAACATATTTCACCCATAGAACGCCCGGGCGTTTATTTTTTCCAGACCACTCTTACCCCCGGCGCTTTTTCGAGGCAGGCGTTTATACGGGGCAGGCATATGTTGTTACAGACTTTTCTCAGTTCTAGCTGATAGAAAAAATCCTACAAATAAGTTCAGTACAATCTACAAATTAGCTCAACAAACTACATAGCTCGATGAGATATAATACTCTTGTTATATTTAAATAATAACAATTGAATATAGAAATAAAATAAGAACCTCCACCCGGGTATCGTCAGTTCACTACTTTCCAAGGAGAGACTAAATATTTCTACACAATCAATACACAAAGATTTTATTCTAACAGTAGTCAGAATAAAAGTAAATAAAGGTAATAGAGTCCCAAGATTCGAAATGATCAATACTTCAACAACCGAAAGGGCTATACAGATCTAATTATATCAATGGAAGTGACTACAACATATTTTCTGGATCTGGGATATTCCTGATATTTAGTGAAGTAGTGAATGAATTTGTACAAATCTTTCTTATTTCTCTTCTAAAAGTGTTACTGTTGTTTAAGAATTTAACCTCCATGGGAAGAGAATTCCAAAATGAACGTATACTTCCAAAGAGGCTCTTTTCACCATGGCTCTAGGGTTAATCTATTATTCCTCATGTGATAGTCGAGCTTTGGAATAATCTCATTAAAACTATGACAGTTCGAGAAAATAACAAGAAAACGTTGCAAACGCGTATAGCATAGTGGGATAAGATTATACCTTTGATGTAAGTCGATATTATTAACCCAATAGGCACCTCTTCTGCTCTTAACACCGAAACAAAGTTTGAGACAATTATTCTGCTGGATTTGTAACCTTTTGGATTCTTTATGACAAGCAAGATCAGGGATCCAAATTCCAGGACAGGCAATATAAATGTTTTACATATTAAAATTGCGAAGTCACCAGAAATAAAATGTCTGATCCTAGCAAGCCTTTTAAACCACATCTGAACTCTTGAGCAGGCGTTGCTGATGTGAGGGGCACTATTAAGACAACTGTCCAGGAGGAAACCCAGCAGATTCAAGAAAATATGGATTCATTGTGCCAGACTAAAAAGCAAATATTATCTGAATTTGTCAGACATACCTCAAACCCAGACAAATCAATAATACCCTCTTTATGAATAAACAACCAATAAATGATTCATATTCTAATGTTTGGTTGCAAAAATCTAATATGGATCTAACACCAGGAATAATCGACTCCATTTATCATACCTGTATGAGATTCCCTAAGTTTGTGATTGGTCTTTCCTGTTGGCACAGGTGTGAAACATAACATTATCAGGGATGTAAAGTTGCCCTGCTCACTGTCTGGTGACAGACCTGCAGGAGGTCCTTAAATGATAAATTATAGGTGTATAGTGTGATACAGAGTCAAACAGTGAGAAGAAAGAATGAAGATAGAAAGGAGAGAGAGAGGATGAAGAAAGAAACATCAGAACAAAAGAAAGAAAAGGAAAAATAGAAGACAGTGAGAGGAAACGAGGAGAAACAGGTGAGATAGGAGAGACAGAGAGAGAGAGGCGAGAGTGACAAGGAAAGAGAGAGACAACCAAAGAATATATCTATACAAGAAGGGGTGGAGAAAGAGGGAGTGAGTGGACACTATAAAATTATCAAAATAGGTTAGGCAGATAATAAGTATGAATAGAGTAACACCAACACCTACACCACCACCACAACTCTACCGTAGCCTCAAACCCATCCTCATCTCTGCAGGAATGCTGGGCCTTTTTATTCCATCTAAACATCTACTGCAATCAAAGGCAGTATACTACCTCCTACATGTATACAGTGCTCTAGTGTTAGCCCTATATGTGGCAGTAGCTGGGGTGTATCAATATTTGACTACCAAGGCGATATTTGTTTATCAGCTTTCTTCTCTAAATGATATCCTTTTCTGGTTACCTTGGGAAATCTGGCAATTCTCCTTCTCCTATTATAGAAATATTCATTCACTGATTCAGATTATTTGGAAGAAAAATTTGCCAACAATTATTCAAAAGTTGAGTGAATCCAGCCATGCTCCTGGTCATTCAGCCAAGTTTATCTGGTTTTGCTTTGTTATTCTTTGGCTGTCTATATTGATTCCTCTTTCCGTTGAGATTCCACAAATGAACATTGATTATATACCTAGCAGGAATTGTTCAGGTAATATCTCTATGATATTGTCTGGTTTGGAAAAGCAATTGGAAGTTATCGGTCCCTTTTTATATTGTTTCAGTCAGTCTGGTCTGTGTGTATATACCACTCTTGCTGTTGTGACCCTCTATCTCTTATTCTCTACCTTTAAATCTCTCAATGACGAGATTGAGGCAATGGATAATCTTACTGGAGGAAAGCTGGATAAGCTGGTAAAAGCTCACCTAGAGTTGAGTCAGTTGGCTGTAGAGGTTGATGACTTCTTTGCAGGGTTTCTCTTGGTAAACCTGTCTAATTATATGATACAGACTTCAGGCTTTGTCTATAAAATCATCACAGCTGTCAATTTGAACAATTACTTTATGTTTAAGATGTCTCAACAAGTAATCTTCTGGGTGCCTTTTGTTCTGGCCAGGAGCCTCAACTCTGAGGTAAGTGACTTTAGAATTAGACATCATTGTTTCAGAAGTAGTTCAGCGAGTTGAATGAAATTGGTTATTTCATGTAAGTGGAAAAAGATGTGCTATACGGTGAGAAATAAAGTAGGGGCCTATTAAAACATTCGGCTCATCTTCAAAGTTAAATTTATGGTCACTCTATTAAAAAACAACATCTATATCTGATTATGCAGTATCCTCAAAGTATTTGATCCTTAAAGTGTTAATAGTTGAAAATACAGGTTTGGGAGTAGTCAAGAATTGCCTTGAAAATGCCTCCAACAACTAAAACAGACCTTCTTAGTCCTATCATGATCTTATTTTACTTTTAGCTTTCCCATTTGCTTTGAAAATACGATCTTTTGTAGCTGTCGCCTCGCTCGTTACTGCAACACCTCAATTGCGTTTGAATCAGTAGAACTTGGTCACAGTATTGTAATAAGTTTGAGGGGAACTGTTAATCTATCTCAAATCGCAATATGGCCAGTTTCATAACTATTTTCCTGTCCTAACTTAGGTGTCTCCCTTGTTGATTCACTTTTATATCAAATTTATTATTTGTCCGTTAATCTAAACTTTAAAAAAACGAGTTATGAAATCGTATCTGTTTGATTACATGCTGGCCAAGCTGGGTCAGCTTACCTCTGACTGGGGGAACTTTTTCTATGACCTACTGCGCATGACAACCTCGATAACTGCAACTCACCCAATTTTACAGTGGCAGTGAGAAATAAATTTGTTCTCTTTGCGGTAGAATATCTGTTATTGTATGAATAACATAATTTTGGCACCTCCATGGATTCGTTTGGTAGATTCAGACGCACAACATTCTGGAATATTGGGAAGAAACTCTGTTACTCATGATTCTAACCCAGAATAGCAAGAAGAGTCACTTTAAATAAGCAACTTAAATCATGATATAATCTAGGTATTGTCAGGATTGCTGAGAAAAAGTCCATTATATAATGTAACATGAATAAACTTACTTTTAAAAAGAGGGGCACATATATAGTCACACAATGAAGTTCTACAAGCTCAGTTAGGAAAAGCATCAAACACAGGATTCTGAGGTGGTTGTTTCATGTCTGGGCTTTTCCACCTTGTTCAGTACTATTGGTGACCAGGGCCTTGTATCGAGAGTTAGTATCAGCATAATACCAAGATAAGACCAGGATATCCTTCCTATTTAGTCTAGTCCTGAGAACAGGGCATTTTGGGTGGATTATATCAGCGCATGAGTGAATTATGTAGTACTGGGGTAGCTTGTGATGGAGTAGGGTATGTAGTGTGGTATTTGGTCACACTCATGACAATAACCACAGCATAGCCATGGACTCAAACTGGTTTTAAACTGGTCTTAAGTGAGTGGGGCAGAAAAGTGGGACAGCTAGGCAAAAACAGCAACTTAGGGTACTCTGTGAGAACTGCAGTGGGATAGCGGAGCTCTTATCCTGACACCTGGGACTAAGCATTTCTGCGGTATTAAGGGAACACGCCAACTTAGGTTCCCGGAAAAGACCAACTCTTGAAACAGGGCCTAGGAGCCTGTTGCATAAGAATCCGTACTTAAAATGTCCTTGCAATTCCTCACCTAAAATATTAAGTGGGAATTGTTATGCAATGGGCCCCAGGATGTTGTCGAGAAGGTTTGGGATAACATTTCTGAAGTATTACTAAAGGTTAGATCAACTGCGAACTGGTGAATTAAATGCTTTGTGTTTCATCAAGAGTCATGGCCACTTTGTGTTTCAGATGCAGAGAACTTTCCTGGTGATGCAGTCTTGTACCCTGGTGGAGGATTTCACACCCAAGCAATCTCTCTTGGTAAATATTGAACTGAATCAAAGTGCCAACCAATATATCTATTATGCCCCAACCAATATCTCTATGTGCGCCAATCTCTATATGCGCCAACCAATATCTCTGTATGACAAGTAAATATTGAACTCAATCAATGTGCAACCAATATCTCTATATGACAAGGCAGATTTATCAAAAGAACCATAATATATTGTAGAAAATATACTAGCTTCCTAAGGTCCAGAGCAAGACCAGGAGCAACTCTACCGGCAGGGGGGGGGGTCTGAGCTGCCCGCCAGGCCGGCTCCTCCGAGGTAGAGCCAGAGGCAACCCTTGTTATGATAAACCTTATAAGGAGGGGGTTTGCTAATGAGTAATCAACCCAAGGCGGGGGGAGGAGGGTCACTAAGACCCATCCTCATTAAGTAATTATAGGGGTTAATTAATAAGAATCGTAATGTTTTTATTCATGTTGTGGTGTACATTGATAATTATGCTAATTGGTATTGTTGTATTAATCTGGCACTCGTAATCATTAATAAGTATGCTGGTGTCTCCTGCCTACCCTCCCTCCTGACATAATAAAGTGACCCAAGGAGAGGTAGAAGGCTTCGGCCAATGAGGGGGTAAGTGGGGGGAAACGAGGCTGCCAGGCCAGGATATAAGCTGAGATTTTACGCACATTAAAGGTCGATTAATCTACCAACCAAGCCTTGACGAGATGTGACCGACCTGCCCTCTGTGGGCAGATAAGCCTACATCAACAATTTGTGACGTCACCCAACCCATCAGCGTCCACTCCCCATATAGACACGACCCATACTTATGGCCTTCTTTTTAACGTTTTCCCTGTAAGTGGCGACCTGTAATTCGTCTGAGAGAAACTTGACTTAGTTAGCTACCCTTTTGGCTGGAAAAACTACTGCGTTCATGGTACAGAAATGCTATTGTTCCTCTACCTGTTGTCACTCAGTCCTGCCATGTTTACATAGCTTCAACCACCCCACACTACACACAGCCATAGGCATCAGCTCCCCGTACACACCACGCCAGTGCGGTGGTGTGTACGGGGACACTAACGGGGGTGGGGGAGGGGGAGAGGGGAGGGGTGATAACAAACTTAATCTTACTAAAGTAACCCTGCAAAACGCTCTTCTATCCTTGTGCGGTCCTTTTCTGGACTTCTTGTTACTCAACCTCACAATAATCACCAGGGCTTTCTGATTTATAAAATGCTAAAATCAGAATTCACAATCAAAGTGCCCACAAGCCCTGGCACCCACCTAGAATACCTACCCACCTGTGGACTTATTTTTACTAGATCTAATAACATAAGGAAACATCGGTATCTGACCTCACCATAATGACCATGTAGTTAGTTTATCGCCTTTTACTTCCCTACCTACATTGGCTATATCCAATGTAGGACTATATCCGATTCATCTGGCTTAAGGAATAGTCACTCCTCGAAGTTTTTTTGCTAATAATAACATTAACAATAGATTTTATTTCCATATCTCATATATAAAATTATACTACAGTGTATCTATATGTAAAGGGACTAATCTCTATAAGAAATACAGATCTTCCAAATACCCCTGAATTCGGAAAAATCCTTTGTGCAATAGATTCTAAGCTAGTTTCAACTGCATTGGTTCTATTGGTATAAATCATCAACAGATTATAAGATATTGAACTTAAATGAAATTAGAAAAAAAAATATGCACTTCATACATCTCTGACTTCTTGAATTTCCAGTTCATGGGCATGTCCCTAAAACTCGTCTGTTGGCCACAAGGTGTCACTCTGGGCAAGTTCCTACTTATCACCAACACCACCATTGTTACTGTGAGTTGATCTTTATTTCATCCTTTATTTTTCATATTTTATCTTTATGAGACTTCCTATACTATTTTCTCCACCCGTTCATTGTTTTTCATTTGTTTATCTGATTTTATCAACATACATATCAAATAAATGGGCCAAAATGTTTTCTCCCACATGTAAGATTTTAAGTTAAATTTTAACTTTATTTAATTTAACTTAAAGATACTTATTCAGCTATGCATGCGAAAATCAGACAAAATTCATTTTATTGCACCAACATCAACTACATAACATACTCAACCATGTCCATTTTTTTCTAGGCAAAGGATACATTTTCATAGCTGAGAATTTATCTTTAAGTGCCCGGTCCGATGTTGACATCTCAGTGGTGCAACAATGTTTATTTTGAGGTGCAGTCATCCAAAGCTATAGTATAAGAATTGACCCTAATAGACTTCTATTAAGATATATATGTGACCAGGGATAGTCATTACATTTCAGGATCTTACGCAGCTGATAATGTATCTTTAATTTTCATTTAATTCAACTTGAAATTCCATAGAGCATAAGAAGTAGGATGTGATTTGTGTACACGCATTCAGACTTTCTTCCTCTTCTTCTTCTTCTTCTTCTTCTTCTTCTTCTTCGTCTTCTTCTTCGTCGTCTTCTTCTTCTTCTTCTTCTTCTTCTCTGTGAACCAAATTCTTTTGATGAAGTGGTTACAGCTATTATTGCCCAATCCTGATAACTCTACTTCAGATTTCAAAGATATAATACCAGCAACACATCAGTAGCTGTTTGGTGATTAGATCATTTGGTTGTGTTGCTTAGGCTGGTTTATTGGCCCAGGAACAAGAGTGGCCGTAATAGTAATAAAAAAAAAGAGTGAGTGCTCTGCCCGAGCTCTTCTTCCTGGGTCAGTAGACCAGCTGAAGCAACGCAACTGAATGATCTAATGGCTGTAGTCGCCATTTGTTGGGATGTTACTGTCATTAACAACAAATTATAAATGATTTCGAAGCAAAATGAACCAGTGGAAAGCCATGAACTTGCAGTTTTGAGCAGTAAATATTGTTTTTTGTTTTCGTTGATGTAAGTAGTTGACCCGGAAGTGGATGTTCAACACAAGTAGGCATGGTCTGTAGGCTTACAACTGCCCCCACCATCCCAACAAATGGCGACTAACAAGAGTGTGTACGGGATAGATTCAAAGTAACCCAACACCAATGTCCTAGTACACATGATTCCAGAAGTAGTATTCTACCCCAGCAAATAATGAAAATCTAGTGGCAAATATTATGACACTAGTTTTGGGGAAACACATTTGCGATGATAAAGGCACCTTTAAGAATGCACCTATAAAGTAAATGTTAAGCCTTACCGTACTGCTAATTCTCTTTGTATAACTAAATCATTTGTACCAGGATTTATTTAACATACAAACAAACATTTACATTTCACAATTTGATATCCTTATTACTATAATAATAATATTATTGATTGGTTTGCAGGTCTTCCTAACACTAGTCTCCTACGTGGTGGTACTTCTACAGTTCAGACCTTAAAGTAAAACACTGGGCTGGAACACTTGCAGGACATACAGTTCAATTATGACTTATAATTGGGAACTCACATTATAATAATGGTTTCTGGGCAATGATATTGTCAGAATCAATCAAGTAATTTCTTTTCCGCTCTCCCAAACCCTTAGACTGGGTGCCTCCATATTAGTAGCTGTATGACACTAACTAGGGCTGTGCCACTTCCTGAGCTGAGCTAGGTGTGGTCATGGTCTAGTGAATCTGTAGTAAACAGTCAAAGCGGCTACTTTACTTCAAGGTCAACTTAGCTATAGGGCTGCACCCCAAGTTAGGCACATTGCTGTAGTAACCATTTTTTTCTTAATCCTTGGAAATGAACATGTTTTCTTTGTTCATAAGTTCATCAATTGTGCAATAGGGATTTTCTCTGTATTTTTCTAAGAATAAAAGACCATCATTCCATACCTGCATAAGTATAGTTCAAATTTTGAGTAAAAGGAGAGAATTAAGTGTAGGATAGAGGACGAGAGTCTGTTCTCTTAACAGAGAACAGAGTCGAGTCCTCTAGCATGCTTATCCTCCAACTTCAATTGTTTGTTTATAATTGAAGTGACCAAATCCACCCACCCCCTACCACCCTGCAATGATTACTGCCTCATCAGTGACCAGTATTCTCAACTTTGATTGTTTGTTTATTATTGGCCAATCCAGTCCCAATACACATTTGCCATTACCTCGAATTATTCACAATATGCAACACCTTACACTTCCTACCACTGTTCTATATTGGTCTTCACCAATACATAAGTGATGTGCTACAGTGAAATGAGTCACAAGTTGCAAAAATAGGATTTTGATATATCTATTTGGAGTTTTCTTGCCTTCTCACCACCAGGATGTGTTCGATATAATTAGCAACATTGATTTGTATTCTCTAAATTCCAAATATTCATAATGTTGAAATGAACATTTACTATTTCTCTCATTGGATTCTAGAACAAAGGAATATATTCAATTTACTGTAGCAGGTTTCATTGTTAATATTTAATAAGCTATCCCTGGTAGGACTCACACAATTACACATTTATTCAATTCACAATTTAATAATGTATCAATGTGCAGACATCCGGGGTACAAAAGGAACCTTATAAAATGAATTAAGGCAATTAAGGTTTTAGTCCCTAACTTAGCACACACCACTATAGAAATACTACCTTACACTGGTCAGGGTCTACTGATCCACTTGACACTTGACCTCAATTCTCAAAAGTAAATACATAAATATTTAGCTGTGTTTTTACTGTTGAAATCGAATGAAAGAGCTTCCTGATGTCTTTCTGCTGCCAGTATTTGTTGTGATACATCCATATGCTTTATAGGTTTGCATTTCTAAAGCAGGTAGAAGTCAGGGACTATAAATATTTAGCTTAGATTACAATATATACTGTCTGATTGCATTCACTTCCATTGAAACGGAAGTTTACTAGACCTCCTTCTTGTCATTTATGCATAGCACACTGGGAAGACACTGGCCCAGTAACAGACAGAGTCTTCTCTATTAAATGCTGCCTTACAGCCACACACATTATTGGATTATTCATTATAGTGTGCATAACATAATATCTTAGTTTTCCTCAATGTCTGAACAGAGGATATAGTCAGTCCAGTGTCCCCCTTTAAACACTGGTACCAGCAGAACTTAAGAAATAGCCATTTTCCAGTGTCTCTGATAGAATTGGTTGCTAATGTAGCATTTGTCTTCAACAGTATCCACTAGACTAGCTGGCGACAATGGCATAATTTTAATTATGTAAAACATACCCAAAGCAAGAACATTCGCCATCACTCCTTCGGAGATGCCAAATACACTATACAGCTTCCTCCATGATCGGGAAACCCCCTCTATTTCTCATTGTCCAACACCCAAAAGTTACATGACTGCCTAAGTTAGAGCCTAAGGGAGAGATTGGACCAAGATTTTTTAGCTCTTACTGGTATAATTAGTGCATAACAGACCTCTCACATTCACCCTTTATCTGCATGAGGACGTCGAAATCAGACATTGTTGTGGTCCTTACACCTTGTGGCAATGTGGTAAACTAACAGCAAGTGCCAGGAATGGTTTCTCACCCTCCCACGAGGTAGCGCCACCAGCAGCACCAGCCAAAACACTGGCCTCCAAACACTGGCCTCCATTAGCCGTATCATCGGCAATGGAGGCCAGATGGATTGAAGCTCAAAAACGATAGGCCTATTATTTTGATGCGTCGGGAGACGCCAATGGGAGAGGGAAGCAGGTAGGGTGTTGACAGTGTTGTGGGCGAGATGGTGGGCCTACAATAACAGTCCATTCCATGTTTAGTAAAGTAAATAAATAGCCCAAGACTTCCATAGGCCTACGGCTACACTGGTGCCATTATATTCTCTAGATAAACTAGCTACGATTGTAGCCTTTGGTCTCCATGCCCACCTTACAGAACTCAATTAAAGGGATTAAGGATGATCGCGGGTATTTTCAAAAGTAGTGGCATCAGCCTGATTTTTTTACTCTTTGTACTCCAAATCATGCTGATTTCAAATATAATTTTTTAAAGGGGGTTTTCCAAACTAGATCTTTTGTTATTTTAGTTTGAAAATAAAAAGTTATTCAATTAATTTCATATGGGCGTCTATGGGGAAAAGGGCGTTTTTAAAATGTGTTATCCATTTTAAACCCTAAATCTTAATGACAGTTGGCTTATTTTTTAGTATATATCATAGTTTAAGGGATATATTTTCTGAAAATAACAAGAAAATAGGTGTTTTCAGGATTACTTTAGGAGCTGGAGGCCCCCAAACTTGATAGTGCAGTGAGGGAGAGTGGATTGTCTGTCACTGACAGACCACCCCTGCCTGGATTGACAGTAAGGCATTATCATCCAAAACATGTCAGCTTAGCATTTTCTAGTATACTTTCACCCCTGTATGTCAGAAGTCTTTACCCAATAGCTACACTTTTTTTGTTTTAAAAAAACAGTTGTTTTTCATACAAACGCTCAGTGGAATAGCTTCGAATCTCACGTAAACAAGCTGGCAGTAGATACGCACTTACGGTGTCATAAAACAATAACAAACAAGAAAAAAACCAAATACTAATCTTTTCAATCTTCAGAAGTGTTTCTTTTTAACTACTGAAGATCACTATACAAAGAAATGATTAAAAATAATTAAATATGAACATGGTCAATGTCGTAAAATCCCTGCTGAAAACATCCAGATAGGATCCTCCCAAATTTCTGTCAAATGACTTTTCTTTTTTTTTTGTCAAATGACTTTTAGATGGGTTGGAAAAAAGAATGGAAAAAGTAGAAAATATCTTGTACTTTTACCAACATCAACTGAGAGTGCAGCGTTAAGTAAGGATTTGAAGATTATCATGTAATTTAGATGCAGCCTCCCAAACAGGCTACCAACATGTAAATGTTTAGTAATTTTGAAACTGAACACTGTACTTGAGGTAAAGGTCTAAATGGATGACCTTTCCCAATAATTATTCGTATTTTCTAATTGAATTTGGTAATTGTACTTATATGACATTTTGTGAGTGTTAAATTGTCTTCAACCTGAATAAAACTATTTTCAAATAAACCTTCATTTGAGCCAGATAATTATTTCAGATTTATGCCAGATAATAATCACCTATGAAGTGAGGTTGTCCAGGGGTTGGTAGTCTATTCATGGCCCAGCTCTGATGATGATTAGCCACTGCCTTTAACAGTCCAGGGGTACAACAACCTACGGCAGGGACTAAAGAGATTAATATCTTCCATTTCAGGCCTGCTGGCGCAATCCATAAACCCTTGGGTTCGCCTTAGGATTATACACCAGTGCACCAGCAGCCCCTCAATGTCAGTTATTAACCCTTTACAAGATTTTTATGTGATAATTAGGCACACAGAGATGCAAACAGAGGTCTATGTATTTTTATCACTCATTATCACCTTAGATAAGTGTAGATTTAATCTGTCTGAAATTATTATCAATTCTTCAGCACAGCTAATCTTATTGACCTGTTAACAACACACACTAACAGCAAGGTAGACGCTAATAGAGTGGTTAGCACAAAAGCTACAATGTCCAACATTAAGTACTGGTACCATGGCATATCCAGAGCGTGGGAACGTAAATGATCACCACCGAATTTAAGAACATGTTCAATCCAATACAAGGCAGTGTTTAGAGGTGTCATAGGCTGGTCTTTAAATTTAGCTGAGGCCTCCTTTATGTTGTTGGTATAGGTTTCATTGCTCATGATTTCATTTATTGCCCCCAGAAGTTCCTGAGTGGAGAGAGTGTAGAGTTTCAAATATAGTCCAAATCCATGGTAGACCATGCGTTTGGCGTTGTATGGTTGATCCCCGAATAAAGGAAGGGCAAGCATAGGTACTCCATGATATAAAGCTTCGTTCTGCCCACTCGCACCACAATGTGTGATAAACATCTTAGTATTCTTGTGGCCTAATAAATCATTTTGAGGCAACCAGGACATGAGTTTTATGTGCTTGGGAATACCTTCAGGCAATACCATAGAAGATCTCATGATGACATTGTATTTAACCTGCTTAAATGCTTGGAGAAGGACTTCTTTTACACTGGAAGGAAAATCCAATGTTAGAGATCCAAAAGACACCACAATAACTCCATTAGGATTAGAAGTCATGAATTCTTCAAGATCCCCTGGAAGAGGTGTGGGTGGTTTAGTGGTTATTCCTCCAATATGGACTTCATTTGGCATTGAAGGTCTGGGGTAATCCAGTAGGGAAGTATGGTCAAGCAACCAAAGAAGTGATTTACCAGCAAGTGTGCTCAGGGGTACTGGCTGCGACTCATAGAAATATTCTTGAAGGAAATCATCTTCCAGATAAGGTACCCCAGGAAAGGCAGCCCAATCTACGACATACCACAGGTTTTGAAGACGCTCCCAGAAATTCATTTTTTCTGTGAAAGGTTTATCACCCATATTAGTAGGCCAAGCTGATGGCAAGGCTATGTTTCTCAGCAGCCAGTGTTCGTGCACAGTCTCTACAGCTACATAGGGCACTCCAAGTCGGTTGACCAGCACAAGCATACACCGACCACAAGGGACCATATCAAAAACTATCAGATCGAAGTTCATCGATTTAAGTTTCAAGAAGAAATTTTGATCCTTGAGTGGATTGGTACACATTTCAACTACCCCTTGAAGCTCCAGTCGGTAATCTTCTTTTAGGGGTCTTTCCCCAAACATTTTTTTGATTGATGATTCTGATTCTCCAATTGCTTCCAGGTTCCCACACCATTCTGGCTCCGTCGCTTCATAGAGAATGAATTTGATTCTGCCATTATCAAATTTTGAGAGGTCTGGGAACTTAGGGGAAGATGTTGCATAAACTTCATGGCCTCGATGAATCAATCCCTCACCTATCATTACAAGTTGGTGAATATGACTGCCAAAGGGCCAAGGCATCAGAAGAATCCTGGCCCCATCACTGATCATCACTGAATTAAGACAAATCAGAGATACAACTACAGCAGTGTACATTCTCACTGCCATGTCTTGTCTCCAAAGCAGACCTATGATATCATCTGAATAACGTTTAACCAAGTTATCTGTATCTCCGATGTGTGTCTGATATACTTCACTCGGTATAATTCCCCAAAACTACTGTCATAATATATGCCACTAGATAGTCTTTAGCTAAGGTCTTATAGCCGACCCTCTATTATTTGCTGGTGTAGAATACTACTACTGGTATCAGTTGTAAGTCGATGTTGGTTTTGGGTTACTCTGGGTACTGTTTCATAATCAGGGACATAGGAATTAAGAGGCCTGTAGACCTGTTTGTCTATCTCTTGTATTACTTAGACAAATAAAAGATTATTCAATTCAATTCAATTCAAGTAGAAAAACATCCCATTTGGGTCAAATTCCGTTTCATAATCAAAGTTGAGAATCTTATCTGAGTTGATAAGATTCACGGTCACATAGAGAAGATTGGTAGCGACTTTGAAAAGATTGGTAGCGACTTTGAGTACATTCACAGCAAATCCTGGCAGTTAATGTACACTCTCTATCCCTCTCAGCCCATGGCGCCTCCCTGTCTGTTTTTATGGTTATTACTTAATAAGACAACACACCCAGTTTCATCACCGAATGTTCCCGCGAATGTCCTGCATTATGAAACGCCAGATTGGGACATTCTTTGTAACATTTGAACACCCTTCACAAATTTTCAAAATAAATCTTGCTATGTCTCATTCATTATGAAACAGTACCCTGTAATGCTCTCGTACACTACAGCTACAGTGATGACTGTTAAATTTCTAATTTATCATATCTAATCTAGGTTATGTAGGGCTCTTATTACTGATGAATTCTAATACCTCATCTAAGCTCATATATATATTTTTCAAAATTATTTTCTGTGTCAGCTTGTATTGTGATCTTGTCAGTGTGACCTAGATCAAGTTTATATTTGGCAAACAAGTCCTGATAATGGTCAGTTCTTCTCTCTTATCATAAAGTTTCTGGGGCACACTGATTTGAAACAGGTCAAGGAAGTGATCACATGTCTGTTAATTCCTAAATTATGCAAAAATCAACTAAAACAAAAACAAGGAAAATTGCATAAAGGAAAATATGGCAATCTTATACTTAGGTATTTTTTAATTTGTCTTGTAATGATACATTATGATTCAGACGTTGCAACCCATATACATTTTGTTGTTGTTGTACGTTTTTATTAATCTCATTGGTACATCTCGATTAACCCCAAAATATATTTTCTGACAAAACAATGAAAGAATTATAAAAGAGTTGTATTTTGTAGACTATGAAAGATTCCGTAATATGGTTGTCATGGTAACATGAATCATTATAGAGATATGAATATTTGAACTGGACTACGGTACCGATTTGTTCTTGAACCCACCAATACAAACTTTTACTAGGTATTGAGATGACTTATAGGTAACGATAGTAACAAAATCATTTGAATATCATTAGATACTGGGATATAAAAGACTTTAATCATCTCATCTATGAATATTTCTTTTCAATTAAAACTTATGTCCTGTAACCAAGGTTGCACAGTTGAAGAAAAACATTACATTTGTTTATATGCAGGAAATTAGATTGGAAAAGACTATTATGAAGGATCGTTACCATGGCAATCCTGGCTGTGGAATCTTCTAAATGTGTTGTAACTATTGTTAGACCCTTAACTACAGAAATACTAAATGATTTTATAAAATATCCGTCCACATTTATTTCATCCAAATATAATGATAAAACTGATGTATATACTACTAATATTTGGAAAAACTGATGTCATGTCAACCCTTTGATTGATACCGAACTTGAAAAGTACGAGCTGATATAGAATTTTTAAGAATCAACGAAAATTGGATTAATTTTCCCTTTTCCCTAATGAAGGGCTATTAAAGCCACGAAACGTTGGAAATAAAAAGTCACCATCTACAAACACACTTTCGTCAATGTTGCATCTCAGATCTTATAGTGATTAGTCTCCCACCTTATAAATTAATTTCTTTAACTTAAGCAAATTTTACATTACACATAAGGCACCTTGAAGGCCAGACAAACAAACTGAAGTCAGTTTATTTCGGCTTAGTTGGAACAGAAAGACTTCCATGCTGTCAACGCTTCCCTAGTGACCACTGGGGAATCCTCTCTCTTATGCATATGGCCAAAAAAAAATAGGTGTGTTTCCGATTTATCTGGCTGAAAACTAGGTAGGGGGGGTGGTAATTTTTTTTTAATTTTTTTTGGAAACCACCTCCCAGGAACTGAAAAAAATGTCTATTTCATAACAATAGTTGTTTTAAACATGGGAAATGTGCTTTTTGACAGTTCCGGGTTAGGAAAACCCGTTTTCCTGCTTTTATAAGCATTTTTTGTCAAAAAATCCCCCAAAAGTAAGATATGATTTTTAAAAAATCAGGTATGGTAAAATAAAATTCAGGTAGGGTAAGGTTTTTCTAGGTAGGGGGGGGGGGGTAAATCGGAAACACACACCTATTTTTTTTTTTGGGGGGGGGGGGGGGGCCTAAGGTCAAACAGGTGTCCTCCAAGTAAGGATAGACCTGTTCTCTCGCTATCTCTCAGTCTTCTTAAATTGTAGACAAACATAGGGGGATTACTTGATATTGACTAAATGAATTAATGACCTCCATTTCGGAATCTGGCCCTGTTGTTGTTACCCTTAATTTCGCCTCTGGCATTATCAACAAACAGAACCCTCTCACTGTCCTCAATGGTAACGTATCAATGGCTGACATTGAGGGATCGATGGTGAACTATTTGTTGCACAATCCCGAGCTAAAGCCAAGGGACTATGGCCAAACAGTGCATCAACAGGCCCAAAATGAAAGTTATCAATCATTCTAGTCCCTGTCTAAGGTGGTTATAACAAGACAGTAATCATATGAGGCCAACTTATGCCTACAAATTTATTGTATCAAGCCTCTACAAGCTAAAGTTTATGCTAAACAAGTTGGAGTGACTTACTTGTTTACTTACTAACTTACTTACTTATTTAGATTCCAGTGTGTAGTAGATAGCAAAAGTCACTCTGTTCGGAATTGAACTGATCAAGGCGCAATCAGAAAATGGGACGAAACCCGATGGGGTGTGTCCCATTATCTGATGTGTCTTGATTGGTTTGATAGCCTCCATCGTGCTATAAGACTGTGACGTAATGTGATGTTGTCTGAAATCTCAAAATATGATTCTGGGTATTTTGCTAATTCATTATGCCTCCTGGTAGATCTGGTGTAGAAACCTGTTTCTATGCTGGAAGGAGTGTATAACCCTTCCCAACCGAAGGACTATTGTAATTGTGCTTTTAGGAATACAATTATTTATATATTATTTCTATGAAGCATGGGCAATCAATGAAACTGATTTGGTTCCACACTATTATTAGGTGCTCGCCTTTAGGCACTAACACAAGAACAAATTGGCTGAGTAAATATTAGTGACAGTTAGTTTATTACACCAAAAACATACAAATAACCATTAAGATGTAGTAGAAAATGTACAGATGTAAAAGAACATGTGATTACCGCAACACAGTAGATGAATACCCAGATTCTTAACATTATTACATACTTTTAAAATTTCAGTGGATCAATAGAAGGTCCCATTTATTTAATCACCAATGATATACTATTGGGTTGATTAAGTATATTCTTATTTAAGTTCCAAGTTCTAATGGCCGGCAGCAAGTCAAGAAGTGACAGGACTGAATCTTGCTTTAACATTATAAATACATTAGACAGCATTTATACTCTTGTTATGGTTAGACACAGATCAACTGAAACCAACTGTAGCATTTTAGTCACAGACCTTTGGATTGTGGGGGTCTTGTGAATTGCGATAAACAGCAGCCTATTGGGTACCGTCTTTCGCAAGGCTAAATTATAGTATCCGCTAGGCCAAATTATAGTTTCTGGTAGCGGACACAGCATGCCATGCTTGTGAGGGTGATGCGTTTGGCTTCTTTTTCAATAAAGAGCCTCAGCACCCAAACCTCAGGAAATAAATACCATAATAATATAGTCTTCATCATCAGCTGCATTCTCAGTTAACATCTTAAGATTCTTTACTTTTTGTTCCATTCTTTTCGTACCTATCTGAGTCATCTGAGCACTCTGCTGTTTTTGCTACAGGGCATCATAAAAGTGGCCTGCCGAAGTAACTTTGCTGCAGGGGTTTCATTTGTTAGCACTTTCTAATGCTCTTTTTGTTTCGACTATTTGACTTCTGTATTCTTCAAATTCTTGTATAAATATAAAACAGCAGCAAAGTATTGATAACTTCTGTCCTATAGGTCAAACATTGATTAATTAGGTCATTCTTTAATTGTAATAGCTGAGAATGCAGCGTCAACCAAAATCAAACTCAGCCAAACTTCTTTGTTTTTAACATTGATAATACATTCATCAGTAATGTGTTTGAATGCCATGTACCTGGAATCAATTCTTTAGGGAACAGTATTAATGATCATCGTAGCATACAAAATATAACAATATAATCCCATTAATATTCATTTCAAATATAGTGTAGAGTTGTTCTTTCTGCCTCACCATGGCCAGTGTAGAGAGAGTGGTTGTGTATAGTGTACAGTGTAGAGAGAGTGGTTGTGTACAGTGTACAGTGTAGAGGGAGTGGTTGTGTATAGTGTACAGTGTAGAGGGAGTGGTTGTGTATAGTGTAGAGAGAGTGGTTGTGTATAGTGTACAGTGTAGAGAGAGTGGTTGTGTACAGTGTAGAGAGAGTGGTTGTGTATAGTGTACAGTGTAGAGAGAGTGGTTGTGTATAGTGTACAGTGTAGAGAGAGTGGTTGTGTATAGTGTAGAGAGAGTGGTTGTGTATAGTGTACAGTGTAGAGAGAGTGGTTGTGTACAGTGTAGAGAGAGTGGTTGTGTATAGTGTACAGTGTAGAGAGAGTGGTTGTGTATAGTGTACAGTGTAGAGGGAGTGATTGTGTATAGTGTACAGTGTAGAGAGAGTGGTTGTGTATAGTGTACAGTGTAGAGAGAGTGGTTGTGTATAGTGTACAGTGTAGAGAGAGTGGTTGTGTATAGTGTATAGTGTAGAGGGAGTGGTTGTGTATAGTGTACAGTGTAGAGAGAGTGGTTGTGTATAGTGTACAGTGTAGAGAGAGTGGTTGTGTACAGTGTAGAGAGAGTGGTTGTGTATAGTGTACAGTGTAGAGAGAGTGGTTGTGTATAGTGTACAGTGTAGAGAGAGTGGTTGTGTATAGTGTACAGTGTAGAGAGAGTGGTTGTGTATAGTGTACAGTGTAGAGAGAGTGGTTGTGTATAGTGTAGAGAGAGTGGTTGTGTATAGTGTACAGTGTAGAGGGAGACAAGGACAGTGCATCTTTAATGAGAGCATATTATGCTCACTCCATGGCTCTTGAAATGGTGGGGTTCACATTAATAAGACCATTTCTTTTGGGTTGCTCGAATTGCATATCACTTATTAAGTTGTACTTATATAGCAATAATTATTAACATATATCATCAATTATGGTTGGGCAAAGACACAGATATATATGCGTTTATACAAGTGACATCCATTGAAATGGATATAAATACAATGATATAATACAATGTATAATACATACAATGATACAAAGTTAGATTATCCTCTAAACATAATAAAAAGATTCTTTTATAATAGAATTGATAGGTCTGAATTCACATATTATCTATGTTGGACTGAGTTAGAAAATGAAACTAAATTGTAAATGAATAGTTGTCACTTATTCCATTTTAATTCAGATGTAAAAAAGATAACGGGGAATTTATTCCGAGAGGCAACATAATATAGGTTCAAATATTTTACTTTACTGAAGAAACTCTGTAAAGGTTTTCTATATTTTAACTGCATGTATGAAAATTGTAGATGAGTTTTCACTCTGTTATATTTAAGCAAGCATGAAGCTGGTAAACAGACAGTGTACTACTGACAATTTGAAGATTGAAGAAATTAGTCACAGTACACTTAGAACACCATCAAATATATCAATTGTACACCCATATACATTTAAGCCTTGGTTGAGGTTACGTTAAAATCAATAGCGAAGGAATTATTAATAGGTACTTTAACAGGTACTTTATCAGCCCATGTATCCTGCTTGTTCTCCTGCTTCTTTTTCTTTTCTTTTTCGTCCTTGCTTTGTCCATACTTTCTGAAGCAGTTGTATACAATGAGGTCCACAAACTCAAACAGTGACATTACACTGCCACCCAGCAACAAGCCCATGAAGCCTCCGATGTCTCCTACACAAGCAAACAATATGGAAAGATTCAGCAAAAGAACAATTGGGATGTGTTAAAGGATAATGAGTCAGAAGTTCCAAATAATATGAGATTTGATATTTTGTGATATCATCATATATTTGAGAAGATGAGATCAAGCGTATTTCAATGATAGTAAACATTAAGACATCTAATGAATATTTCTATATTTGAATGTTCATGAAAAATAGTTAGCCATATTTCTTTATGGTAACTCACTATATTAAAGTAATTAGATATATGTACTCCTTAGGACAACCTTGGATATACATAGATACATATAATACACAGTCCGAAAATTAAGTGCATGTATTCATGCTACTAACAACGCAAAACACCCAGAAATGAAAACATTCTGTGCAAGGGTCATTAGAGCCACGTCCATCGGCGGGCATAACACTCCGACTAGACACCCCTGTATGTGTTGCCTGTCACACCAAGTCCTACTGAGAATTTGTTTTTGTTTTTGAATGTGTTGATACACTCTGACAAAAGATGGGCATGAATAATCTTAATATATTGTCCGATAATCTTGCATCATTTGTCGTGCACAAAGCAAAAACTATTGCCGATATCAGTGGGCGAAGTTTGACACCTAATTTGGAGGTACCAGAGCCCTGGAATACTGCCCGCCTTGACCCGAGCTAGGACTGAATAATTTTGTGAAGTGGCCTATTCTTATGCATAAATTTCATATCTATATCACTGTGTAAACATATTTGGAGATCTTACCAAAGAGGGATTCTTCATCATAAGCTCGAATTTGTGCTGTCTTCTGGTACTTCAGTTGGGCAAAGAAGATGTCAAGTGCCAAGAAGTTCTTCCTGTAAGACAGATTCCACATTTTGATGACATACTATAAAGGTTCAAATTGCCTAATGTCTATAAATAAATATTATTGTGATGTATTTTCCCAGTTGGTCTAGTTCAGCTCGTTAGCTGGTCTTCTTCCATTAACGAGCTGCTGTTATATGTTTATATAAGAATTGGAAGTCAAATTGATTGAGAGAAGACTGCCGCCAGGGAGTAATAATAAGTGTAAGCATCACAGGAAAGAATTCAATGTGGGTCCTCCAAATACAAATGCGGACGTTTCGGAAGCCATGTAGCAAAAACAAGTGGAAAAATTCCTCCAAAAATTTGCTGAAATAAATTTTAGATGGGTTAAAAAACAAAACATATTGTTGTAGTATTAGAAAAATAAGATATAGTGCATTGTGCCACAGACAACCAGTACCTGACAAAGTCCGGTCCAATGGCAGTGAGTTCCTGGAACTGCGTAGCGACAGTTCCCATACTGTTAATGGCTGTCTCAACATCAGTGATGTATGTGGTTAGGTCCCTCTCAAACTTATCAAGCTCTGTAGTCAGTGGCAGCATGTACCAGTCCATTAACTCACTCAGCACCTGGAACAAGGGTTTTCTGAAATTACTACTACAGTTACTGGGACGGTTATAGATCTTCCTACACAGCTCGAATTTCCCTTGAATGGCATTGCTTATCTCCCCTCACATACAGTTTATGGACTGTAGCAACTGTCAGCTATGAAAACTGTTATGTGTTTCAGGAAAATGAGTCATAAGTCGCAAAAAATGGATTTTGAGATATCATCATATTTGAAGAGATGAGATCAAGCCGATTCCAATGGTAGTAAACATTCTAATAATCTAATCAGTATTTCTAGATTTTAAGTTTGATATTTTCGTTTTTTTAAAAAAAAGTTTCCAATATTTCTGGGGGTCAATAAACAGTAAAGTAACTAAATGTAGTCCATATGAGGACCTTTAAAACTAAGGGATATATTACATGGATTGTCCTGAAATTTGATACATATATTGATGTAACCATGGGGTATCGACCCTTAAAAAGTTGGAACATTCCAATAATGTGATCTTATGAAAAAAACACTTTAAAAAATATCAATTTTGCGACTTATGACTCATTTTCCTGAAACACATCACATACTGTCAACTGGGTAAACTATCAAATAAGGAAACTAACCTTGGGATCACCTGTCATACATATTGAGCAATTTTTTAGACTACAATAGAAGACCTTCACATGAGCATTTATGCTATGAGGAGTAAGTTTTAGTACATTAGTTACTATAAATTGTCTTTAATATGAATGTGAGGTAATGAAGTTGAGAAAAGAAAGATGATGCATATTATCACTTTAAAAAGGGTAAAGCTTATGGAATGTCCATATATTATTTTATTTGACATGTACTACTGAAATGTATATTGGTAACAACTGTGTTAGAACTAATGATGAAACCTGTCATGAATAGAGATGATTTTTCAACGAACATTTACCAAACCATACTCTAACATCTACTCTGGCACAGATGGCAATATTCCTGGAGGTTGTTTACCAGATGGGAGTTTTACTGACAGCTGTACTACACATACCTTGTACAAGTAAACGTCAACCAAGTCCTGCAAGTCTCCTATCTTATACTTATCTGTTGCATAACTTGGGTTCTGTGGGTCCTCAGCATTACCTTTAGGCCGTAACCACAGTCTAAAGTCTTGTACAGCAAGTTCTTTCCCAGAGAAGAATGTGTTCAAGGTGAGCTGATCTTTGAGAGCTGTTGTGTAAACACTGATAGCTGCAGCTTTGACTTGCTTCATCCTGGCTTTGGAAGTTTCTATGAGTTGTGACACAATGTGTGACTTGAAGAGGGAGAGTCTCTGGAGTGCTGCTGTCACCTTGTCTGTACTGAACTCTTGTATTACCTCCAGCTTACCAATCTGTCCCTGGGAATACCTGAGTACTATGCTGTCAATCTATTAAGAGAAAACATTTTTTTCCTGCACTGACCCATGGAGAGAAACAAAATAATATAACATACTTTTTTTTCTATGCCACAGAGAAGGAAGGAAATTAAAGACAATCCATCAAGAGTATTTGAAAACATTGCTATTAATCATTATTATTGTATCACCATTCAATGATTATCATTGTTTCTCTTCTTTTTTCAACAGTAAAAGAAATTCGTGGCTAATAGAATTTAGTTGGAAAGACTCACAGTAGATTTCTATCTGAGTACTGGGTATTCATATGATGGATCAGAATAGAATTTAATAGCATTGGGGCCTCACTCCATAAGAGATTTTGTTCATTACAAGCAAAGCAAATGAAGAAAATAGTATTGAAATATGTTTGTTATTGTATACAAACATTTCTTCTAATATCATTCTCAGTACATTGTGTTAATTTCTCCAGAACTGTGGATCTTTACAAAAATGGTGCAATGCACCTGATTATGATTATCTTGATGTCTTGATAAATATTAAAGTATGTACCAAGGTCTGATGTTCCATCAGTGGGTCCGTTTCATCATAGTAATCCAGTAGGTCATCTACAGTGCTCCCAGACTTAACTAGAGACAAGGAATCGATAGCATTAGTAAGACTGGCCAGAGTGGAGACCATAGTTGCACCCAAATCAGTCAATGTTTTGTGGTAGTTGTCAAGGCAGGTCTGAGTTGTAGATAGTGCAGTCTGCAGTTGTTTGTTCACACTGAATAAAGTGTTCAAGTAGCGTTGTTGTGTATTAGTATTGGGCGTATTAGACGTAAACTCGTCTTCAATATATGTCAGTAAAGGTTCCAGGCTTGAGGAGATAATTGATTGTGCATTGGAAACATCACTGGCACAGCTTGGGTAGTTTACATATGGATATGATGGTAGATTAGCAGTGTCCATGGCATCTTTGGAGCTGATTGTGTTTGCATAGACACTCACTAGCTGAGAAAAGGCATATTGGTAGGTGCCTAAGGAAGATATAAGTATGAAAATATCTGCAATCAGTCTAGGAATGATTTCAACTTCGTCTTCATGAATCACACTACTTCTTATATACGTGTCAAGAACCCTGAGTAAGACCTCAACATCTCTTTGTACACTAGTACTATAGCTATTCACTGTCTCACGAATGGGACCATACTCAGTATTGAAAGTGTTCAGGTAAGTGTCAATGGTAGCAGTCATGAATGTAGAATGATCTTTAGCCACCACATCAGTTAGGAGCACTGAGAGAGCTTCATCTATCTTGGGTAAGATGGACATTGACGGCGACCATCCTCTGTTGAGGGCAAAGTTCAGTAAGTGTTTGTAAGATGTTTTGACTTTGTGCAGTTTCTCAAGGTCACTTGACATTTGCTCAGCATTGACCCTCTGGTTTATCTCCTGAACCGCTAGATGGCTCTGGTTGAGCTGCTGCACCCTGGTGGAGAGTATCTGATCTACACTGATGCTAGAGAGCTCCCCATAGGACATCTGGGTGTGGTAAAGGGTACGGTTGCAAGGCTCATTGCAAACACAATCATCCTGTTTCTCTCCAAACGTACCTATGGCAAAGAAATAAACAAACTGCATATAATCTTATAGTAATAGACCTTTTGTAGAACAATAGCCAAAATTTGTTGCCCACACTATATGATCAACCGGAAACTACTTTTATCTTTAATTTTTATTCTGACCCACACCCATTAGTTAAGGAACATACTAGAAGACCTGGATTTATATTCAGATGTATGGCTCTTCTTTTGTATGACGCCCTTAGATAGAAACAAAATTATGTTTTGATTTGAATTAAATTGAATTATTATTATTGAGTAATGGTTATCTCTAGGATAGTCACATTGACATCTGGCAGGGATATAGTTTAGATAGAATCATAAATAGGTTTAATGTATGACAGAGGATCTATTAAAGCGATATTTCCTGAAATGTCACATGGTTACCTTATAACAATAGGGGATTGGCATAGCCGCCATTTTGAATCTTGATTCGTATGGAATTATGGGTCTAAAATCTATAGAAAACATGTCATATTCAGCATGGAATATTTATCAACGCTCTAATGTCAATATTCATGTGTTATGTTTCCATAATACAAGTCGTCATCCTTCCCATCATGCATTTGGTTTTCATAGATCATGTTTACAAACTGTGATATTGGTGAAAACATTCTTGCAATTTCGATGAAAATGTTGCCAAATATTTGTATATCAGATTTCAACAGAATCAATCCCAGGATGCACTGTAGCAGACATGTGCAGTGGCACATGCAAATCCCCTATTGGTGGACTAGCACTGACTCACTTGCTAATGGTAGGGCACAGTTTAGGTATCTCTCCACACTGCAGACTTTAGCAACATCTGTAAAAAAAAAAGAAAGCAGAGACAATTTCACATATTCTGGCCATTGTCTATTGATTTTAGGGACTGATCATAATTAACCACTGGGTGGGGGAATGGAGAATTTGCGAAAGATTCTTGAGCAAAATTGTATGACCCCACTTCTTAAAGTCTTGTGCAAAATATCTCCACCTCCCCTTGAAAGTTTGTGCAAAACATCACCCCCCCCCCATACATCATTGTAGTTCTGAGTTCTGAGGCCCCCCCCCCCCCCCTCACACACACACCTTTAGAGTCTGCAAAAAAAGGTGGCTTCACCCTGAAAATTCCCCTCCCCCACTAATGGTTACAGATGAAAAGCCCCTTAAAATAATTATTAAAGGCAGCAATTGAACCTCAGGTACTGTTATTCTCTGAATATATTGGCTCCCCTAGCAACTTTATCTCAGAATCAATCTTTTTAATAAGATTACCGTAAAATTCAACCAACTCGTTAGTTAACCTGTATATATAATAGACTATTTTGCACTCAGTTTCACAATAAATCCTGTACTGCAAACAATAGCTTTAAATCCTGTTCTAGTGTGTAAGTCAGAAGGAATATATCACCCTTTGTAAGTTTTAGTTGCAATAAATAATTGTGTACGTTTTATTTTGTTTATCTATCTAATCAAAGTTAATAAGAACCCTCTTCTGCAACTGCGGAATAAAGTGGCAATTACAAGATGGTTTGTTTATATATAAATCATATTCATTTCATTGTATAACATGAGAATATCGGGCTAATCCCGTAATTGTCTACAAACAATTTCTTTAAAAAGATGAGAAGCATATAATGGGTGAAATCGTCAGAAAATTCACAATTCGCCTTCACCAATCCTCTCAAATAACCCAAATTTAAGCCAAAAAGATCAAAATACAGTTCAGCATAACCAAACAGAATGCCTGAATCAACTCAATACCAAATATACTCAGATATATACAGGTTAACTAACGAGTTGGTTGAAGGAGCGTGAATATTGCACGAGTTGCGTAGCAACGAGTGCAATATTCTAAGCAACTGAAACCAACGAGTTAGTTAACAGATTTATTATACATGCTTTCAATCATAAAAATAGAAAAAAAACAAGTAAAAAATTTGAATTTTACCAGCAATCTTAGTAAAGAAAACAGATTGGTTGCCATGACAACCCCATGTAAATCACTAGTGAAATACACACTATGTGTAAACCACTCTACATACATTGTTTTCAGAGCAATGCGTGTATAATAAATATATAGACAAAATTGACCATCCTTTTTGGGTATTGCCCCCAGTGAGTGCACACATTTAGGAACTGTGGTTGTTAAACAAAACTTGCCTTCACGTAACTCCTCATTGATCAGATTGTCAACAAAAGAATAGGCTGGGTCAGTAAGTACCGATGTGTAGTTACGGCAATGATACGATGAAATTTCTGCATCCGGATCTACGATGTTGAAACCATACAGAACACCTCTGGTTAAATACTGACGATAACAGGGGTCAGGCTCCAACAACAGCTCGTTAAGCCAGCATAAGGGTTTTAATTGTGACCGTAACCCTCCAATCTGATGTGTATCTTCCATCCTCTTGGCAAGCGACCAACTAGAGTATGAAGCGTCGTAGACGGGAACATCAGGAAAAGGACCAAATACCGAATAGTCCGGCAGGACTCGAACACTAGACTCAGGAAAACAGCCAAGGTGATCGGTATTCACATCCAGGTAGCAATAATCATCGTAGAAGGTGGAATCAGAGCTTGTAAAATCCAATTCAGCCCGAGACACATCGTGCAAAATGAAATTTTCCGGACCCAGGCCGCCATCTTGCCTGTTATGACCGGAAGTCTCGGGCCGAACGGGACTTCATGCGGATTTTTCATCCTTTTGATTTTTGAAGCGACAATTCTGCATAGAGTGACGGTACCTGCAGTGTCCACAGATGTGCAACTTAGAGCATTTAACTAGCTGGCAGCCTTTTGAATTGAAGTTATAACACAATTCTTGATCCCACGACTCAGGCATCGGGGCGAATCCCGAGTCGGGCCGAGTACCACCGAAGTTGCGTGGCTTCCGGCCTGCCCGGTTGGTGGGGAAAGATGGCGACGCTCTATCTTCCGGTTTCTTCCTAGAGTAGAATCCACTTAGGTAAATGCCAGCAGCGAAGGTATCCGGGTCACCAAAGGCACTGCGACCCGCAACAACCTGATCCACAACTTCGTGGTCATACAGGACACATCCTAGAGCTGAAAACCCCGGTTCCATTGCGTGTCGACCGACATACAGCATATGACGGAGGTAACCCCGAGTGTCAGAGCCCTCCTCAGCGAGATGATCGAAAACACACAACATCCCATATAATAACTCTGTGGTCGACAATTTGCAATGATCTACCTGTTTCATTGTCATCTGTTGTGATTTAACCTGGACATAGTATTCAGGGCGCAACTGAATACCTTTTTTGGGTGGTAGGCCTTCGTTCACGTTCAGGGAAAGTTGAGCGATACTGTCAGTTAGCTCCACGAACTGATTTTCACCACCGAGAGACGTAGAAGATGACTTGCCGTAGGTAGAGGAAGAAGAACCATGTTCAATTTTGTCGAGACGAGCCAGAATACGAGACAAGGCATCCTCTGGCAAAGACTCAGCTTTGGGAGGTTTCTTGGAGGCATTATCAGTGAAACATTTCTCCAGAAATTCCATGTATTTTGGATCTGTACGGTCCGTGAAGCCGCCAACCGCCATGATCAATGGAGGCGTAGAAGGAGCCCTGGAAATGCTGGTAACTGTCGGAGAAATAACCAGCTTGGGGGGTTTATATGTGCATCGAGACCCAAACGGAGATGAGTGGATAAATTGACACTTAGAGCAACGACCTTTCGCCGGCATCGGACATAAAGGTTAGTCAAAATATCTCAAAAATTTCCCAGCAATATTTCCAGTCCGACGTACATGGTGGCGGCAGCTAGTTTGAAGTTCGCGGGTCTAAAATCCACGTGACAGCCGTGTCATGTGATCTGTCCAGTTATACCTGTATACCCACACATATACGTCATCATATAGACAAAATTGAATCCTGGCTGTGTGAGAGGTGGTTATTTCCCCGGGCGTAGAAATTTCGTAAAGGGTGCGTAGCACCCGATGAAATTGCGTAGCCCAAGGGAGATAACCACCTCTTACACTGCCAGAAGTCTATTTTGTATTTATTATACCTCCCCTGATGTTTTTGTGTGAAGAAATAGTGAAAAATCTATGGAAATGAGTGTCGGACAACAAGCTCTCTCCACCACTTGGTTTGTTTACGTTCTCACTTAGCTTCACTTCCGGTCCACCTCACTCCTTTTGGGGTCTATTTTTTTTATTTAAATACGCAGTAAATTCGCGATTTTACAGTTGCTTATCATTATAATTATTATTATATCATTACATACACTGTATAACAAGTCTTTTTTCCATGAAAATAATTATTTAAATAAGGAAATAAGGATTCGAACATGGGCCTATTTTTTCAACAAAAATTCCGCCAGAGGGCAATATGATATGTAAATACCGCCCAGAGGGTAATACGGTTTTCCAATGCTGTAGCCTATGGCGTACCATACCATCCCTCCTAGAGGTATAATAAATATATATATACCTATAGTATTGACCATTTTTCAGCCTAATTTAGCAAAATTTCCTAAATGTGTAGAGATGCCAATTGTACATATCCAGACGACGTGATGCATGTATATAAAGCTGTACCTTGGTTGTGTGGAGGCATATAGGCGTCCCTGCAGTCACACTGGTGCAGCATGTTGCTGGTTTCACACTCACGGACACACCTGGAGAAGGTGTAGTTACCCCCATACTCCAGGGGCTGGTCCCCACACGTACCCCATGGCTTGGGTAGACTCTCTGACTGCAGTAACAATGGTGAAGATTAAAACTGCAACAATGGTGAAGATTAAAACTGCATTCTCAGCTATTACGACTAACACAATCTTTCTTTATTTAGCAAATTTACTCTTATTATGACTTATTATACGACTAGATTCATCAATATTCTACTGCTGTTGAATATATTTGTGTAAGCCACCAGTGAGCGATAACACGTGAAGCCACTGCAGGAAAGGGGATTGATGTGTCTCCCCCCCCCCCCCCCAATAAATATATATGAACTTTCATCAAGCGCAGTAGCAAAGATAATCTACCAAAGCTGTTGTCACAATTTTTGGTTGACTTTCAGAATGGACCAACAAGGACTTAATCTTTTTTTTTAACATAATAAATGAATAAATATATAGAAACTATGTATAGCTCATATATATGTATTAACGACGATACATGTGGACATGGAATATTCTGATGTAGCAAAATGAAACATTCAATACAAATAGTTCTAGTGGAAACAAACATTTGAAAAATAGTTGTGCGACTTTAGACTAATCTGTCTGTGACACTTCACATTTCTAGTTGAACCTGACGACCTGTGACAGTGACACCCTCACCTTGCTTAGTGTGACGGCCACCAGGGCGTGTTGCCCCGGGCCTGTAGAGAAGCCGAGGTCCCGCACCTGTGGCACCTCCTGCGGGTCATGCAGGAACACCTGCAAAAAACAAAACAAATAAACAAAACAAAAAAAACCAAAAAAACAAATAGTGGTACATCCACCTATCGGTTAACTTGATACTAAGGCACACTCTAAAGGGCTTGGTCCACTAAGCCGATTCACATGCGATTCTCACAGAATTTAGTGCAAAAGAGTCCTCTGGGGCGCAAAACCACATGAGAATCGACTTTCTACAGGTTAAGGAAAGTATGGGCAGTGAACAAACCAAATCCTCAGATGAGATAAGAATGGTATGCCAGTGATTGGACGCCTACATCGCTAATCGGTTTTCTAGCCTAGGACCAGGCGTTAAAATGGTATTATATTGAAGGGACTGTCTGAAATTTGGACCTAGACTGCAAATGTAATAATAATGTAATAATAATGTTTTGTAACCTTGACTCCTGCGTTGGTCTGGGGTCCTCGCATGTAGTCGTACTGTTCTATATTTAGCATCAGCCGTAGCCCTGCTAATGAACCTGGAAACAACATAAATAATATTAAGCTTGAAGCTACAGTTTTCTATGCAATGTGTTTAATTCTCAAGGGATTGGAACTAAGCATCACTCAACCTCCATGCATTAGCAGTGCGTACCGGTACCATATTGAATTGACCCCATCGGAAACCGACCCAGGGGCTATTTTTGATAATCAAAAAGGGGCCCCCATATCAACAGGTACGCTACTATTTTCTCAACTACATGCTTGTCATCTCCTTCAATTAAATTCAATTAAAATATTCTTCATTGCTGATGGTAAATTCAATTGGTAGATCATCTCTGACTGTGATGCTAGCCCTCCCGATGAGTGCCTTCTTTAACTTGGCTGGTGTTTTCGAGTAAACTAATAGACCAATATTCAGAAACACACATATTTTGCATATTGAGAAATTTCATAGATTTCTTGCCCTGAACAGAAGGAGATGAGGTCCTAGTCCGGACAGAGCCTCTTTTATACGCCCCCTAACCCCCACCACCCCACCATCCCCCCAAAAAAAACACAAAAAAAAACACAAAGAAAAACAAAAACAACAAAATAAAACAGCCCCAAAACCCAAACACAACCACAACCCCTCAATAAAAAGAAATAACTGCCATTAAATCGGTTACTCAATAATCAAAGCCTGTATAGTTGAAATACAAATACATGCAATAGAACCACAGGACACAAAATGTTACTTTCCTACCTGTGCTTGATGTCTTGCGAATGCTCTCCAGTCCTGAGTTGAATGTGTGGCAGAATCCATAGTCAGTGATTTCTGAAGTGAAGTTCTCCACTCCACACGGTACCCCAGCCCAGGTGCAACTGACACAATACAACACTTTTACACTTCAATCAAAATTAAGGTGACTCAGTAGTGATTTTGTTTATTGATGAATTTTTCTAAAATTTTTACCAATGATACTTGACATGAAATAAACATTAATCAAAAAAAAATATAGGTCACCAGGCTAGTTTTCATGCTATGGCGGTATGGAGATAGAAATAATAAATCATATTTGAGTGATTTTACTACATTTGAGTGATTTATTAACATAATTCATTTAAAATGGTTCCCACATGAATTCAGACATCAAATTTCACCCAGACATTCAACATATATATACTAATCATCAGATAATTTTTTTTCCCTCAAATCCTGAGTTAGCCCCCTGGAAGCCCCCCAGTGGCAGTATAGGGCACTAGCAAAATTGACTTTGGCTGATGACAATCAGCGTTTAAAGGTATACGCGGGTGTCCACGCCCACGCCACCTAGCGGCTCCTATTTTTCTTTGAAATATTTCGTTATCATGATAAGTTGAGATGTATTTGTGCACGATTTCCAATATCTACAGGGTTTATTTTCATTACAGCACTTTTGAGTCATGTTTTTAAGATTCATTTGTATTGGTTATGCTTATGTTTATTGGTTATTTTATACTTCAAATGACCATAACTTTTTTTTAACCTCGTCAACGTATAGGTTTTTTTTGGTAAATCAGTAGCATGATACACCAAATATATGTGTAGAAAGTTTTGATGAAAAGTCACCGATCAATTTTTTTTTATATAGTGAAATGTGAAAAAAACCACATTTTTCCATAGACTTTAATGCTAAAGCACTGTTATTTTCAGGCAGCTGTAGAAAAAAAAATAAGTCGTTGAGATATACTTTTTTTTTCATTTCTTGCTTTCTTATGTAGTCAGGAATGATCCCTGAACGTTTCATGAAAAAGTCACCGACCAATCTTTTTTCCATTGAACACCCGCGTATACCTTTAAAAAAAAACTGTTTGATGAATTTTTTTTAAAATTTAATATGAATGTAGATACAGTATTTGCTAACTCATACACAGAAAATCAGGATGGCTTTCCAGGCTAGATTTTTCTATATTACGACTTATTTATGAGAAAAATATGGGGAAAAAATGAAATTCCTGATAAATATTTGATTTGAACAAAAACGGCTCCATGAATCTTAATGAAATTTAATATAGATGCAGGTATTGTAGATACTAACTCACACACCAAAACTCAGCAGGCTGAATAGTTTATATCAAGACTAAATTATATACATACTTCATCTGCATAATGCTGATATTCCCTGCCATATATATTGAATACACACACACACAGGCGCGTGAAAAATGGCAAAAGTTGTAACCCGCTACTCACGCTAGGCGTTGTGCGCACCCCGTTACATAATCACTACTGAGTCACCTTAAACATATGTTTTTATTTTTTATACAGCATTTATTCTCGAACTTTTCACAGTGTGATAATTCTCATCTCGAGAAGCAAGAAATACATCTAGGAAATATTTTAAATAGTAAATATCATATACTGAGACTTTTGAGATGTCCTATTGATCAATGTTTACAATCATTGGAATGCTCCGAACATGATGATATCTGAAAATCCATCTTTTTGTGACATGTGAATCAATTTCCTGTAACACATCCCACATGTTATGTAATCTTTTTATGGCTGAATAAACAATCTTAAATACATAAATACCTGTGTAACATATCCTTTATCTGATGACCTGCACGCCTGTAGTAGGTTGGCAGATCAGGTGGAGGTTCTGTAATACAAGGTAGACATTATTTGATATTATTATTACAAATTGAACCGCACTAACTGTAAAGATATATTGATAATGACAGGAAAAGACATGTAAAATTAGCAGCCTGTAGAACATATTATGCTACTTCTACCTATCAAACTCCTAAAAACCAGTTTTATTATTGATAAATGTACATGTATATATACATTGAACCATATCTAACAATGATTGAATCTAACCAAATTAATACCATATTAATCCACTTAATCATGAGAAATGGCATATTGAAACTCTATGGGACTGAAGGAATTCCCTCAGTTTTCCTTGCTTAGCAGCTGGGAAGGAATGGTTCAGGGAAGGAATAGCCTATACTTTCAATGCTTTTTGGCGTAGGAATTTCCCAACGAAGTAAAGGAAAAAAACGTAGGAATTCCCACAAAAAAATTCCTTCCTTAGCTTATACAACAGGGCCCTGGTCTTCCAGCATATATGCCTCTACACTACAGGGTTTTCTTTATCTATTGCTAGGGGTTTGGATTTAATGGGGGTTGTCTATTAGGATTTTTGGTCCCTTAGGGATACAATGTAGTATAATACTGGTGTGACTTCTTTAGTAAGAGTGAAACCCTGCCCACACACAGCCGATTTGCCTCCCGATTGCTCCCCGATTTGGTCTTCTGATGAATCCTAGGATTTCATTTCCAATCCTGGTGTTTGTTATTTCAAAAACATAAACCAGGATTTGAAATGAGATCATAGGGTTCATCAGGAGACCCAAATCGGGGGGCAATCGGGAGGTAAATCGGCTGTGTGTGGGCAGGGTCTGAGTTTAAGACATACTGTAAACGTATTTTCGTGCACCAAGTACTTTGACACCTTTTCGCGCGGATTTAAATTCGCGCAGCAAGGAAGTCTCACAGCTTTTTATATGCAAACATTAATTCGTTTACAGTGCCCTAGGATAAGACACGAGTATTTGTGAGGTCATGAAGTAATAAGAAAGAAATAAGTGTGTTTACCCTTAACAGTGAGAGTATCGTCACCCCGCATGTAAACCAGATCTTCAGGGTCCACAATCTTAGCAGGCGCTGGTATTATAATTTTCTTATTCATTTCATTGTAGTGAGGGTTATTGTCAACATTTACTTCTTTATATTCGTTTGGTTTCATATCCCAGTCAATCTCGTTCATAGCTGAAAAAGGGCATATTCTGGAATAAGTTAATATTTGTATATATGGCAACTTCTCAGAAAGAATTCTGTAATTCTCTCTGATCATTGGTAACACATCACAATTAAGGTTGATCAAGAATATTTTTAAAGAATTTCTGTGTCATAAAGTAAGTCCTTTCGGTCCAAGAAGACAAAATACAATCAAGTAATAACGCATATTTTTAAGTAATAATGTAAAATTAAATGTTTTTGTGGGCTTAAAGAGGTATATAGGAGGATTATAGGCGGTATATAGGAGGAATATAAGAGGTAAAAACAATGGGGCAAAAGCTGGGGTTTTAGTTTTGGTTTTGTTTATCGGGGTTTTCCGACATTATGGGCTTCAAGGGCCCTTTATCAGGAAAGAATTGATCATAAATGCATATCTTGCATCTGCAATCTATTTCTATAATATGCCAATGTAGCTCTGCGTACTTCTCTGGACAACCGCTAAATAAAAGTTTATTTACTTGGGCACTTCCTCTCCTGTATTTCAAAGATACGTGCAAACGTCCCCTTCGGAAGATCAGCAATGAAGAGTAGCCTGTGGTCACCTGCATTAAGCTTCAGCTCTATAGTTGTCTCCTCAGACATCAAGGTCTTTTCCTTATGTTCAAGGTCAGTGTGATAGTCCTTCACAGTGAGTGTTGGAAATGAGATGTCGTAAGCACCACGGAAAACCTCAACATACACACACGTCTCTCTGGCTGTGGTGGTGAGGGTTGGTGAGAGGAGACAGGACTGGCCATTGCTCACTGTCGATATGAGTGGAACGCTGGCTTTGTAACCTGCATTAATTTTTCAAACATGTTTTTATATATGTTATGGGTTTCAGGGAAATGAGTCACAAGTCGCAAAACTGATGTTTTTCAAAGTGATTTATTCACAAGAATCCTTGCTCAGAATGTTTTCTGTATTTGATTGTTTAACGCTGCTACTACTATCATGACATGTACCAAATTTGAAGACTGCATGTGTATTGACTACATCAATATGATTTTGAAGTCATTCTATACACTATATCTAACTTCTTCACAAGTGGTTGAACATAAACAATATCCCAAACATTTCTTTCATGTATAAACAAATATAAAGGTACTCACTGGACGTCCTACCGTTTACTGTCATTACAATCCACTTGATCTCATTGTTTGAAAATATGATGGACGTTTGTCTACTGAATAGCAGCATTTTCAGTTTACCGTAAATCTGCAAATAAAAATCTAACTTACCTGAGTTTGTATTCTCCCATACAATTTCTGATGTAGAGACATCCAAGTAACCGCAGGTTTTTGCACCAGTAAAATCGCAGTAGAAAGCAAAAGAGTTGACTGAAAAAAGAAGAATACAACACTTGAAATATTCATTGATTAATAACGTTCAAGAGGAAAGTACAGCCACTCATTTCAGTTTTTAGTAGTTTCTTGTAACACATTCTGACATATTTTGGACTTCTTTAATTAAGTTCTTCGGAGTAGGAGGATTCTTTTTTTTTTAAAAAATCAAGCTTTATTCATGGTAACCTGCCGTTGAAGCTTGTACAATGATAAAACATGTCATAAAAAAACATTTTTAAGAAATCTTTTTTAATTCTTTTCTTTTTATAATTTTGTTTTCGCTTTTCTGATTTTCCTTACCAATCTCTTCTTCCAGACTACAAAGGGTTTCTTATAGACATTTTTAAAGGAAGCAGGGGGGAACAGGGTGGGAAGGGAATATAATCAAATGTACATAATATTGATAAATTGATAAAGTTTCTAGCGTAATTGTGAAGAACCATTTATCAACATTATGTATATTTGATTATATTCAGTATTTCATCAATTCAAAATGTCTGTTTGTGTGTGTTGAACTGTAATTTGAACCAGAGTTCTGTCCCGAATTGAGATTGTTTGTTAGGATTGGGGAAGGCGAATTGTACATTTTCTGGAGATTCAACCGAATATATATCCAATAATATATTTGTCACTCACAATGGCTAATACAAGTAATGCCATCCGCCACAACTTTCGTCTCCTGTACACTAACTGTGATGACGTCATCATCTCGTGCGCACTTCGCTTCTAGCGCCACCTGGTAGAGGTCCAGGCCACTAAGGGTCACATGACTAATCCTGGCTGTGGTTCCTTCCCCTAGTGAGCTGGCTCCCAGCGTCTTCAGTTGGTTTCTGCTATTGACTTGTTCCTTTGGGTGTGAAAAAAAAATGAAATAAAAACAATTGGAAAGACTATCAGAAACAAATCAATTAATTAAAAAACCCTGAATAAATTATACTCTGATGAATCCTATTCTGATCCTAATCTATCCTAATCCTGATGCTTTAATTCATATATCTATGACTTGTATTGACATCCTTTGAAAGGGATAAAGTTAGTCATATATGCATGTAATGTTAACAATTGCTGATGCACTTTACTATCTCATTTAGTAAGCCCAGGGTCTCTGCCGAATAAAAGCTAATAATAATTTGATAATGTTATGCTCATAACAAGAACTAGCTGGGTGACCTACCTATTTCTATGCATTGATAATTAAAAATGTAGATTTTATTTAGAAATAATCTCGGTAATCTCGGAGGAATCCTCGTAGTTAATTCTTATAAGATGTATAACTTATACAACAGGCCGCATGTGGGTCAGATTTTCGGAAAATGTACAATTGGCAGCTCTACACATTTAGTAAAATATGCTAAATTAGGCTGAAAAATGATAAATACCTGGTATATCTGAGTTTATCTTCTATTGTGTTGTTTTAAAATATCTGTTCTGTTATGTTAAATTGTATTTTGCAGCTCATTTCTGTCTTAAATTTGGGTTATTTGAGAGGATTGGTGAAGACGAATTGTACATTTTCTAATGATTTGACCCATATAAAGCACATTGCCACGCCTATCGTGTGAAATAAACCCCACTAGAATGGAACTATAGTTGGAAAGAGGTGGCTTTTTCCACTATATGTTTATGGTTTGTGATGCAGTGATGTAGTTAGCTGCGTTATTTTTACTTTTTCATACGTACCCATAGCCACAACAATAGGTACAATTGGAAGACCTGCAGTTTGCGGACATTGCATACCTAGCTTCTATGTAAATGTTCTAAGATTTATAATAATAATGATAACATGCACCTGGTAGACATAGAGAAGACAGTAGTAGTCACTTGTAGGGTTGATGTTGTATGTGAGTCCAAAACATGATTGATTGTGAGATGATACAACAGGTGACACCAGTCGTTTTACTGCCTCTATCTTCACCTTCCCACTCTTTATTTTCCTAGGGTAGTGTTGAACAAATCTTCCATCCACACGGGAAAACTCTGAAAATATAAATGATTATTTTCTTTATATAATATATTTGATATCTTACTATTCACCTTCATTAGATTAATCATGTTGATATCATTGTAGTACAGATTTTGAACCGTCATATTTCATTTAAATATAGTTATATGCCTAAACTGAAGGGGGTCATGTTAATCTCTAATTACGATCTAGGCCTTTCCATAGTTTGAGAATGATTTTTTTAAACATTTAAAAAAGAAAAAAGGCGACGGATTGGGTAACACAGATATATTAATTGTCTTAATGCTCCTCGCTTGCTAAGACTTAGGATCAGGGAGAATATTATTTCTCTCTTATCCGATGCCTAGTTTTGGGGGAAAATGTCATTCAAGCGGTCATATAGGAAGGTGAAACATGCTCTTTCTATCTACAAAAAGATATAATAATGTTTATTATGTCATGATATTGGGCCATACACTCTAAGAAATCAGCTGAAAATTCATCTGGATCCACGTAATTACCTGTTGTTTCCGGGTACTAACTGTAGTTTACATGGATTCAGCGTGCCTGCGTGGAATCCATATAATAGCTTGTAATCCCAAGCTGATTTTACACTGTTCCCGCACACTGTTCCCACTGTTCAGTGAAGCATGCTAAGGCCACCTGCCTATTGTTTCAGCAGAGCTATCTATAGCCAGAGACAGTCCATTACGTAATGGACTGTCTCTGGTATAGCTTTGTGCCTGCACCCGTGATTTCTAGGTCAGCCCAACACTGGACTGCAGGTTTGAAAACATAACGACTTTTACCCTCAACCACTGAGGATGGACAATACAACTCACAGGACGGATTGTTTATGCACAGGTCCATTTGAGGAATATGGCAATACTTTCAGGTAAGTAATATATGTTTTGTATTCTATTGTACGCCGATAGGAATTAAACAAGACCTATGTATAAACATAAACATTTATACATAGCTCTGTCTACTCTCAGTGTACCATGTTTGTGCTACATGTCCCGGCGGCCAGCGACGGGGTGTGACATCATGTTTTAGCACTCTTCAGGTGCAATAATGCAGAGCAGGGGGATAATGTGACTGTTTATGTTTGGGTAGGGTATGCAAAAGTAGGGTATTTCTGATGTATTTTCGATCGGGGAAGCAAACTGAATTGATTAACGGGGAATAACGAGTATATTTTGCTCTGGACGAGTACCATTGCTGGTGCACTCGTCCACACTTACAAGTACACAGTAAATTGTAATAACTGCAGAGTTCTGTCTTATAACGGTGCGGTACCGGAAACCCGGAATGCAGGTGCGGTACCGTACGAAGGCACCGTGACGACGCACCGTAATTATCACAGTACCGCTCCGTGCTGGTCACAGTACCGCTCCGTGATAATAACGGCGCGCTCCGCGCTAATAACGGTGCGGCACCCTCCATATAGACAGGCCTATATGGCACTGTAACTGGGCACTGTAACTGGGCACTGTTTTATGGACAGTACCGCACTGTGATACGGCACCGTAATTTTTTCCGAAATTTAAAAAAAAATTAAAAAATTAAAAAAAAGAGAACCTGCCGCCGAGCTGAAATTTGACAAAAAAAAAATATAAAAAATTTTTTTTTTCGTCAAATTGTCAGCTCGGCAACAAAAAAAAAAAAATATTTTTTTTGTTTGTATAAATATACCTATAAATATACCTATAAATGTATTAATATACCTATAAACATGCGGCCATAAGATATGTAGGTCTGATTTTCAGAAAATGTACAATTCAACTTCACCAATCTTCTCAAATAGCCCAGATTTCAGACGAAAATAAAGTTCTAAATACGAATCAAGACAATTGTATATTGTTTAACCTATTCATGCTTGCCTTATATGAACCATCAGAGATCTAACCGATTTTTGATGGCACATTGTAACATCTTAGATGATATAATTGATTGTGTGGAGCACTTGACGCACTTGATGACACATGGAATGGTCACTTGTTCATTTGTTTGTTTACACAAAGTATACCACTGTTATTGTGCTAATTGTGTTAAAATGCCCCCCCCCCCCCGCTTGTCTAGGGAATACCCCCACTATATGCTAATGATCTCAGTTGTATTTTAAGTGCCAATCGTCTGACCAGAGTATGTATAAATATACCTATAAATGTATAAATATACCTATAAACATGCGGCCATAAGATATGTAGGTCTGATTTTCAGAAAATGTACAATTCAACTCTACCAATCTTCTCAAATAGCCCAGATTTCAGACGAAAATAAAGTTCTAAATACAGTCCAACCTAACCAAACAGATTGCCAGAATCAATGCAATGCCAAATACTCGAAATTACCTAGTGTTGACCAAATGATTTAGCAGAATTTACTAAATGTGTACAGCTGCCAATTGTACATTTTCTGAAAATCTGGCCCACATACCACTAGCACTAGGGTCAGATCGTCATCGTCATCCTCATTTTTGCCTTAAATTAGGGTTATTTGAGAGGATTGGTGAAGGCGAATTGTACATTTTCTGAGAATCTGAAAATTAAGCTAAATTAAAGCGCTGCGCCACGGCACTGCGCCGAGAGAACCTGCCGCCGAGCTGACAATATGAAAAAAAAAAAATTAAAAAAAAAAATGTTTTCGTCAAATTGTCAGCTCGGCAACTAAAATAAAAATTTTTTTTTAGTCAAAAAAAATTTTCTTATGTCAAATTGTCAGCTCAGCGGCAGGTTCTCAAATTGTCAGCTCGGCAGCAGGTTGCATTATTATGTCCTAAAACACATTTTACATTATTTCGCAGAGCAGGTCACATATAGATTAATCTCATAATAGCAGTGAAATTGAAGCAAGAGAAAACAAAACAATGGTTAGGCTTAAATTATATACATTTTACTCCTTTATTATTCATTCCACACTCCTGTCACATTATATATAATACTTTGGCAGTTATGTAAACATCAACGTCTTCAGAAGACACAGTACCAATAGCATATAAGTACAAATGCTATATGTCCAATACAAAAATATATAAACATGTCATAACCTTTACAATCTACGCATCCTTAACAACCGGGGCAACCGCCACATTTCAACCCAACACAAATTCAATCAATGTACCGGTACTCAGATCTCTATTGGAGGGATTGGTTAAAAGCCTAGGTGGGGGGGGGGGGGGGGGGGGGTCAAGTTATCTTTCCAAGCTATTTAATCATTTAAAGACTTTTCTTGAAATAACTCTTCAATTTTCTTCATCATTCCCTAATCGTTATTAATTTATTATGCTGGAAAACCACTATTGAACATTAATGATTAAATGATATAACTAAAGTGGTAGCAGGATACACTCTGGGAAAGGATCATCATTATTACAGTGAAACATGCTTTCTATTATCAGGGCCACGATCAAAGTATACTGTGAACTCTTGTCGATTCTGGCATTCCTGGCTTGCTTAACCAAGTAGCTTAAGTTGGATCCAGTAGCCCATAGGTCATTGCAAATAGCAATGGGTATCACTGAATCAATGTCCTCCTTTTCTTTTGACACGGTGGTCTTGACTGCCTCTGTAATATAATGAAACAGGAAAAATGTTAATCAATTTTCGTCACTAATTATTGTTACACATATCTGTATCATAATCATTTGTAACCAATATTTTCAAATTAGTTTGATAATCATTTAACTTGTCACTCGCTTACATCATATAATTGATAAACTACAGATCCTACATGGTTAGTTCATTTGCAAATGTACAGTAGGGAATTGAGATTGAGATATGTTTATTATTACAAGTTAGGGGACATTTCTCCTTGTCTGTCAGGAGGTTTCCAAGCCCCCAACCCTTTCTTACATTGGATATTAGCTGGTAATCAATACCATCCTCGTCATTGACTGAGGAGCAAGCTGTAATTTCGAACGCTGATCAATTCTGAAACCCATATTGGATGAATATTTATCATAGCAACAACTTACCGAAAAACCTTGAAAGACACCTTCCTGTCAGTCCCACTGAGGTTGAAAAGACCTCCCAGGCCACAATCCATGAGCTTGTTCATGATGTTTGTGTCTGCTTTTGCATTGGTACCAGCAGCGTGTGCCGGTAACTCTACCTGAAACCCAAAATAGAACATTAGTATTTTGTATGCATTTCAATAGGAATTTGCATCAGTATTATGACATTTACTTTTTCCATAAGTATGTGACAGGGGAAGATCTAGGGTCTAAACTGAGGGGGATTGGGGTAAAAAAAAAAAAGTAAATTAGTCCAACCTAAAAAGGTAGCCAGAGGGTAACAAAGCCATATTCAGAGAGTTCAGGTTGTTCAGAGATAACACGTCTCAAATGTTTGACCAACGATTATGTATTTGACTGACATTTGATGTCAATGAATTCTCGATACTCAGAAACATAAACATAACTTGAAGAAGTAGTCAATAGAAACCAAGACAGGTGCACAATACAAGGGCCTTGAATTCCTTGAAATTCATGGAATATATAATATTATGTGAAACCTCCCTTTTTCATCATTCCAATAAGTTATTTTTATTCTTGAAGGTGAGGGTAGATCGTATTATGCTAAGGGGGGCCGGATGATTTAATAGATGGTTCCTTAGTAGGGTGGAAATAAAGCCCAGTGTTGATGGTTTTTATATTTTATTAATACACAAGCTTTCGCCCTTATCTGGGGCTTCGTCAGGTGTTGATTATTTTCTTCTTGCAGAAATAATATTCTTAGAATCAAGTTAAGGTCTCATTAAAACTCGTAGCTACAGCATAAATAATTAAAAAAAAACGTCTGCACTGATATGCTTTAGTCTTAGCACATTTTATACATCACAGTCAGAAGACAGGGCGGATAACCTTAACAACCTCAGTGTGTGCCAAAATTGAGATATCTATGAATCCACAAAGCTATAAGACACTTAGCGCTCAATTTCACTCGCCCATACTAGGGGGATCTGTCTTTGTTTTAATATCTTTTATACCAAAGGTGAAACCCAAAGTGAAACAGAGGTAAGGTGATTCAGAAAGCACCACAAATGTATTTAAATATCATGTATTTGATAAGAATGAATTTTAATTGCATTTCCAGACGCCGGGACTGGCATTTTGGTTGTGGGGCAGGGGTTACATTAAACAATCTTAAACTCCAGTGTATGTGAGTGTCGTTTCAATTGAAACCTTGCAAAATTTAATAATTTGAAAAATATAGAAGCCTTTTCCATATAGAACATACATACTTTTGGTGCCAAAAGAGGGAAGGATTTTTTTCAGGCCTGTCAAATATTTAGACACATTATTTCCCCACACGATGTTTATGGTAGGGGAAGGGGAGAGAGGGAGGGAGAGACACAGAGAGAGAGACAGACAGAAAACCGCTTTACCTCATCAAGGGGGACATTGTTTACATGTGTGTTTCTGTATTTATATACCTCCGACATGTATTAACATAATCATCAGAGATCATAATCAATATTAGATCATAAGGATCTCATCATTATCGTCATCAAGACAGTGCTTTTTGGATAAAACAAGTTTCCAAATCTGATAGTGACAAGGTGAAGCCAATGTGATGATCGGTGAAAAGCAACCGAGTGTTTTCTGTACCACAGAAACATGTTATCAACATCATCCGTAAAAATAATAAAAGCATTTCCACACTTTTTAGCCCTAAGGTATAGTTATTACAGTATTCCATGGTGCTGTATGCATCCACTAACATATGAATAAGCATCCCATATGAATGAAATTTTATATGTGTTAAACCTAGAAAATTTTAATGAACTGAAACCTCTGAATCTCACTTTACCTCATCATGTATAAGTAGGTGTAGAGACAGTGATTTGGGTGTTCCTGGTTCCTCTTTGATGAGATGACTTTATTGATTGGGCGAGCTGGGTGATCAGCACTGTCCTCGTCCTCAGCACTGTAACACGGACTGGAGTATTTTCTGAAACAGAAATATCCTAGGAATATAACTGATTTGGATATGTACAGATATGAGGTTCTGACCATCATATGAAACATTATAAACATGTGTCTGGTTTGTGAAAAAACATTACAGATGTCTGGAATTTGTGTAACCTTTCATGTTTTTAAGGATATTTTACAAAATCTAACACTAAATATTTACGAAATCATTTAACTACCATTATAATTTGTTGTCAGATTAACAGCAGGAGTTTATCTAAATTTAGGTGACATGCATCAACCTATTAATTGAATATATACAAATTTCCTTAGACTTACATGCCACGGTCAGCAACCACACCAAACAGCTAAACTGCCAGGCCCCAGACTTGTACTTCTGTGTATTGTTGTCATCTTGTCCATTTATTAGTGTGGGCCCAGGGTAGCACCACTGTGCTTGGGTGCGATCACCTAAATGAGGAATAAAGAAATTATAAAATGTAGACAGTTTTGTGGAAAAATCTGGTATAGTTAAGAAATATTTATAAATATAAGACTTCCTAGTAGGGGTTTCAAGGATCATTCCAAATGGCTGAGATGAAAGCAAATTTAGTCAGTGATTAGTGATTGTGAGATTGATTTATCTATTTTACATTTGGGTGATATCTGAAGGAGCCTTCTAGCATTAGCATCTCTTAAACTGACAAGTTAAATCATGTTCATATTGGTATTGTGTCCAATGACTGTTTACGCATGGTAATATATCTTGCTCTAGTACCCAACCACGCCCCAGTTATCTCAATCGACAAATATAAGTACTATAATATAAATATAAATACTGTAATCTCCTGAGGAGTGCCTGAAGTATACCACTCCATACACCATGAACTAGTCAAATGTACCCCTCGATACTTATTGTATTACATTGTACGACACCAAATATACCATGTACCAATCATATGTACCCCTCAATCATTGATAGTTATTGTATTACATTGTATGACACCCAATATACCATGTACCAATCATATGTACCCCTCAATAATCATCTCATTACCATCTAATCAGACACTAGTCCTAGAAACCCTTAGTAAAATTGTAACAAAAGTAAAGTTCAAGCAAGAACCAGGCACCCAACGGAAGACCTATCTAGACATCTGTTTATTTAGAATGTTGGACCACCTTACTGTAAAACATCTTCAGCAATAAAAGAATTCTTGAATTGAATTGAATAACTAAGTAATTGAAGTTGGCATCGCATGCCTTGCTCTCCCTATAGGGAAGGACAAGGGTGCGACGAGCAATGGATTTTGTACTTCTGGGTTAATATTTAATGAATTGAATTAAACTAATGAGATTCAATCTAAAGCACATACTCATATCAGTGTCATGGGTAACTAATAATAGTTTGATACCACTACAATTCCTATTTTTTCACTACTAAGATAGTGATTAGGTTATATTAGTTATAATGGCAACCTCTAAAACAATATTCAATAGTGACATACATATTTCCGTACATCTCTATTTCACTACTTTGAGTGGGACTAGTAAGTGATATTGGTGTCGCAGGCCTTCCTCCCTTATAGGGGAGGAACAAGGGTGCGAAGAGGATGGAATTTCCACAACTTTTGAGAAGTCATTGCAGATCAGCTATTAGACGCTGACTTTTATGGTACCCATATCCAAAAGATCAGGGCCTGGCTCATGGACAGACCAGGTGTGGCGGAACCAGAGGGGGGGGGGGGGGGGACTTGCCCCACCCCCCCACTAATTCGGTTACAATGTGAAAATTTTATTTGCCCAAAAATGAACTCATAGACACTTATATGCAACGTCTGTAGTTAACCCCCTTCATAAAAGACTAATCATAAATCATAAATAATAAGTTCAGAAAGGGGTATTTTTGAAGGCAGAAATCTTTCTCAAATGATTTTTTGTGTGTAAAATGTATGGGAAGAAATAAAGTCATAGAAATCACATGAATATTATCATAAAAATGTAATATTTTTCATAGATCATGGCAAATAAATGATAAATCGCATCAATTCAAAATCATAAAAATAGCAGAAAAACATATAAATTCTGCTGTTTTGTTGAAAATATGATAGTTATTCAATGGAGGTCAGCTTGTGCTTATGAAATAGGAATAAATAAATGATAACAATAGCAGTTTTATGACCTTAGCTATTATGTGATATTACTAAATAGGCCCAATATGACCAAAAATGGCTATAGCGATAGATTACGTATGCTTTTTCAATTATGCATAAATACATTACTATTTGTACTAGGTACAAATCGTTTTCACCTATCTGTAGACCCAATCATGCACTTTTATGATAGATTTAGACGTTTACTCTTCATGACAAATGAGAAGAAGGTTACTAAGGCAAACTTAAGGAATAGTAGGTTGCAACGATTTTTAAATACTCACACAAAATAATAATAAAAAAATTAAAAAAACTTTTTTCAACATTATGAACAAAATTAAGCACTTCTAAATGGTTTTGAATAATTAAAAATCAGACATTTTCAAATTAATATATTGAAATATCCTATATTCACTCGTAATCTACCTCTATATTTCAATGGAAAAACTTGTATCGCCTCTAGTTTCCAGAATTTTAAGACTTAAGAGCTAATATTTGGGGCTTTTCATCCTTCAACCATCTTAATAAAATAGTAAGTAATAAAATAACTTTCTGTGTGGCTATAATATCTCTTTGGAATTTCGCCACAGTGGCCAAAGTGGGAAAAATCCTAGCGCAAGCCCAGAGGATTCATGAAAGTGGTACATACAAGGGCAAATGCACACACATCTGCATGATATTGTATTATTATTCTATCCTGTTTAATCTTGAAAATAAAAAATAAATAACTGTATTTACCTAAAAAGATTATAATGAAAAATCCATGAAATCGCTTGAGTACCACTTTAATGGGAATTGACCATTGAATGAGAAGTATGGTTTTAAGAAAATAAGGGAAATGCTAGTGGGATAGAAGGAGACATCGATATAGAAGTTTTAAGTATTTGTTCCCATTTGTTGGGCATGTTATGAACTAATTCCGGTTCCATTACCCTCACTGCCATTAGGCCCATGATCGCAATATGGTCACTTTTTCTCGTATCTTGAATTTTTAATAGGTTTACATGCTTACGTGCTCTGGTGGCCCATAGCTAGTGGTGTATTTTAGATCATGTTTAAGTTTGTTTAGATGATTCAACTTAGTAGTGGATGTGCTATCAGTTGAGGGTGCTATATATCTATCCTATAGACATTAAGTGGGGACGAATCAGTTCCATAGGGCTCTACAGACCAGGATATGTACTTCTCTAAAACAAGAGTTACTTAAAGTGTGATTTATAAAGTGAAGTGTGATGATTCAATTGTGAAGATGTGTGTTCATGCTGGAGCATACTAGTTTTATCATTCCGATTTGAAAAAAAAAAAAAAAAAAACGATTCCATAGCGATATTTAAATCGCTACAAGATTAATTGGTGATATTCAAACGGGTTTTTTATATCTATACCCAGCTAAGCTATGTTCAATGGAGAAAAGTGTTTGTACATTCCTTCCCATGTGCCTTCTCATGCGTTAAGTTTCTATAAAACAGTATTACTACCACATATATGTTTATAAAACGTTTCTGTTTGTCCAAGTGATGTGGTGATCTGCTTTTCCTTTACGAGGGAATATACACTATCTAGACTTTGTGATATTTATCCAAGATGTGTGCCTTGCAGAAAAAACCCAATATTATTTTGTGAAGTTAAAAGTTTAAGTTGCATGATTATATTTCGAAAGCTGATGTTCAATAAAAAAAAAAAAAGGTTTACATATCAATTTTTGATGGATTTTGATTTAAAAATATTATACTGATCTATGTACTATCACACCGGTGTACTTAGTAGGCTTTATTTTTGGTAACACTGGGGTACCATTTAAGAAGTTATTATAGGCCCTCCTATATACTATCATGCAAATCCCCCCTACTCAAAACCTTAACACAAACCCTGACCTGCCTGACGCAAAAATCAACGTCTCAGGCGTAAGGGAGGCGACTACAATCCCTGAATAACCTAGAATAATGGGAGAGAGGAATGACACAAAATGGTATCGTCCATTCCCGCATAAATGACTACTGTTTGGACAGAGGCTTTTGGCCATTCCGTCCCAATATTTTTGTCCATTCAGTCCCACCACCTACCACACAGGTGTTAACGCTCGCCGGGGTGACAGCAACAATCCTATAGCTTCACATGTGTAGCTATAGGATCGTTGGTGACAGTCCCCTCTAGGCGGGGAAAGGTGTAAAAACTTGGCAGCATGGCGGCGACGGGAGACAGCATAGCGGGCCCCTACTAGGCCCTACGCTCAAAAAGGCTGGCGAGAACCCTGAAGCCTCTTAGGCCATAAGCAGGGGCCTCAAAATGTGGCTAGAAAATGATTTTTGTTGCACCCATCTGCCTCCTCCACAAAGTTCTATCAATGTCATTTGGACCAAATATGCCTTGCAACCCAAAACCGTTAGAACATAGAACTGTAACCCAAAGTTTTATGGTTAGAAGCAAAGTGTCCTGTCGTCCAAACGAAGGCCTGTTTCACTACATGTAATGCACCAATGCCGTCTGAATAGCTATGTCTGTTTTACGCTCTACATTCAGGTGACTGGTTTTCAAATAAGAAGCAAGTATTAATGAGTAGGACTAGGCTACTTACCTCGAAATTGCTCCTGTTCAAATCCCCGACCTCCGGCAAACCGTTCCGCCATCTTGACTTATAGCATGCTTTGGCCAACTTCCAATTTTGCCTCACTGTAAGGAGAGTTCAACTAGGCCTCCGTTCGCGCGCGAAATGCACACCTCAGGTGATGGAAATAAACTATTTTAGGATTGTCGGCGGGCGTTACAGGGGATGGGGATGTCATTTTAGAAAGGGGAGAAGGGTATAAGAGGCAACGTAGGTCTTAGGGTTGGTTGAGAGTAGGTACACTAATACATGTAAGCTTCAACTACCATGTGAAGTCTAGGTTTAGGATTTCTCAGGGGAATCATATGGTCTAAGTGTTGCGGTTAGGCGAGCTTCGCGGTAAATACGGTGCGGCTCCGGTATATCACAGTGCGCCATTACAGCGCGGCATTTGTTCCAGCGCACCGTTCTAGGACAGTGCCAAAATTGGGCATCTAGATTTTACGGTACCCTATCGTTTTAATCTGTAATACAACAGAACCGCACTGTAATTTTACGCTGAGGATTTAGAGTGTACCAACACAGGGCAAATTAAAAGATTGTAAATTCTGACACAAGATTTCATTGATAATAAAATCGAAAAGGGGTATTAAGGGCAAATGACTTCCATGTTTTTTTTTGTCTTCCTTCTTTCCCTCTCATACTCTCCCTCCCTCTCTCCTCCCCCTGCTGCCTTTATTATTTTATTTTACTAGGAACGGTTTATATTATGGTATTCTAATATGATAGAGGAGATTATATATGAGTTTTAAATGTCAGCATTTCTATCGACGACGACATTCGTTGAATATTTAAAGATTAGTATTTTCAGTTAAGAGGAACGATTAAGAAAATCGACTGAAACAAAATTGGAATAATCCTAAAATGCAGTTAAAAGTACAGGGAGGAACCCCAAATAATTTCTGAGATAGAAGCGGAAACAAGTAGATCAATTATTTCCGCAAAAGATAGCAGGGTTGAAATGGGTAGGATTTTCAGAATATGTACAATTCAACTTCACCAATCCTCTACAAAACACAGTTCAACCTAACCAAACAGATTGCTAGAATCAATGTAATGTAAATTAAAATTACCGTTACCGCTTACTGTTAATTTAAAGGATATATTTCCTATATAACTATGTGGTGCATTCACACATCATATAGCCTCACACCTCACACCAGGTCGCGTAACTCTTACTGGCATTTACACCTTCTACCTCGGTCAATCGGTAAGCGAAAATAGCGGGGGCGGTCATTGTTAATTTGCGCGACCTGGTCATGGCACACCTCTCACCTCTCACCTCCCCCTCTTTCTTTCTCTCTCTGATATCTGTCCCACTCTCTGTTATTTTCTCTCTTCCTAGTCCCCCCTCTTTCTCTGTGACCCCTCCTCCTTATGCTCACTTACATGATTACATTCAATTCAATATTTTATTTAATGATCTGCTACCATGCATTCTACAATGAATACAATTATCAATTATGTTTCAAACATTTCCGAAAACTTTTCTAACCAACCTCTCCCTCTCCCGTCCCTCCCCCTTAATACCCTGCCCCTCCCCTTGAGGTTATTCACTACTGGTGATACAATGTAATTGTATACTTATTATTACAAATATCCTATACAGTTTAATGTTATTTACAAAATATCAGTAAAGTTATACATACAATCAGATAAATGTTCTTTGTTTAGTCATTGCTCTTTTTCTTGTCTCCTATATATGTTACATTTATGGAACTCGATCTTATATTATGCATTAAGATAAAGACTTTTTCTTGTTTATACTTCTACAATTGTATATGGTCGATTCTCATGAAACAGTTCCAAATGGGTATTTTTTTAAATGTCATTGAAATGAAATGAAATTGCTAGCAAAGGTGCTCTATATGGGACACTTTTGAGACCCCCATTTATGTCCCGATCTACTAAATATTTATATGTCAGATAGATATATATTGAGGCGTGTCAATAAGGATTGGTTTTTATACATTTTATAATCAATTTTAGATTTTACTTTGAAATAGTAAACTAACCCAGGTGAACACTGAGCAAACTGTTATCTACAGCAACTCACAAAGGGATTGAGGCTTAACTGTTTTAAGCTGTATTTTATTCTTTACAGAAGCTGGTATCAAGAAGTACACCAACAAGAAAATGATGAACCAAATTGATGAAATGATGATTTTCTGAGGGTAAATAAAAGACTGGGAGTGTGGGGGTTTATCACAAAGATCTTTGCCGGGTTTTACATGGATTCAAAGTAATTTTTACACGGATCTACTGTAATTTCGAGCCGGGTTTTACATGGATTCAGAGTAAATTTTTACATGGATCTACTGTAATTTCGAGCCGGGTTTTACATGGATTCAGAGTAAATTTTTACACGGATCTACTGTAATTTCGAGCTGGGTTTTACATGGATTCAGAGTAAATTTTTACACGGATCTACTGTAATTTCGAGCCGGGTTTTACAAGGATTCAGAGTAAGTTTTTACACGGCGTTAGCTGATAATTACGCGGGAACAGGACAATAAAGCTACATGAATTTTACATGGGATCCATGTAATTTTACACGAAAATGTAATTTTACCGGGAAAAACCGTCATCCAAAAACGCAGTGGAATCCGTGTAAAATTACACGGATTTGACTGAAGGACCGCTTACAGTGTATCCACAAGCACAGGACCGGATTAGCCCATTGCATATAGTGGTACATTTCACTATTACAAGCTGGTTTTCAAACACTGCCAATATGTAAAGATGCTTCTGATTGGCTACTTAAGTTTAGTTAAAGCTGCAGTCTCAGTCAACGTCAGTCAAATCTAAATATTGTCTATGTTTTGTTCCATTCTTGTCCAATCCATCTAAAGGTCATTTGACCAGAATTTCGGAGGATTTTGTCCAGTTGTTATAGCTACAGGGCTTCTAAAAACCTATTATCGCCCAGCAGTGGTGGTCTTCCCTCAGCGGATTTACACTCAGATTCAGATTCTTGTATAAACAAATTACCAACATCGGAAAATTAATAAATAAGTTACAATGTGAATAAAATTGGTAAGATCATTTTTGTTGTATTAGGCTAAGAATGCAGCTTTAAGTGAATCAGTTAGAACAAAATCTTTCAGCAAAGCTCTTACAGGTCGCAAATTGAAGAAGATCTTGTTGGCAGAGTCCGAGGTTTGTAAAACGTAAATAAAAGGTAAAAATTGATCAAATAAGGCCCTGTAATATATCAAGGTCGCCATTTGGGAAAGACAGAAAACCAACACACTGGCGTTTTGTGAATGCATCATTCCATTAGTTTTATATGTGATGTGTTACAGGAAAATGAGCCACAAAACATGAATTCTGAGAGACCATCATATTTGGAATGATAAGATCAGGCCGATTCCAATGATGGTATATATTAAGGGCATCTAATAAGTACTTCTATATTATTTTATGCATAACAAAAAGTTAGCAATATTTCTTGAGAATCAATCATAAGTAAATTAGTTAAGTATACTACTCTGGATAATCTCAGAAACGCATCGATACATTTAGCACACAGGATTGGAATTTCCTACCTGAATTGCTACTACTACGAAAACTAAACTATCGAAGAATAAAAACATTTTTAAAAGGAGTCTTGTGATAAAGACATTTGAAAAATATTATTTTGTTGACTTGTGACTCATTTTCGTATAAGACATCACATATTATCAATATCTACCTTTGGGAAAGACATGTAAAAACAACACACTTGTGTTTTGTGAATGCATTATCTCACATCCACCTGGTGTTTAGTTCAATCTTAACAATATTTACCTCTGGTAGGTTTAAATCCATCAACATCAGGATTTGAGTCGTCCTTGTAGCCGCAACTATATGCATCGCTAAATGCACATGTAATACTCCACACTGTGGGAAAATATAAATTGTATAGCATATGTGTAGGTAAAAAAAGATTCATCATGTAGTAACCGAAAACTGACTTAGTTTCTTTAACCTTATCAGCTATCATCCTTTATTCTCCACACGCAGCTCGAAGCATGCCGGTTTCCATATTACACACATAGATTGTCACAATAACATATATAGTTACACAGCGTACACATAGCATAAGACAATACAGTAATAATCACAAATACAAGCTGCAGTGCATAAGATTACCCTCCAGTGGTCTATATAGGAAATACCATAGAATACATACAACACTGTCCTGCAAAGTCCCTGTACCCATTGCAGGTGTAAAGGGGAGCAGTACTTAGTACCAAGGCCAGCTACCGGGAGCTAGCAATACTGGCCACTGGCACTAACATCAAAATGTTTAATGGTATGCTACAGATTGTATACATATATGTCATACTATGGGGTGTTAGTTCAACATCACAGCCCCTTTACCAGCCAATAGAGCACTGAATTGTTATGTCTCATGGGGGGTTTCATTAATAATATTTTGTAACTATTTATTTGTTAATACTTAAGTATTTTATGATTAGAATGGGCAATATCACTGAATGTTACGTAAATTCCAATATTGTTCATTATTACATCACTTCATGTTGAGTCAAGACTTATCATTACCTATTATAAATTATTCGGATAATAATGACAATACTCACAGTGGCCACAGACGTCTTCACCCTCGTCATACAAGTCGTTACAGTGGTAAGTGCCGTCACACTTATTAGAGTTGGCTATGGACCTACCCGCGCATTTATCTGAAAGAAATGGAGATATACAGGGTAACTATACCACCCTTTAGGCTGCATTGAAAGAGTGCAAAGAAAGGTCGGAGGAGCCCACGAACTATACTCTGTACTTGGGCGACATTGAGGACGATGAATATGAGGAACCACCGCCGTCGGCGCAGGAAAAAGGGGCAACCTCTACACCTACCTCAGTAACAGATGTCCTGGCGCAGATTCTCGCTCGACAACATTGAGAGGTCTTCAGCAAACCAGCAACGTAATCCTTTGCAAGTCTTAACTAAATATCGCACGGGCTGCTTGCTTCTCTGTTGCAAAACCCAGCAAAAACAATCCTTCGAAATGTTGGTCAAATGACTTTTAGGTTGGACAAGAAAAAAAACGGAAGAAAAGTGGAGCATATTTATTGTTTGACTGATGTTAACTGAGAGTGCAACTTTAAACATTTGCAGGAATATTGTACATACTGTGATGTGTTATAGGGGAAACAAGTCACAAGTCACAAAGAATGATATAGATCTTAGATATCATCATATTCGAATACATGAGATTAAGGCGATTCTATTGATACTATAAACATTAAGGACATCTAAGAAGTATTTCTATAATTTATGTCTAATACATAAATGTTTGAAAAAAGTTTTTGGTGGACAATTATTAGTAATGAACCTAAATATACTCAAAAGGATGACCTTCGAAACATCTTGATATTTGGTACATGCAACCTAACATATTTATAGCCTTTTGGAAAGCACTAAACCCTCCAACAATTTGTGCGACCGGTGACTCATTCCCCTGGAACACTTCACATATATAAACCATTCAGGTCAGTACTTACAGGTTCTTAAACATTTTGACCACGGGAGGAGTTGGACGTCATCCACTGCAATGTCGCCATAGAAGGGCGTGCCTGGCGTCACCTCCATCATGAGGTAGTACTCCCGGGTGTTGTTAGGGAGCGCCACTAGGTGCTGTGTCCAGGAGCTGGCATCAGAACCCTCGTATGTTCCTACCTTGTCATACTGGTATCTGCAACAGACAGGTGATGAGGGAGTGTTAAAGATACATAGATGGAACCTAGCAAGGGGGAAGTCTGTACACTTATTAGTGACCAAGGGAGTGCAGGAAGTTAGACGGCGTTAGCCCGAGATCTTCCGCACTCCCGAGGTCACTAACAAGTGAACAGACTTCACCCGACCTTTGTTCCATATTTATTACACCCCATTAATGATTAAAAAATAAAAATAAAAGAAGTAATTTCAGTTTCTGGCGGACCTACTTGTTGTATGCATCAAGGGTGGCATAATTTACATGTTATGTACCACCTTGACCAAGTGTGTCATACAATGCTGAAGGTATAGGCAACTACAGCACAGGGGTGTAATAAATTCTCAGCTATAAACATACCTATAATATAATTACTAACTCAAAGATAAACACATTAAAGTCCCCATACCGTCAGGCAATACCAAAGAAATTAACTAAAATGAGTTTAAATTACGACTTTTTCATCAGAGTTTTGCACGATGTTCCATGTTCATGGGGCCACCTTGTGACAAATAGATTTCATGGAGAATCAAATGTAGCTAATATACCCCGGGCCTATATATATGAGTACCTGTATCTCAGCCCTCCTTTATAGATAGGTTATAGGTACATTTGATTCTCCATACATATGTGCGCTATGTAAATATAAATTCTTTGGCTCTTTCCATGCCTTCACGCACTGAGACGGCTTATATAAACCAATGCACTTATTCAAGCCAAGTATGTTAGTTGATACTCATGCATACATATCTAAGTGTGTCTGATGTGGGCATGATAATGCATTTTTCAAAAGACTATTGAATTGAAAAAATACTTTGTCAAATGTGATGTGTTTCAGGAAAATTAGTCACAAGTCGTCGCAAAAAATGGATTTTTGATATCACTTTATTTGAAGAGATGAGATCAAGCAGATTCTAATGATATTAAACATTGGGATATCTAATAAGTGTTTCTTTATTATTTGTGGGTAAACAATTACTAATGAATTAGTAAAATTTGTTGATTTGTAAAACAGGCTTTTGGATAGAATCCAGTCATTCTTATTGAATTGAATTGAAAAATAGCGTATCCATTAAAGGGTATGTACATGTATATGAGAGATGACAAACTGGTCTACACTTATGACCTCAGGGCTTCAGAAAATGTACATTTTAGCATAATAGCAACCTGGGGATTGTAATGTCTTGGAAATCATAATATTATCATATTAGTATTAAGTATTCATGCAGTCTGCCTGAAAAGGCGGTCCTGGGTAAGACCTTAAAGTGCCTGGTCCTGGGTAAGACCTTAAAGGGCCTTTCTGTCTCTTTTCTCTGTCTCTTTCTTCCTTCTTCTCTATCTCTATTTCCTGGGTATGGTCATAAACTGCCTCCCTCTCAGCTCTCCCGCCCTTGATATAACACTTCAAAGTGTTGATAAGGGCATAAAGCCACCAATCTCACTCACTCACTGCCTGAAAAGGCTAGCGCATCAATGCTAGATTCTGTAGCGGTACGTTTGATGTGCGTAATCCCCGAAAGTAGGTCAGTCAAGTATTATGGCTGCCGTGGTGAGTGCAATTTAGGGTGCACGAACAGTCCCTCAAAATCCATTTTCTTTGCGACTTGTGACTCATTTTCTCATGACACATCTCATGACACATTTCATTTGTACTATTTCTATTTTCAGTAAAAGTATGTAATGTAAATGATAATATTCCCTAACTCACCTGTATGAGCTAGGAGCAGAAACAAAGTAAATGAACCAGTAACGATATATTTAACATTTCTCTCTAACGAATTTAGGGAGACTAGGAACACCTGCGCAAGCACAGATAATTTTTTAATTGATTATTTGTCTTTCTTTATCCCCTTTTCCTGAACCTGCATTTTGTACATGCAAATGTAAGATCGGAAATAAAGTTATTACATGGGTCAGATTTTCAGAAAATGTACAATTGGCAGCTGTACACATTTAGGAAATTAAGCTAAATTATGCTGAGAAATGGTGAATACCAGGTATATCTGAGTATATTCAGTGTCGAATTGATTTATAGTATCAGTTCTGCTATGTTAAACTGCATTTTGAAGCTCATTTCTGTCTTGAATTTGGATTATTTGAGAGAATTAATGAAGGTGAATTGTACAATTTCAGAAAATCTGACCCACATACATCACATATCATGTTTAATCTCAGGTTTACCTCATAGACGACACTAACACTCCACATAAGTCTGAGTGGCACAGTGAAGTCAATTACCAATATAACACCATCGTTGTACAGACCAAAATATGTTAATTTTTAACTTATAAACATAAATGAATCCCTCCTAAAGGAAACACATGTATATATTATTGTATATTAATACCTATCAAACAGGAATGAAAACTATGTAAATGAATTGTATAGCTTGGCCCGACAGAACTAACCCCGAAAAGGGGAGTCGGTAACCAAGTTTAAATAAAATCTTTAAAAAAAAACCCACCTGCCGTAGTAGCGGTAGAGGTTGAAGGTGCTCATACGGTCAGGGAAGTGGGCGTTCCTCCTGTTGTAGAGCTGGAGGCTGAGGCAGAAGGAGGAGCTGGAGTCGTTGGTCACCATGGGCGTGAGGAGAGCTACTCGCTCCTTGTGCAGCAGGCTGATGGCTCCAGAGTCAAAGTACAGGTAGTGGCCTGAATGATAAAAAGTTTTTATAAAAGTTTTATTGCACACAATTACAGGAAATCCTGGTATTCTCAATGATGGTGGATGATTTAGAGCACAGTCTGTATTACAAAGCAGATTTTGCCCAGCGTTCTGGCTCACCGCATGAATGGGGTCAGATTTTCAGAAAATGTACAATTCGCCTTCCCTAATTCTCTCAAATAACCCATATTTAAGACAGAAATGAGCTTCAAAATGTAGTTTAACATAGTCAAACAGATGCTATAAATCAATGCGACACCAATTATACTCGGATATACCCGGTATTCATCATTTTTCAGCCTAATTTAGCAATATTCCCGAATTTGTAGAGTTGCCAATTATACATTTTCCGAAAATCTGACCCTATATACAGTGAAAAGCTTAACCACAAGGCGACCCTTCATCCTCCTCGTTTTATATGGGTCAGATTTTCAGAAAATGTACAATTGGCAGCTGTACACATTAAGGAAATTCTCCTAAATTAGGCTGAAAAATGAAGAATACCGGGTATATCTGAGTAAATTTGGTATCACATTGATTTAAAGTGTCAGTTCTGTTATGTTAAACTGCATTTTGAAGCTCATTTTTGTCTTAAATGTGGGCTATTTGAGAGGATTGGTGAAGGCGAATTGTACATTTTCAGAAAATCTCTCTGCTCTGCTGGCAATAAGGAGAAGCTTACCTTGTTTGGTGCCATGAGTGTGGTCAGTTCTCAGGTTACCGTTGCGGATGCGACCTTTATACCGGAGCCAGGAAGCCTTGCCTTGCGCAGCTAGCTCCAGCAGATCCAGGTTGTAGCCACACGAGTTGATGTCCTCAAAGTCACACCCCACTGACTTCACTGTAAAGTAAATAATTCATTTTTTATTGGACAATTGTACAAAGATGCTATAAAGGCTATTCACATTACAATGGCCGACTGGTGTACGGCAATCGCACGATCAGAAATATCAACGTAGGAGATCGTGGCAATGGGCACTTATGCTAGGGCTGATAGAAATGAACTATAGCCTTGGTATATTTTATTGCCATTTAAGTGAACTGTACATGAAATATACATGGATATATCCACGACTTTCCACGGTAGTATGATGACCGCACAGTTCAATTGAACATATCCAATTTCGCTGTACGTCAACGTATGAATTTGATGTAATATCAAACGGAAATTCATATTCATTTCACTGTCCGAGGTGATGTTTTAGTATGAACATTGTTTTGAAAAAAGTAGATCAATGTAAAAAGCAACGAGTGCAATATTCTAAGCGACTGAAACCAACGAGTTAGTTAACTGATTTATTATATAAGCAATGCGTGTATACATACATAATAGGGAGATTTAGCAACCACAACGCACCAACACAACACTAACCAGCCAACGCATCCACTAACTATTTGTACATGTGGGGATAGGCCGAGGGCATCTGCAATACAGGCCTCTCGAGATACATATTGTACAATATATAGAGCCCCATAACGGTAATAATGTACTAATAGTTAGTGGATGCGTTAGTGTTGTGTTGGTGCTAAATCTCCCTAATAAAGATACTTACCACAACCGCTTTTCTCGTCCTGTCCGTCAGCACAGTCAGTGATCCCATCACACACCATCAGGTGATGCAGGCACACCCCGTCCCCACACGTGTACTCGCTACTCCCACACTCTGTAATGTAAACATTGGGGCAAGTTGTCTCAATATGTCATGATGAATATAAAAATACATGGTTTATTTCTTTATATAATATCTATTAATCTTTTATTTCCTTAATTATTTCCTTAATAATTACTTATAATTACACTTTTGTTGGAAAAGGAATTGACCTTCTACACACAGGTCAAGTCTCCCAGTAGGCTACATTCTAGATATGCTCAGATGGAGTGTATACATGAATTGATAGACATGATCATCTGTAATTTGTTACAGGAAAATTAGTCACAAAAGTCACATAAGTCGCAAAAGATGGATTTTGAAATATCATGTTATTTGAAAAGATGAGATCAAACCGATTCCAGTTATGGTAAACATTAAGGACATATTAAAAGTCTTGCTATATTTTATGTTTGATATATTAATGTTTGAAAAAAGTTTGCAATATTTCTGGGTGGGCAATTATCAGTAAATTAACTAAATATACTCCATAGGATGACCTTCGAAACGCAAGAATATATTTAAAAAACTGTCTTGAAATTGGTATAGGCTTATGTATACATTCATACAACCTAAAGCGCTAAACTCCCCAAAAATGAAAACATTCAAATACAGAGATCTTGTGAATAAATCCCTTTGAAAAATATAATATTTGCTACCTGTGACTCATTTTCCTTTAACCCATCACATAATGCACATAATGAGGTGCACCAGTGCCAGATCCAGAGCCACCATTGCATACACTACTACCCCAGGCTCAGTGCTGCCCCCGATAGGATGTGCTCAGAACGAGCTCTAAAGGACGAGAATTCTTTTATGATTATCGTAAAAAAGAAACATGGGTGCATGCCTTTACTTACAGACAGTCTAATCTAAAATTAGAATATTACAATGAATCAATGTGGTATGTCTGAATTATAACTTTGACCTACCACACATGGGTATATCGCAGTACCGTTTCGTGAGCACGCCTCCAGTTTCATTCACGTAACACCAGGTGCCACTAGCATCGTCATCCGGGTTCCTGCAGTAGGCGTGGTTAGCGTCTGCATCGTGAAGCATGGGCGTGGCGTGCGGTGTGAGAGACCAGTGGACACACTGACTGCCGTTTACTGCATTATTCTGTAGACCCATGTATTCTGTACCCAGGACTGTCGTCTGGCATTCCTGAACTGTAATTTACATTTATAAACATCATAAGATAAAAGGGCCTATAGTCCACTAAGCTGATTCTCATGCGATTTTGCGCTTCAGAGGACACTTTTCCACTGAATTCCGTGAGAATCACGTGAGAATCGGCTTAGTGGACTGGGCCCTTGATACATAAGAGATTGTAGGATAATAAGAAAAAGCTGCATTTAGTCGTGGGATAATTATCCTTATCATTAGTAGTAGTAAAAAAGAATTAGAAATACCTGCATTTAGTCGTGGGAGGTTTCAAATACACCTGTTTCACTTCACAGGGACTAGTATAAGAAATCCTTACTTAGCTACCTTTCCTGGCTAAGCAGCAGGTATACAGAACTTTTACAGAACAAATTTGCCATACAGACAAAAATGAATGCTAATTTGTATTCTTATAGAAGAAATGCCCTATATAAACATGTGTTAATAAATAGCTTTGCAAGAAACATTTTAAGTAAGGATTTCTTACTTAGGATTTTGATTCCTTGGCTACATTTCCTTGCTAAGCAGCTGGTATACGAAACTTTTTGAGGCATGGAATTTGTGATCGTACCATAGTAATTTTGCACGTGTATAAATAAGGAAAAATAACTGCATGTTAAAGTGATTGCTAATGTACACTTGTACTTACTGGTACTAAGGAGAAGTTAGAAAGTACTTGATTATCTTTGGAAGTCGCATTTTACACCTACCAAACTCTGAACATTTCTTTACTTCCATATCATCGATAGCGACATCTCCGAGGTTGCCTGATCCCGGGGTGACTACGAACGATATCTGTCAACGTCAAAGTACATGATTTATATACAGGATAACTAACTCGATGGTTGAAGGATTGTGAATATTGCACGAGTTGCGTAGCTCATGCAACTCATGCAACTCGTGCAATGCAGTTAGTTATCGGATGTATATTTTGTAGAAATATTATAAAATTATGACCTTATATGTTTGTGCATAGGCTAATTACTGTGCACCGCGCTGTTCTACCAGTACCAGGCCTTGCTGCGAAGGAAACCAACTTGAGAAAAATAGCTCACAGTTCCGAATCAATTTCAGACACTTTCACGGCTTTAAATCTTTTAAAAATAAAGTAATCCCTAGGGTAGACTTTGATAAGGATGAAACGATTTTAGTGTATTAATTCAAACACATCACATCTATGACTTGTAAGACACTGAGGGACTGTTCATTTTTAATGACTGGAGGTGTGTGTGTGTGTGGGGGGGAGAACATTTTCAGGGGGCCACCTTTTTTTGGCAAAGAATCTGACGAGGGGGAACATCTTTTCTTTGCGCAGACGTGTGTGTGTGGAGGGGGGGGGGAGGGGGCATCTTTTTTTTACACAGATCCAGAACTACAATAATCTAGGGGCTCATACAATTTTGCACAAACTTTCAATGGGTGGGGGGGGGGGGCAAGAAATGTTGAACAAGACTTTATGGGGTGGTAATACAATTTTGTTCAAGAAATTGTCGCAAATTCTCCACTCCCATCACCCCACCCAGTGGTTAATTATGACCAGTCCCTGATTTACCTGGAAAAGCCCCGTGCCGAGATGCACCGTGACTTGGTCCCACTCTTTGCTAGTGCGTTGGTTAGTGAACCAGAGAGTAGCGTTGCCTCCTAGTGTGGTCCGCAGTACTAGTGCTATGGTACCTAGTTGGTCTTTGTGGCCCTGCAGGCTGTAGGCAAACCTCACACACACCGGCTCAGCCTCTGCCTCAATGTAGGGTGAGGTGTAGTTAGGCTTGCTACTCCCGGATACCTGGGGTGAGTCCACATAGAAGTAATGTCCTGTAATTTATAATTGGTTTGGGGATCAATGTGATGTATCACAGAGAAATGAGCCCAATGTCCAGGAAATGATAACACATGACCATTAACCAATATGTGGTATTACCTTGCATTACTGTAAGTGTGGTGTGCATAATGTTATCGAATGAGACATGATATTATCCAATAATTAACAGAGAAAAAGCCGCTTATATCAACATATGTGATCCGTTTTAGGAAAATGAGTCATAAGTCGCAAAATATGGATTTTGAGATATCACCATATTTGGAAAGATGAGACCAACCCGATTCCAATGAATGTAACATTAAGGACATCTAATAAGTACTTTTATCTTTTTAGTTAGATATTTTTATTTTTGCAAAACACGTTTGCAATATTTCTGGGTGGATAATTACCAGTAAAGTAGCTAAATATAGTCAATGGGATGATCTAAGAAACGCACTGATATGATTAATAAACAGTCTTGAAATTTTGTAGATGTGTTCATACAACGACAAGGACTAGACACTTCAAAAATGAAAATATTCCAACAAAGAGATCGTGTAAGTAAACGACTCTGAAAAGCACCAATTTTGCGACTTGTGACTCATTTTCCTGAAACGCATCAATATATGAGGAAACTTCATAGGAATTTAAGACTGGTATCTGACCGTAAACCTTGGTGTGGTCCCTGGTAGGTCCAGTCCCTGGAGTACTGGTAGCTCCAGTGTGTCTCCTCCACGGCTGCAGGGATTCCCCATCAGAGTAAAACTCACAGCTTGTGGTCTCAAAGTCACATTTGATGTTAACTATACACAAAATAGAGTGAAGAAAAAAAATCATGATATCAAAATGTCATCAGAAACACTACTGAGGAAAGCTATCATTCAGAATATTGTCACACCCCTGGGGTATTGACAGGATTATTTGATCTCAATGATATATAATATTATATGAGAAACAGTCTTGTCATTACAATTAATGTAATTAAGTGTCCAAGGTTGGGTCCTTTGCATCCCCTACCCCTCGATCACACACATACACACGTGAAATAGTAAGTGAAGGTGTGGTGAGGTTGGTAGCCAAGGAGTAAGTGACTGTCACCGGTGCGGGAACCTGGCAGGTAGAGAAGACCAACGCTAGGTGGCGACAGTTCGACCAACCTCATTTATATAAATATATAATGTGAACAACATATATTGAAACATATATAGTCTTTAATGAATATGTGATGTGTTTCAGGAAAATGAGTCATAAGTCGCAAAAAATTGATTTTGAGATACTATTATATTTGAAAAGATGAGATCAAGCCGATTCCAATGATAGTAAACAGTCTAATAATCCAATAAGTATTTCTAGATTTTAAGTTTGATATAAATTTTCGTTTTTGAAAAAAAAGTTTCCAATATTTCTGGGGGTCATTAAACAGTAAAGTAATTAAATGAAGTCCATATGAGGATCTTTAAAATGAAAGGATATATTACATAGATTGTTCTGAAATTTGATACATCGATTGATATAGCTATCAGTGATCAACCCATAAAAAATTGAAACATTCCAATAATGAGATCTTGTGAAAAAAACACTTTGAAAAATATCAATTTTGCGACTTATGACCTATTTTCCTGAAACACATCACATATTGTGGCAGGAAGACTTGGGACCTAGGTTTCAAAACCGGGCCTCCCTTTTTGTATTCACTAGTTATGCAAATAAAGAATGTTTTGAATTGAATTGAATATATATTACTTATTTAATACTGTTAGTAGAGATAGAAGGTCCCACCAGAAGACCTCTCCGAGACAGAGGCCAGAGTCCTACTTTCCATGTAAACCATTATATCACTTGATATAAAGATTCAATAATAATATTAATAATAATGGGAGGGAGGGGAAGGGTCTATCGATCAGTCATATCAGCCAATTGGCACATATGTCACTCGGTGTACGGACATAATCCCGCCAGCGAAAACCCCCCGAGCCATAACCCCGCCGTCAGAACCCCCCCAGCCAAAACCCCCCTTCCCAATATCCCCCCATGCCAATACCCCGCCCGCCAGAACCCCGCCAGTCAGAACCCCGCCATGCCAGAACCCCGCCATGCCAGAACCCCGCCAGAGTATTTTATTTAACGAAAAAACATGGAGTGGCAGCATAGTAAGTTATTGTAGACAAATACATTGTGAGATTCCTCTACTAGAAAGATATAATGTGTTGTGGATTTGGGTAGGACTTGAAAATGGAGAATGTGGGATAAATAGAAACTGGAGTTTGTTTCTTGTATGGTATCAACGAGAACATATTTATTCTCATTGGTGGTATGGTGACAGAAAATTATTTGTTAAAAAAGCATAAAGAAGATCGCAATGCAAAAACAATTATTGTCAGGTCTTGTGAGATTAGTATTTATTGTGGGTATTGTATTCCGACCCTAGACCGCTAAACTCTATACATTCTCTCTGTACTCTACCCGGTCCCTCTTCCTCCCCTCTGACTCTCCCGCCCCTCTTTGAATTGATAAAATATGACTTTGAAAGAGTCGGACATAAAGTCAATATCTTAATGTTTTAGCAACCATAACGTATATGAAATCAGTTGGGGATCAGCAACATCTGAACAACTACAGTTGGTACAAGTCTATGTTTATTACCAGCATATCACTAAACATCTGGTTAGAGCGGCGTTAGTGTGATCTGTGGTTAGATTCACAATCAAGGTAATAAACGCAAATTAATGGGGACAGTCCTCCCAACCACAGGCTGAAGTTTACCCCTGCCACACTAGTCAGATAAGATTACTGAAATATTTGCGGTAAGCTTTTAAATATTGTATCTTTCATAGAATGCATTATACTAAAACCTGTATAAGATGGCATACTCACGCACATCCTCTTTAATGCCATAATTATTCAAAATTTGTAAATATTTAAACCACTTCTAATGCAATCATACGATCTAGAAAGTTTCTTGAAAGTGCCAAGTTCAAATATCACTATTTTAAGCTTCACAAACGTTTCCAACCCAAATACCTATCCCATGCATATGCATGAGTATGCATACCATGCGTATGGATTGGGGGGATAGAGGCCAGACAGACAGACCGACCGACAGGGAGTGAAATCAGTGTACTAACTTAATACAGAGTCGTTGTCTATTATTTTACAACATTGCTTCTATGAGGAGCGAATGTTCCCAACATTCAATAAACATTTGTAGGTATTATACGGCTCAGATTTTCAGAAAATGTACAATTGGCAGCTCTGTACACATTAAGTAAATTCTGCTAAATTAGGCTGATATTTGGTCAATACTAGGTAAATTTGAGTACATTCGGCATTGCATTGACTCTGGCAATCTGTTTGGTTAGGTTGAACTGAATTTGAACTTTATTTTCGTCTGAAATTTGGGTTATTTGAGAGGATTGGTGAAACTGAATTGTGCGTTTTCTGAAAATCTAACCCATGGCCCTCTACTTGGGTCAGATTTTCGCAAAATGTACAATTTGCAGCTGTACACATTTAGTAAATTCTGCTAAATTACGCTGCAGTTTGGTCAATATTCGAGTATATTCGGCATTGCATTGGTTCTAGCAATCTGTTTGGTTAGGTTAAACTGTATTTTGAACTTTATTTGCGTCTGAAATGTGGGTTATTTAGAGAAGATTGGGGAAGTTGAATCTTCTGAAAATCTGACCCACTTATTTATTCCCTCTTACTTAGAGAAAGTTTTATTCTAAGCATCCATCGTTTTTCCTCACGTGTTCCGATTTTGGTGGTTAAGATAAGAGCCTGTCAATATGGTGGTTCAGGCTGGGACACCTGTGGTCTTTGTGGTCTTGCTATATGCATACATGGTGGTTGGTTATCATTGAAGACCATCAAAGTATGGCCAAGGGGGCAGTTTTATGGCAATGCGATTAAAATACTTGTAATCTTGTTGCATATGGCCAGAGAGGATAGGAGATACTAGCAATAAAAGTGCCTCTAAAATCTTTAAATGTTTGTCATTGTCATTGTGAAATAAAATCATTTATTCTGAGGTTGTCATTCAATATGTAATACATGAGGATTAATATGTGTGCATTGATTCAGAGTTGTTATATAAGTCAGAGGGTAATTTTATCTAAATGTAAACAAAATATTTTTGCGTCATGAACATCAGTGCACAACCAGATTATGGACAGTGTTGGTTCCAAACACCCGACCCAACCTCTGCCCCAACCCCCACTGGACCCCACCCCCAAGACACACAATTTGTTGGGTTTTGGCGGGGTTTTGACTGGCGGGGTTTTGGCATGGATGGGTTCTGACTGGGGGATTGTTACTGGCGGGGTTATGGCATGGCGGGGTTATGGCTAGGGGGGTTCTGACGGCGGGGTTATGGCTAGGGGGGTTTTGGCTAGGGGGGTTTTGGCTGGCGGGGTTTTGTCCTAGAACCATGTCACTCTCTCATTGGGCAGTGAGTAATTAGTTAAGGATTTCTGCCTCATTTTATTTGACCAAGTATGTGTCACTGTTTCTAATTGGATACCCACTGTGTTCCTGTTAATGAGTGGTCAAGCAAGGAAGATCCAATCAGGACAATTGATTGTTGATCAATTTGTATAAATAGCTTGATTAAAATTGATTCATTCTCTTCTCTCACTCTGAACTGAAACTAACAACCTTCTTGCATTGATTCATTTCACACCCAGCTGCCACATTAATTTAACCTCTAAGATAAGTCCAGTAATCTTCAACATCACATTTGTGATGTGTTTCAGGAAAATAAGTCATAAGTCGCAAAAAATAGATTTTGAGATAGCATTATAGTTGAAAAGATGAGATCAAGCTGATTCCAATGATACTAAACAGTCTAATAATCTAATAAGTATTTCTAAATTTTAAGTTTGATATTTTCGTTTTTGAAAAAAAAAGTTTCCAATATTTCCGGGGGTCAATAAACAGTAAAGTAACTAAATGTAGTCCACATGAGGACCTTTAAAACGAAAGGATGTATTACATAGATTGTCCTGAAATTTGATACATTAATTGATATAACTATAAGTGACGAACTCCTCAAAAATCATAACGTTCCAATGATGTGATCTTGTGAAAAAAACACTTTGAAAGATATCAATTTTGCGACTTATGACTCATTTTCCTCTTTACACATTGTCTCTCCCAGCTCTTGGGTATAATACCTTCATTTAATATAATCTCCATAGAATAGCAAGACTTAACATTGGTGGAGAACCTGGCTTATCCAAAATACCCTGGTTATAACCCTAAAACCAGACAGAATATTAGAAATAGGACATGAGAACTTCACCTGGACACCTTTTCCTCACATATGTATCAAGGTTGGTGTTGTTGTATACATAGTACTGTGGAGCGTCCTGAACATCCACCTGATGTAGCTGTACTCGGAGTGAGAGGGAAGAGATGTAGCATGTCCTGTTAGCCACTAGGTACATGAAGGAGTTACAGAGGGCAGCATGGTAGGCAACACAGACATGTTTGCACACACGTAGCGTCACCTGGTGGTAGTAGGCGATGTAACCAAAGTCTAGTATGTGGCTCCAGCTGACCGGGTATGGGTTGAGGGAGATGTACTGGCCCTCTACCTTCTCAAACTCCCCTTCTGTGCAAGAACCTAGAGTAAGAAGTGACATATATATATATATATATAATTGTTGTAATGTTTGAATGAGGGACTTGTATGTCTCACTGCGCATATCTATTGCCTTGTATGATGGGATGGATTCCGTTCAAATCTGACATACAACATTTTTATCAAAAAAAGGAAAGAATGTTTTCACCAATACCTTGAAAGGCACATGACTATTTACAGTAGATCATTGTTAAACATTCCATGCTGAACATTTCCTATAGCTTTTACTCTGACATAAAAACTCCCATAATTCCATGCAAATCAAGATTCAAGATGGTGGACATGCACATTTGCTATTGTGGTAAATGATCATATCAATGCAATGAGTCAATGGAGTTTAGGCTTGGGGTTTATGTGAGGACTTTCCGAACAAACCAACAAAAACCTCCGATATGACAATATTTACATTGCACATTCTGAAGATCTGCTAAATTAGTGATGTTTTGAAACGTTTTATATCTAATCTGGCCGATATGGACACATCACTTGACTATCCATGTTTATCAATATTTGATAGACTATGTGTAGAATTTCCAATTTTTCTGATTACGTATTGACACAAGTAAAGTACCTACCTGTTGAGATGGAGTTGTCAACCCTAAATGAGTCGTCTACTTCATCAAACAACCCCATTTTGAATGTTTCCGAAGCTCTACAACAAGAGGATTGGATAATGAATAGTTGTTAAGTTAATTTCAAGATAGGGGTATTATAACAAGTAATGATTTTAAATGTGATACATCTAAAACATTTGGTCAAACTTTGCTTTTTTTGATAAAGAATATGGTAATGTTCTCTAGATAGTACTTTATAATATTATAAACACTTGGTATACACGTGTAATAGTCATAATACATGTCAGGATCTTCTTAGAAAACAGACATGATTTCTGATGTTGTTTCTCGAATAAAGCATTTATAAACAAAATATTGATGATCAAAACAGGGTATTCCCCCACTTGGGCATAAACTACAGATATCTGGAAATTTAGATAATCCCTTTTTTAGATCTATTGCTAGTTTACATAGTCTATCAAGTTATAGTTCTTTTGGGGCATACTGCATGGAAGATCTATTAGGCAAAAAAAAAATAGGTGTGTTTCCGATTTACCCCGCTTCCCTACCTAGAAAAACCTTACCCTACCTAATTTTTTTTTACCATACCTGATTTTTTAAAAATCATATTTTTCATATAAATTTAAAAGAAAAAAAGAGTTACCACCCCCCTACCTAGTTTTCAGCCAGATAAATCGGAAACACACCTTTTTTTTGGCCTTAGCAGAAGTCCTTAGTCCATTTCTGTAACATTTTATTACTGAATAAAAGTTCTATAATTATATGGGTCAGATTTTGGGAAAATGTACAATTCGCCTTCACAAATCTTCTCAAATAACCAATATTTAAGACAGAAATAAGTTTCAAAATGCAGTTTAACATAGCAAAATAGATACTTTAAATCAATGCAATACCAAATATACTCAGATAATTATACCCAGTTTTCATCATTTTTCAGCCTAATTTAGCCTAATTTCCTAAATGTGTAGAGCTGCCAATTGTACATTTTCAGAAAATCTGACCCATATATATATAGTATAGGTATTTTGGAACTTTTACTATCAAATACTGTGTTTACCTGAAGAAATTCTGGTTGCAGATTGTGACGGTGGGGAAGTCTAGTGCAGGGGCGTAAACCACCTCCACGTTTACGGCCTTAGGTCCCGACATGTAATAAAAGGTCCTCATGGCCACGATATTAGCAAACATTGCCAGACTGCCCAGTACCATCAGGGCCCATATCAATCTGTAGGGGTGAACACAATATATATAGGGAACATGTAGAACAAACAATAATCTGCTTTTGAAATGGTTTGTCAGAAGCTATCGCAGAGGTATGCACAAGATATCTTTTTGATACTTGGCTACTCTCGCCTCTTACATTAAACAATATTCGTATTAGGAATGATTTCAGATTTGGTGGAGGTATTTAAATGCTCTATTAATATTGTTGACATGGCACTTAAGCTAGGCATTTTAATATACCTCCTCATTAAAACAACAGCTGGATCAGGGAGGAAGGACTCGATTTTGGGGACAGCTCCCCTTGTCTTATCATTGGCCCTCTCACCCACAACTCGAGAGGCGGTGAGGCACAACCCGACAGGCAGTGAGGCATATCAGGTTGGTTGGACCAATTACCAAAACAACTTGCCTTCCATCCCTGCTGGTCTAAACTTATTCTGTTAAAAACTATAGAAAATATTAATGTAAATATTCCCTGATAAAGAATCAATACTAGATGCAAAACGTTGGAATCATCATCACCATTCTATACTGAATAAAACGCAAACACCTGTTTGGATACTAGCATTGGCGTAATCTCAACTTAAGACATTTAGATAATGAGCTATAAGTCCTGGGCAATCGTTTTTTATTTTCGTTCTTTTATTTTCGTTTTTCGTTCTATTTCCCTATTATGATGCACGGTATTGTCCTAGGATTACACAAGAGAATAGCAACCTTGAATGGCTATTAGGCTATTGGTACACTTTTGTTTGTTTAATAGATATGATCTAACTCATTTTGTTTAATCGCATCTCATTTATGGCCAAGGTCAAGTCACCATGTTCTGGAGGATCTCCCACCTGATGCTGACTCTAACAGGACCCAGTGGAAATACCTTTAAGGCCGTCGCACAGTCAGGATTTGGAGGCCTCAGGATGAGTTATATGTCCTGATTTTCCCCCATACGTCGACGGCCGCCTAGCCGACAAGATTTACATCGATCAACTCACGTCAAAATGTGGGTTCAATTTTCACGCACATACAGGATTTCATGCACGATTTGAGGCACGCAATTTCAAAAACTTGTGTTCACGTCAAATATTCTACCTACCAAATCGTGCACCAAACCTGGTATGGGTGTGTCTGTGTAAAAATTGTTGTAGACTCCTAAATTAATGCTAACAATTATTTTTCATTAAAGAATTTAAATGTTCAACCGATTTTGTAATAAAAAAACAATAAAACAAAAATATAGGAGCTGTGCCATGACGATCCAAATTATGGATTGACGTGGGCACAATTCTGATGGAGAAACGGCACATTTTTATACATTTTATAGAATCAAACAAACAATTAATGGCTACTCCTATTGTCCCCAAATTTTGTACACATATAGTGGAGATTATATACTACATATAAAAAGGGAAAAAAATACATGTCATCGCGTTAAATATATTTTTATAGCTGTCTCAAATAGACATGTTTGGGAAACAGAGCTAGCTGAGGTCTATTGGGAAATGCTGCATTTTTCTTTCACGGTTTGGGGAATAAAACAAAAATGGATACTCCTAACAATGCACTCTATAAAATAAAGGCATAGAATTATTGGACAAATAATACTCTCTCCAAAACTGTAAAACTGTAAATTTACTTAAATTGAGTATATGAAACGAATCGTGGCCAGATTATTTCATGAAATCGTGAGTGTGTGTGCACAATTCTCACGATCCCAGGTTTTCACCAAATTTTCCCTGAAATCGTGACTGTGTGCGCCATAAAAATGGACACGATTAAAAAAGAAATCTGCATGATTTGATCCCAAAACGTGAGAACATCTGAGATCTTGACTGTGTGCGTCAGCCTTTACATTCTCCATTCTGAGGTATTGCAACAACACAACATCTTGCCAATTTACTCATATTAGTTAGGACGTATTGGACTCATTTCCATCAATATAGTAAAGTGTGTTCAATAAGTTTATTAGAAAAAGTACTGCTGCTATTAGTAGTATATATTCATACAATAATTTGACGGAGAAGAGGAAACGGCCACCAGTGAGCGATAATAAGTGAAGCAACAGCAGAAAAGGATTTTGGCGGGTCTCTCGCACTTTTAGAATGATAATTGATGTGTTGTATTGTATTGCATCAATCTGTTGTAAACAATTAGACATAAAGAAAACCCGAGCAATATTACTGCATGTATGAGATTATCCTCATGTGATGTGTTTCAGAAAAATGAGTCACAAGTCGCAAAATTGATATTCTTCCAAGTGTTTTATTCACAAGATCTCTTTGTAGGAATATTCTCATCTTTGGGATCTTTGGGGTATGTTTCAAGTCGTATGAATACATGTGTTACGAATGTGTGATGACTCTATGAAGCTCTGGGAAACCTCTGGAATATGTCCGGGTAATCTCCGGAATATGTCCGGAATAAGCTCCAGAATATGTCCGGAATATGTCCGGAATAATCTCCGGAATATGTCCGGAATAAGTCCGGAATAATCTCCGGAATTACCTCTGGGAAATCACTGGAATAATCTCCAGGAAAAGTCCGGGAAACCTCCGGGAAACCGCCGGGAAACCTCCATGATATCTCCGGCTGCCACCAGGGGCTACATATCAAGAACTGCTGCTATTCTCTGCTTATATTAGTTCATCATGTTATAACTAATTATTGGTTAATGATAGAGCTTCCAGACTTCGACCATCTCTTATGTTATATATTACTCTAATTTATGATGAAGTTTATACTTATTTGCTCATTGTATTTATTTATGTATTCCTGATTCATATTGTACACACCTTATGTTACTTGCTATAATATTCATGACCTTTGCATTGAGCTTCATGTATTGTCAGGTTGGGGAACAAGGACCTCAACCTCACCGCAGGGATTTAAAGGAATAAACTGGACTTATAAAGTACTTTCTCTATATGTTATTCTTTCCGGAGAAGCGCTTTTAAACATAGAATATTATCCACCCTAGGCCTTTGACATGGACATAGTTCTTTCCTCCACTACCTTTGCTAGAGATATGATTAATATTTATGCGGAGAAGTAACCTATACGATCACAAATATATTATTATTAAATATCGATAGTATTTAAGCCTGGAAGAGATCCAGAGTCGATACACAGAAAGTGCAACACTGGCAAATCATCTCACTGGAAAGAACATAGGCAAGATTCGCAACACATGTGCAAAATTTCAAGACTGTTAAATATATTCATGTGTTTCTAAGGTCATCCTAAGGAGTATATTTAGTTACTTTACTGGTAATTATCCACCCAGAAATATAGGAGACTTTTTTTTTTTAAATAAAAATATCAGACTTAAAATATGGAAATATTTAATAGCTGTCCTAATGTGTACCATAATTAGAATCGACTTGATCTCATCTTTTCAAATATGATGGTACCTCAAAATCTTTTTTTTGCGATTTGTGACTCATTTTGTTTGTTTGTTTGTTTGTTTAACTTTTATTCATCGAAAGATGCTTCAGCCGGTCTTCTCCGTATAATTTTGGAGATTTACATGCCGTGCTGAATTACGATTTTTTTTATACATATGCCTATAACACTATAATTAAATAACGAGTGGTAATAGGCAATGGGGTTTATTGAGTACATATATAGTGTATGACATAGAACAAGTTATGACCTTTACCAATACAGATATATATAATATATATATATTGACCCAGTGATGACCTATGAACGATCCCTTCACACATACATCCATAGGTACATGAACCATGTCATGGTATGTACACTAGTATAGGTGAGGATTATGGAGTAATTGGATATACCTGTTTTCTGCCCTCTGCAGTTTAACACCTGTGATTCTCCAGTTGGTTTATACCAGTGTGGTAACCCTGGAGGTAAATACTACCAGAAGGTGTGAATCCCACACCTGGTCGTTGCCCTTGTATATAATACGTTACCTGTGTTATACTACGCAATGATGATAATGAGTAAGCAGCCCAATGTACATGCTTGTTCCCATGTGCTTTGTCTAACTCGGTAAGTGTATGTTGCCAACTCTAAAAGGTTCAATTGTATTTGATTTAAAGCTGTATTCTTAGTTAATATCCGATCAAAAACTGGTTAAAACTAAGGATTTTTGTTCAGTTTTTTTCGTCCTCACCTGAAAGTCATGTGAGCGAAATTGTGCAGGGTTTGACCCTGTTGTTTCCCTGCATGACTTCATAACAAACTAAATATTACTTCTCTTCAAACAAGAAGAGAAACTCATATTTTAGATTTAGCTTTCTTACGGGGGTAGATTTTTCATTTGTGCTAAATTGGAGAAATGGGTGGTCATAGGGTCGCCTAAATTAGAATGTCCTAAAGCTTATTTTCTTTATTTCTATCATAATGCTCAACGATTTAGCTACATTTGACACTTTATTCCAACAAAATCAGACCAGTGGTAAAAATTTTGCAACTTTGCAAGGATTTTCAGAATTTTACCCTAACGTCCATAGGCCCTTTTTAGTTGGAATAAATATAATCCTCATTCTGTGCTTTAAATATATCACAAACTTTGACCAATGCTTATTTTTCGGAGTCTTTATATCAAGTTCTTAAGCTATGGGAAATATGATTTGTGAATATTGAACCAGTTTCATTTGGGAATCATTTATGTAGTATGGAATGTTTCTGAAAAACTGCATGTTTGCTCCATATGAAATGTACTTTCCTTTTATTTCACCTTTTATTTTCTAATCATGCTTTTATTAACTTGTATGGCTTTAATTCATTTCCTGACGTGTTTCTGAACATATATGCACCTTTTCCAATACCCTTATGTTATAATTGAGTCCACCATGCATCTTACAACTGTGTCTAAAAGGGCCTATGGATGTTATGCTGCTTGTAAGAAATCAGCAAATTTACAATATACTCTCTAAATCGATTACTTCTGGGGTTTTTTCACTACCTTTTCTTAATAATGTCATTATACCCTAGTTATACTTGTTTGAATATTCAAATTTTGGATTTTTGGACTTTTGGGGGTGAGTTTGTTTTTATTATTTCTTTATATATTTTTTTAAAACTTCAAGTTACCATTGTATAATCCTCAAGATAATAGGTCATTTGAGTAACTAAAAACAATGCAGGTATCATGGCAAATGTGGTTACAACAGAGGAATAGCTTTTATTTCATGCTTGCCCATGTATAATTCTTCTTGTAGGCCAAGCAGTCAATAGTCCAAAAGGGGCTATGGACGTTATGCTGAAGGCTAGAAATGTATGTCATCAAGTAGGATATCATTCATCTGGGAAATATTCATCGAATCACATGGAATGATTATAAATGATGGGACACATGTTTCTAGATGTTTTTAATACCAGAAAACTTCAATAGAAAAAACATTTATCTTGACTTCACATAATTTGGGGCAAAAAATTCTCATATTTGAGTGAATTTTCAAACTTTTGACCTCAAAAACATAGAAAAATTGATGTCCAATCATATTCAAACAAGCTTCTCCCCACATCTATACATGTTTCCTTGAAGTAAAACTAGTTATATTCAATATCAAACACAATATAAAGGTACCAGACCACTCAATGTTATCCCTATATGAGGGCCTATGGACGTTAGGCATAACCCTAACATCCATAGGCCCTCATATAGTCTTCAATTTGCCAATAATTGGCCACTCTATTGGCAACACAAACTTGCCACTACTTCCTGATAGTAGAGGCCTCCTATTATAACACCTTCATAAGGGAAATAATGATAGTGAATGGATAATATGATAAAAGTACTAAAAGTGACCCAAAAAGTATTTTTGTTCTGGGCCAGACATTAATTTTCAAAGATCACAGTTTTGGCTCTAAACAGGATAATCAATGGATCATTTTTGTGCTTCCAAGGTCTTATATGTTAGGCCCAGTGTGTGAATATGGCTGTCAAAATAAGTAATACAAGTATTTCAGGATCTGTGTTCCAAAACAACAAAAGACACCAAATGACTCGCCCTAATGTCCATAGCCCCTAGATTTAGACCAAGTCATAATCAATATTATTTTCATTAATTATCCCAGATAGCAAAGATTTATCCAATATATATTAACAAGTAATAGTTTGCCTCAGATTACACCTAATATAGACAAAAATGTCATAATTTAATCTTTGTTAACTTGGAAAGTAAATATTGCCCTAACGTCCATAGGCCCTAGATTCAGACCCAGTCTTAATCAAAAGATTTTTCATTAATTATCCCAGATAGCAAAGATTTATTCAATACATATTAACAAGGAATAGTTTGCCTCAGATTACACCTAATATAAACAACATGTCATAATTTAATCTTTGTTAATTTGAAAGTAAATACGGCCCTAACGTCCATAGGCCCTAGATTCAAACCCAGTCTTAATCAATAGTTTTTTCATTAATTATTCCAGATAGGAAAGATTTGTTCAATACATATTAACTAGGAATAGTCTGCCTCAGATTACACCTAATATGAACAACATGTCATAATTTAATTTTTGTTAATTTGGAAAATAAATACGGCCCTAACATCCATAGGCCCTTTGACTTGGGTCAGTACCGAGTCAATGCCTAAACACAATATAGTGTACCTACGATGACTTTTGAAACTATTTTTCATAATATTTGATCAATATAATGTATAAACAATGCATGTTGTCTGCTAGCAAAAGTTCTGAGGGTAGGGGCATGGAGTTTAGAAGACTGACATTATTTTAAAAAGGGGCTATGGATGTTATGTTAGGTAATTTTGCTAATTATTTTGAAAAATATTTGATTCACAATTTTTAACTTTTACAAGCCCAAAGATATGTACTGATGCAATGCTTGTAGGGATATTCCAACCAATACTTAACATTTCCCTTTTGAAGGTGATTAATTTAGGTGCCCTAACGTCCATAGGCCCGAAAAGTTGGAATTTTGGAGTAAAAGACATGACCAGGCATTATCACAAAACTTGTGAATCTTTTTAAAAGAAATTTGGGGTGTGTGTTGATAAGATCTACTGGTTTAAATTCAATGTAGATTTAGCCACTTACATTTAATATTTATGAACCTAACACGGGTATCAATAAAGGGCCTATGGACGTTATGCAGATAGTTGGAAAATTTAAAGGGGTCAGTGGACAGGGAAAAAAATTCCAACTTGTGCCAAAATAAATTTTGGGGAATAGATTAAGACATAAGGTAATGGATAAAACGATAAAAACTAACATAGAGAAAGATTAGAACAAAATAACAACTGTTGAATTTAGATTTTGTTTGTTTCATAGTCAAAAACAGGACAAAAACAGCGTTTTAGGGCTTTAAAATGTAAAAAATATTGACTCCACATGCATCGAAGTATGGTTGGAATGAAAGCTGAGGTGGAGAGGAATCCAATGAGATGTGCCAATATTAGAGTCTACCTATATTGAATAGTATACTGTGCATAAATCTCCATTTTTGCAATTTAGCACAAATGAAAAATCTACCCCTACGGATGAGAGACATAGTAAATGTTGACAGGAGGAAAGTCCGACTGCGGGGACTTTCGGAGGGAAAGAAACTACTTTACCCTCATCCAAATAACGAGTTATTCAGAAAGTCATACCTATATTGTATTCCAACTCTATGGAACAGACTTGAACCAAAAATACAGATGACAAATGCGAGAAAGGATTTTAAAATGTATTTAAAGCACCAGTATCATCTGGCATTTGATCCTTTCCTTAAGTCTGACGTAGAATCTGATTCCTCTGAAAATTGAAATCCATTGCTTGGGAAAATTGTACTGGGGGGATAATTCTGGGATTTGTAAAAGCCCAGTCAAAGTTAAGATCGATATACCGATGTATATTGTTCAAGGGTGGGGGGTCCTTATTGACTTTTCAGTCAATCCTATTTAGTATGAACGGTGTTACTTAGAATTACTCTGAGGACATAGTTGTGGATGTATGATGTCCTACCAGTCTTTAAAGTAGGCATTGCTAATTTCTTGTACAAGTATTTCTGTTAAATAACTTGGGACCTTATGCTCATGTTATCCTGTTTAATGTAAAAATAATGTTCCTGGTCTACGACTGAATCAATATGTACTGGTAGTAATTTACAATTATATTCTACATAAGTACATAAGGATGTACATAAATCCAAATATGGATCTTAGTGAGATGACGTGATCTCTATCAAACATGATGGACATAAAATAAATAACAATATCGTCACTGGTGAAAGGGTCAAATGGTGTAAGTTGAAGATTCACTCATAATTATGTATACAATTCCAGATTCCAATTGAATACCCGTATATTTCATGAACAAAGGGATAACTGTATCAATATGAAGAGAATCAGAGACTTGTGTGTGCACTTACATATATTTGTGCAATATTGATATTATCAATGATTATATAAAATAAATGGAGAGAGGCGTCCCGAGACCCAAATGTTGTCAAGGCCTTTGGTACCAGAGCATTGGCATCTCGGGGAATCGGCTACCATAATTATAAAGTTGATAAAAATACATGGTTTATTTCTTTATATAATATATTAATCTTGTATAAATCCTTAACAATACAACTACACTTTTGTTGGAAAAGGAATTGACCTTCTACACCCATGTCAAGTCTCCCAGTACATTCTAGATTTGCTCAGGTGGAGTGTATCCATGAATTGATTGACATGATCATCTGTAATTTGTTACACGAAAATTAGTCGCAAGTCGCAAAAATTGAACTTTGAGATATCATCATATATTTAATACACAGTCTTAAAATTTCGTACATGAATTAATATGACTGAAATCGCTAAGCCCCCCCCCCCCAAACATTAGAACAGTCCAACAAAGAGATCTTGGAGTAGGTGTCCTAATGGGATTCTAATGACATTTTAATATTAGGGGCTAGAGGCCTAATTCCCTCAGATTGCAGGGACTCTGTCATCTCTAAGCCTAGATTTTATAGCGGTGCTGGACATTGTTATTCGAGAAAAAGAAATGAAATACTCCTTTCCAAGGAACCAGATTACTATGATGAATTACTAACTGGTCATGTTAAAGGCTTCTCTGACATATATCCAGTTTTTCCAGATATAAATGTAATATGTCACAGAAAAAAGAGTCACAATTTGAAAAAAAAATGATGTTGAGATATCATCATATTTCAAAAGTTGAGATCAAGCCCATTCCAATTATGGTAAACATTAAGGACATCTGAGAAGTGTTTCTATATGCTATGTTTGATATTTATACATACAATTTGCAATATTTCTGGGTGGGCAATTACCAGTAAAGTAATTAAACTTACTCCGTATAATGACATTCGAAACGCAAGGATATATTTGATACACAAATAAATAAATTTCGTGCATGCATCTTTATGACTTGAGGCGCCAAATCCCCCACATATCAGAACATTCCTACAAAAAGGTCTTAATATAAAATACATTGAAAAATATCAATTTTGCGACATCTGACTCATTTTTCCGAAGCACATCACAGGTATCAATTGACAATTGTACATTATGGTAATAACAATGAGAAAACTGAGTTGTGTACCTAAGTTAAGCCGAATAACACTTGTGACCGTACAGTATGGATCTATTGGCGATAACCTCAAGCGCAACCAAATACCACTTCATCCCCAAATCAACTAATACATGTTTTTCAATATAAGATCCTCCATGGTGTATTGACATGTAATGCATACCTCAAACAAATCGATGTCATAAAGAAAGATACATGCTCTTTCTGTAAAAAGAAGGATGACTTGGTTCACTTTTTGATACAATGTCAAAAGACTAAAGATCTGTGGCAGAATATTCTTAAATGGATATATGAAAGTGGTTTTCTGAATAGAGACGAAAACGGTAGAATGATATTTAATCGAAGACGAAAAAATATAGTTATAAAACCCGTTGACATTATGTTTGGAGTAGAACTTACAAACATCAACTCTAAGATAATTAATTGGATTATTCTACAGGTAAAATCGTTCATCTATAGACAGAAATTATTTGCCAATGGTTTCGTTGATACCCTCTCTGCGATGTACGAACTCCGTATGAGATGCAGTGCCTTTAATTTTAAAAGGACAAGCAGGGAAGAAAAAATTGTATGGCGGCGTGTAGCCGAAGGTATATCCGAAAACATAAATTTGTTGAAGCTTTAATCCTGTATTTACTGTTCTCTGATAAGTGCTGAATTGTCTTTTACTGTTCTCTGATATGTATTAAACTGTCTTTAGAATTGTAAAAGCCCAGATGGCAGGTGTCGGTAAATAAAGTCTTTTGTAAAAACAAAAACAAAATCAACTAACACAACACTAACCAAGGTGCTAACTTCACGCTGCCTTAGAAACCATTCCACATGATTAATACAACTTTCACTGACCGTGGCCGCGCAGCTTGAGTAGCACTCTCATCATAATCACTTAGCCCTAATTAATATTTTACTCCTTAGACTCAGATCTAGTTAGATACAGCAGTAGGCGGAAGACCATGATTATTATTCTTGAATTCTCTATCTTTCTTTGAATTATCACCATGAGCTCATATCTTGATATGTAAATTAAATGTCAGTTGATTCTAAGTTTCATTGTACACTGTGATTTGTTAGTTTAAAACTCAACTGTCATTTACGGAGGATTTGCTATATATATACAGATACTAAATAACAAGAAATCACTCCATACTAAAACTTCATAAATAACTGATGCCTTTAAAGAAAGTTTGCCAAGTCACTGGCCTACTGTAACAATACATAATGGACAGATGGAAACATCCACGAATTTCACGGTATTTCATGGTATTGTTTGATATCAAATAGATCTATATATTTATCAAGTGAAAGCATGAAAGCGTGTTGAAGGGATACATGTATAGACTTTATTGATCTAAAGTCATAGTTGGAGAGCTCGGAGGTGAAATAGAAGGCATGCAGTCACGCCCATGGATGTTTATATGTGATGTATTAAAGCCCATTCACATTACTGCGGCCGACTTGGCGTACGACAATCGCATAATCAGAAAAACCAACGTAGAAGATCGTGGTTATGGGCACACACCATCGTATTATAACGTGTGAGGTCGTACGGCAGAGTGCGTTGGTGGAAACTTGTTTCCACTTGCCCGATTTTCCCGTTGTGCAACTGTCTTAAATCCAACACTGCTTTTAGGATGTTGATAAGGGGTACTAATACTAAACTAATGTCCACAGGCTAAAGATACGTGATTGTTGGTTCCCATACGTTGGGCATAAGACCCAGTTTAAAGCAGTGAAATTCTGATACTATTTATGGTCAGGGCCTGTCAACCTTTTGCTCCGCTGGTCGGTTCTTGCAATGATCCATGTATACATGCAGCTGTTTTTTCTATATCAAGACAAAAAGACATGGGTTTTGGAAAATAGAGAAAGGGACGAGTGGGGTGTTGTGTATGGCTAAAACAGCTGCATTTGTTCATGGTCAACCGCAACAAGCAACTCGAGCAACTCGTGGGGCAAAAGGTTGACAGGACATTAACAGAAATAGCAGCAAAAGTTCCAACACATTTTCCCTCTCTTATGGGAACCAAAAATCACGTATCTTTAGCCTGCGGGAAAGAGTATACCCCAAACTGTTTGGAAACCTTCTGTTGCAATTTGTCCTAGATCCAACCCTAAATTTCTATATCTATAGATGAATCCTACTCACCTACGAAGGACGTAGGAACGCTTCTCTGTGATAAAACGGACGCCATGAAAGGTTGTCTCCTGAGTGACGTCATACCATAGCCTCCTCCAAGACCTGCGACTCTCTGAAATGAAGTAACCATAGTATTGTTTATGTTGAAGTTGCAATTTCAGCTTAGTTAGATCGCAATTTAAATTTGTGCACAGATTTTCCTCAAAATTCAGAATATCCTGGCCAGACGAATATGTATGTGTATATCTAGAGGTTAATTCATTCACGTAGCATCCTTTTTCTAAGTTGAAGTAGGCCCTATGGGGCCGTACAATATAAAAATAATGGAAATTCGGATAAAAACACATAAATACATGAAAAAGTGGAGATCCCAACTCCAATTTGTAATTCTAAACTACAAAACCTTCCGGCGCTCAGTGCGGTGTAGTATCAGATGCAAGAATTGAGAATATTGGGTATGAGTGTATATGTGCATTCTACAACCGGGAGTTGTACATCTGTGATGGGACTTTTGTATGACGTCATGCCAGGGACACGCTAAAAACAAAAACGTTTTATCGACGATCATTTCTCATGATTCCTCTGGTAATAATCCATACAAATGAACAATGAAAACATCTACAGAAAGGGGAGAGTGAGATCTACGAATACATCATGTTCAATCAATGGGGATTTAAACATCCTTGCATATTCTCTCCATTGTTTACATGGTAATTTGTCCAACCTACTCGACGAGCACAACCGACCGCTATTCCGTAGGCGGAATAGCTTTGCTATGATATCGATTCACGTGACCGGTTACCCCCGCGAGGGATAAACGTACTATGTACCAACACTGTCTTCTGAAGGCCTGTTTTAGTGCTTTTTATTTTTCGGGAACTTTCTAACCCATCCCAGAAGCTAGACTGAGCCAAGGGGAGCCAAGTTCAAATGGGAACATGTGTCACTTACTGAATAATTAAAAAGTTATCGCTTACTGCAGATTTGAATCGAGGGCAGTCAGCCATAACAAAATAAGAAAACAACTACAGGGGAAGGTATAAAGGTTCATGGAAGAGCCGCAGGGCGGGGGACTAGGCCGCAGGGAACAGGATGGAAGAGCCACTTAGTTACATCAATTGACACCAGGCGGTGCTGTTCACTGACTTGAGTCATGAACAGCGCCGAGGCCGCGGTGCGTTGGAGAACGAGACGGCTGGGTGGAGGTGGAGGGGAGTTCGTGTAAAAACAATATTAGGCATCCAGATCTTCAGAAATATAACCAAACTATTAAAACAATACAATTCAAGGCGGTAAACTTTCTGGACCGCAGTCCTAACCTACAGAGCTATGAGTAGGCCTACACCTGTGTTGATTTGTGTTCCCCTTGAAAGCATCAACACAAATGAACAATGAAAACGTCTAAAGGAAGAAGAGAGCACATATGCTAATAAACTTATGGTACTAACTCGACCCATGCGGGCAAGGGAAATGTAAAACTCATTTTTCGGTAGAGTGATACAATACATACTCAGCCTTTGGCTTTGTGTTGTATCACTCCACCTCTAAACTCGTTCTACATTTCCCACCCGCTCCGAACTCGGTTCCATAAGCGGTTATTATTGATTCAGTTGATGTCCCAAGGACAGTGTTCTAGAATGCATTAATCAATGTGCTGACCAATAGCAAAGAGCGACTCTATAATGTGATGTGTCACAAGTCGCACAACTGCTATTTTTCAGTGTTTTATTCTCAAGATACATTTGTGAGAATAGTTCAATGTTCGGGGTGCTTTTCATGACAGGAATACATAAATTAAATATATCCATGCATTTCTAAGGTCAACTTGTAGAGTATATTTAGCTACTCTACTAGTAAATGTCCATACAGACATATTTTTTTCAAAACTAAAAATATTAAAGTTAAAATATAGAAATGCTTATTAGATATCCTACTGTTATAACAATTAAGTAATAATGACTAAGGAGGTGAAGGGTGTTTTAAAGGAATGTACATTGGTCCATTAGGACCATGATCGGTCACAAAGTTCGGTGAAGCTAGTACCCTAGGCAAACTTAATGTTGTATCATTGTGAATAATCGGAAGAGACTTAGATTTATACTGAGATTTAATGCATAAAGATGAACCTAAAGGTAGGAATGCTAAGTAGGCCTACATATATACATAAAATTCTGTTGCCCACTCATACAAGCTTCAGACTTGGCTTAATAGTATTGAAGATAGTTTTCCCAATACATATATTGTAGCTTTATGCTGCCTGGTTTCAACATATATATATGCATGCCCTTTTTAATATTTCTTCCAAGAACTATAGGCAAAGAGCTTAGATATGTGATGTGTTACAGGAAAAAAAGTCGCTAAAATTGGATTTTAAGATATCATATTTGAAAAGATGACATCAAGCTGATTTGAATGATAGTAAATTGGTTAATGTTTACGATCATAGCAACAATATTGGGGAATCGAGATTTAGAAAAATAATCGTCAGATAAATTTATAATTTTAAGCCTGACTACATATTTTAGATAGAGTTAGAACAGCTCTATAATTTAAGGCCATATCATTATTAATATCTAAGGTGCAGTGGGGGATTGTTATGTAATTATCTAGAATGTATTTGTGTCAGATTTTCAGAAAAATGTACAATTGGCAGCTCTACACATTTAGTATATTCTGCTAAATTAGGCTGAAAAATGAAGAATAGCGGGTATATCTGAGTATATTTGGTATCGCATTGATTTTAAGTATGAGTTCTGTTATGTTAAACTGCATTTTGAAGCTCATTTCTGTCTTAAATGTGGGTTATTTGAGTGGATTGGTGAAGGTGAATTTGTACATTTTCTGAAAATCTGACCCATTTAATGATATAATGATTGCGCTAACCTGCATCTTGCCGCGCTTTCTGTCCCTTGTTGATCTGTATAACATCTGTGATCGAGTACATGACCTTCTCCTCCTCAAATACTGGAGGTCCTGTGGAGAAATCGTGTCTTGACTTAGACTTCTAGAATCAACACAATACCAAATATTGAATACATGTTAACTAACGAGTTGGTTGAAGGAGCGTGAATATTGCACGAGGTGCGTAGCAACGAGTGCAATATTCTAAGCGTCTGAAACCAACGATTTATTATATATGTTTTCAATCATGGAAATAAGAATAAAAATCGAGTCAATAATTTGAAATTCAGCGGTAACCTCAGTAAAAAACAAATTGGTTGCCATGACAACCCCACGTAACTCACTAGTGAAATGCGCACTATGCGTAACTCACTCTAGATATATTGTTTTCAGAGCAATGCTTGTATGATAAAGATAGATAGGTAGATGGATAGATAGAGTATCATTTCTTTCGAGACATGTGGTAGGTTACAAAATGAGGTTAAAAATGCTGAATGGCTATTCAAATATTTGTATTGGCCTTAAATAAAATAATAATACAAAGAAATAGTTGTATAACATATATTCAGATTATTACAACCATATTATTATTTTTCATTCTAATTTAGTAGAATGTATAGAGGTGCCACTTGTGTATTTTGGGGCGACCTAAGTCATTTCCAACCCATCGAAAAGTCATTTTATCAACATTTTTGAAGATTTTGTCCATTTTTGCTAAAGGGTTTCTAAAACCTCCTCATTTGTATTTGGAGGTCCCTCCCCAGCTGCCGTTCTCTCTCGGTGATTAGACTTCACATTCTTGTATAAATATATATACAGCAGCAGAATATTGATGGATACAGTCATGATATGACTAAATTTGGTCGGATGTGTTTTGTCGTAATAGCTGAGAATGCAGCTGTAATTAGAGTGATGGGTGGGAAGGCTCGCCAGACCTTCACAACTCTTTCACTTTCTTGTTTTCTGCGTGTTTACAAATATACAATAACGTATTATGCAATCAGATAGACAAGAATTCTTCCTAGTGTCCGTATAGTAAATTGCTATTATTGACAATCTTTAGGGTTCCCAGGCAGTCTCATTCTCAGGCGATTGGCAACTTAAACATTCTGAGGTTTAATTATATTGCTCGTTTTCGAGTTGGGGTTCTTGAAGAACATGGCAATTTCTGGACACAATTTTTGGAACATGAATATTAAAGAATATAGCCTAACATTATTGATTCTCAAGATGATATTTACAACAGAAAGGTGTGTAATTTACAGAGGGCACAGTGATGGAATCGAGAAAGTATTTGTTTAAAATGTTCTGTGACATGTCAAATTACAGGAAAATGAGTCACATGTCGCAAAAAATGGATTTTGAGATATTTCAAAAGATAAGGACAACCGATTCCAAAGAAGGTCAACATTTTAGGACATCTTATAAGTACCTCTTTATTTTTTATAATTGAAAAAAAGTTTGCGATATCATTTATGGTCAATTACTAGTAAAGTTACTAAATATACGCTTTAGGATAACCTCAGATATGCATAGATATATTCAATACAGTCTTCAGATTTGGTAGATCGGTTTATGCTACTAAAAGCGCTAATCACCCAACATATGAGAACATAACAAAGGCATATTGTGAATATACCACTTTGAAAAGTATCAATTTTGCTACTTGTGACTCATTTTCACGTAACACATCACATGGGATGGCTTCTGAGAAATGTGCTGTGACATCGAAATGTTGATTCATGAATAAAAACATTTAAACAGATAAAGAATAAACATTTTCCACCAGTGATGACGACCTACCTGTGACTGTGCTAAAGACTGTCTACCGGTATCCTAAGGTGACGGCAGTGAGTAGATTTATGCTGAGTTACTCGCCACCAGCTCACATATATACCAGGAGGCCTGGAGACTGTGTTTGCACTCCTCCTTAAGGCTTCTTACAGCAGGCTCTACATATGGTAGTTTCCCAACACCTATACACAGTGAGTGATTACATAGAGAAGAAGAGAGAGAGAGAGAGAGAAGAGAGAACGTGGAGAGAAAGGGGGGAGGAGGAAGAAGAGAGAGATAGAGGGTTAGAGAGAGAAGAGAGATTATATATGGTGAGAGAGAACTAGCGAAGAGAGAGAGAGTGAGAGAGTGAGAGAGAGAATACAGACTTAAATGATGAGAGAGAGAAAGGGAGAAGAGAGGGAAGAGAGCGAGAAGAGAGAAAGAAGAGAGATTATATATGGTGTGAGAGAGAAGGGAGAGGGGAAAAATGTATAAAAGAATTTGAGAATAGTTTTCGCTTCTCTGACTCTCTACTTTTTATGATAGAACTCAGGCCAGGTTGGATATAATAATATTACATATTCACAAAATAACTGTGGTCGGGTCGGGTCGGGTCAGGTCAGCAGAAAATGTACAAGTACCTTCCTATCACTTTGCTACCATCTGGTGATTCTAGTCAAAAGTATTGCTGGGGGTCTCAGTGTCCTGGTTACTTAGGCAAAAAGAATTAGGTGTTTCCGATTTATCCTGCGACCCGTACCAAGAAAACCCTCGTTTCATTGAGCCTTCAGGCTGCCGTTTTTTTTAGCAAAATACCTACAATGGAAACAAAAAAGGAACAAATATAAATTCATGAAATATCATAATAATTGTTGCATTGATTTCCTTTTCGTTAACAATGCAACTCCTAATGAATAATGTTGATGACATTCTGGCAGTTAAGCCCACATCTACACTTTTGATACCCTCTTTTCAGTAAGAGATCAATGGCCTTCTTGTACAATTTGTTGCGTCAGGCGTAAACCACAGGATTAATCCAATAGTTGATATCATACACAGTGATAGTGACATAGAAATCAGCCCAATGAATTGTGAAAGACTGATATTTTATGGTAGATATAGCAGTCATGAACAGGAGGTAGAGAAGAAAGAAAATGCCCAAGACAATTTCCATGTAAGTAATATGTATCTCTTTCTTGCATCTTTCAACCTGTGATGTAGTTGCTGTGTCATTCCCAATTCAACTTGTCATCTTCCTTATTAGAAACACTATTTGCACATAGCAAAACCAAGTGGTTATGAAGCAAATGAGAAATACTGCATTGCCTATGATGATATAGAAAGGCTTAAAGAACTGCTTCATAGAACAGAGAGTGTTTTCTTCAACGTCTTCTCTAGCCACAAAGTATATATATGACTATGCAGGCTATGGTTGGGAATTCAAGCTTCTCCATCTCCCAAAAGCAATCAGTGCAAATGTTGTCAGTTGGTTGAATTTGAGCGCACCTTCCAAGATTAATTCAAAGTGACACATGTCCCTGTACATATACCAATCAGTAAGGTGCAGCATATGACCTATGGGAAAATGAAGGTAAAGAGCAATCCATGAAGCATGTCATTAAGGGCAAGGCTGGCAACAACTATACCTGATGAAGTCCGCAAAAATGAGAAGCTGAGAACGCTTATGATTGTAAGGAGGTTGACAAGAACAGCAGCAGAGCTTTGTATCACTCTTACGGTCATATTATATTGTATGATAAGTAGAAGACATAACCATGTACTTGTAGGTATCTTGAGGTAAATCTTTTTGTCTGTTGATCTAATCCATGGTCTTGGTTAGTGGCTTTGGTTATGAATCCATTGTTCTTTAGTCTGGGAACCTATCGGGAATATTATTCTCTGAAAATAAAACTTCCCATGTAATGACTACCTTTCAAGTCTTCTTTTTCCTTGATTATAGTTAGCACTGGTCTGCAATAGGCTTTTACAAAATAAATGGTTGGAATCTGTATGAGTAAGAGGTTGTTACTTAAGCAAAGGAGTGAAAGGTAAGAGGCCCTGCAAGGTGGAAAGAATACATGACATTGTATTGATACTAAATTAGGATGTAACGAGGTTGGTTTCTGACTTAAGGGTGGTCTCCACTGGCTGCGGTAAGCTCTGCGGTAAGCTCTGCGGTAAGCCTTGCGATGGTGTTGTGATGGTGAGGTCCTCCCTACATGGCCAGTGAACCACGGAGGCAGGACCTCGCCATTCCTATCCACCTACAGAACCAGCACAAACCATCGCAAGGCTTACCGCAGAGCTTACCGCAGCCAGTGGAGACGACCCTTTACTGTACACGATGCCCACACATTTCTTTCAACCAGGGATTCATGTGAGGTAGGTGTTTAAAAACAAACAATCAATTGTAATCCAACCTACTATGTCTGAGATAAAGTGCTTTAACTGCTCTATTAAACTGATTTAAGTCCTCGATGACCTTTATATGAGAAGGTACGTTATTCCATAATGGATGCCATGGTACTAAATGCTACTTTTAAAATGTAATCAATGTCAGGTATTTAAGTCTCTTGCTGTGAATCAACTTTAATATGGTGGATTTTCTGCGCATATCAAGTGGTAACAAGTTGGATCTGTTATATTTCTGTGTTAATGTAAAATTACTACCATATGTTATACGTAACGTTTACTTGATGTTCTGTCTAATTTCTGGAATAAGCCTTTACTTGCTGTACCTATCAAAGGACTGGCATACTCGACCAAAGGGAGTATGTAAGTCTTAGAAATCAAAGCACAAATTCTAGCATGCAAATATTTTCGTATTCTGTGCAATTCACCAAATTTCTAATGGGCAGTTCTAATCTGTGTACGGCCATAATCCCGCCAGTGAACCCCCCCCCCCCCCCCCCCCCAGCCATAACCCCCCATGCCAATACCCCGCCTGTCAGAACCCCGCCAGTCAGAACCCCACAAAAATCCCATGAATCGTTGGATTCTTATTAGAACTACAATAAGTATTATGACTTGATTCTGAAACGGTTACAAATAGTATGTATGAATTCCTGGGGATATGACCCACAGTGCTAGATAAATTCCTTCAATATGTGTTTCATGACAATTTTGCGTCATCATTACAAGAACACAATGTCAGCAGCTAGAGGCATGGAACCCCTCTCCTCTCCCCCCCCCCCCCCTCTCCTCATCCTCTCCCTCTCTCTCCTTCTCTTCATGCTCTCTCCTCTCTTTCCCTATTCCTCTCCATCTCGCTCTCCTTCTTCCACTCTCGCCCTTCCGTTCTAATCATGGTATTAACATGATTGTTTAGTGTTCATTTTTCATTTTTCCGTTGGTTAGCTGAACACCACCTTACATAGGCATCGATATCACTTTGTGCTACATACTGAAGTTGATCAGCATCATCGGCGTATAGGGCTAAATGACCATTGAAATCAACATTCGTAATATCATTTATAAAGAAGAAAAAAAGTAAATAAAAGCTGTCCTAATATTCTACCTTGTGGTACACCTGCTGATAGCCTGTGAGCTTCAATCCTACCACATTTTTTATGTTACAAATTGGGAATGATTTGTTAGAAAATGTTCTATCAGTTTTGCACTGGATTTACATAATATGCCTATTCCTGCAATCTTTTTCAGTAATATTTGCAATACGGAATTAAATGCCTGTTTCAAATATATTGCAGCTATTTGTGATGCGTTTCAGGAAAATGAGTCACAAGTCGCAAAATTGGTGTTTTTCAGAGTCGTTTACTTACAAGATCTCTTTGTTGGAATATTTTCATTTCTGAAGTGTCTAGTCCTTGTGGTTGTATGAATACATCTACCAAATTTCAAGACTGTTTATTAATCATATCAGTGCGTTTCTTAGATCATCCCATTGACTATATTTAGCTACTTTACTGGTAATTATCCACCCAGAAATATTGCAAACGTGTTTTGCAAAAATAAAAATATCTAACTAAAAAGATAAAAGTACTTATTAGATGTCCTTAATGTTTACATTCATTGAAATCGGGTTGGTCTCATCTTTCCAAATATGGTGATATCTCAAAATCCATATTTTGCGACTTATGACTCATTTTCCTAAAACGGATCACATTTTTAAACCTTAGTTCACCTCTCTATCTATTGCTTTGAAAAATCATCAATTGCATTGGTTGTAGGTAGATGTTTTCGGAAACCAAATTGTTCAGAGGAAAAAATACCGTTCGTTTACATGAAATCATAATTATATATGCGGTTATACAGAATTCGTTCAGCAATTTTGCTGGTAGAAGCTACAAGCATGGTGGCTCTTATACATTATCAGTATTTGTTACTTTTGCCGATTTTAGTATCAGAACTACAGGTGATTTCTTCCATTCATTGGGAAAATCATAAGAGTTAAAGATCCTATTTAACAATTTGTTAACGAATGCCCTCCCCCCCCCCCCCCCCCCGCGCTCCACCATGCAGAGATTTCACATTACATGGATTTCGCACTTGGTAATATTGGAAGTGTATAGGGCGCCCCATAGGCATATGCTAATGATCGTAGTTGTCCTCATTAGCATAGTGTGACGTTCTTGAGAATTCCGAGAATTCAAACAGATGTTTATTGTTGTGCTGGACGAACGGCAACCTTTCCGCTTTTTCCCCAGGGAAAAAGTCAGAACTGACTTCCTATCGACCTCAAAACCCGTTGCAACCCCCATAATCGTTGTGCGCTTAGCGTCTAGTGACTCCCATAATTCTTGGCTCGTTCTCCTTATTTTTCCCGGTCACAAACTTTTTCAGCTATTGAAATCGTCCTAGATACCATTTCTGTACACTTTAGTTCAGGCGGATTTCTCCCATCGCTCTCACTCAATAAACAGTGTCCGTAAATATAGGAGCTAATTTTCCAGTCGGCATAGTCATTCCGCCATAGTCACCGTCGTGTTCGGGGCCATGTTAGTTCCAAGACAATCCGCTCCGGCGCTACCGTCGGCAACACCAACTGACACCAGGGGCGCTGTTCACTGACTGAGTGAACAGCGCCGAGGCCCGGGTAGGGTGGGTGGGTGGGGGGGGGGGGGGAGAACAGATTGGCTGGTTGGTTTCTTATTCTCATTCTCTTCTAACGTAACCATAGCCAATCATACAAATCATACAAATCTCGCAGCGGTTATATATCTGGTTAATTCTGTATTCCCCAATACCTTGTCTGTCATTAACGGTCCATAACAGGGCACTCGTGCAGTGGTATGCAGAGCAAAAATCAATGCTGAATTTGTTACTTTCAAACAGTATTTCTTCATTTGAATCATTTCTCCAGAACATATGATAGCTTTAGTGTTGTTTCATTGTGTCCAACCTCTAAAAGTGATATAAAATGGCGATATTTCATTATGTTTGGTAATATTTCATTGGTATCAGCCCATAATGAAGTAATAGGTTAGAGGGTATTCCATGAAGGCGAGGAGGTTGCATGGGATTAGTGACTGAAGATTTACTATTCATCTCATTCAGGTCTTCCAGGTAAAAACCAAAACACATGTGCCCGAGAGGGAAGAGATGAGATAGGAGGGGAAGGAAGCCCAACATTTTTTCCTTTGGTAAGTGAGCATCAAGTATAGTCATTAAATGTCCTGATCTCTCGATCAGCATCTCAAACCTGCATAGTTCAAATTTATACTGATAGGTGTCAGCACAGAACTTTAGAAATACCAAAAAAGGAATGCATTATTAAATGTTGCAAGCTTTATTAGTTATCGATGACGACTTCAAATTAAACAACAATACAACAAAATAGGTCTTTGTAGACCCAGCCAAGAAAAAGTGGGTTTTAACAAATATTTATTCGCTAAGAGGAGTAACAGTTTAGGCAAAGTTAAACAATGGGTGATACATTCCATACATATAAAAACGGCAATGATGAGGTAACTAAAATACACAATAATATAATTAAAAAACATGCAATAAATAGGGCGTGTATGTTCAAAATGGCCGCCAACAGTTTGTCACGCCCTCGCTACTTCTTCCGGGACAGGAAGAGACGTTGCTTATATTGAAATAACATTGTGACGAAACGTTTTCACCGTTTTTAGATTTTCTCGGAGATTTATTCTAAGTTTCGACCACTGGATGGCCATATATAGGGTCAAACTAATCCATTTAATCGTAAACGGAAACTTCTGGACATTGCTGGGGAGGTGGAGAGAGGACATAATTTATTTCGCTGACGCATTGTCTACGACGGTAATTCACTCCCTATCCCGGAAGTGATACATAACGCAATTAAAAAAGCAAAAGCGGGCGACGGCGGCCATGACACTTACAGGCCCAATAGATAGAGGTGGAACAGCTTTAACCAGGCATTAACCAGACATGTAGGTACTCGTTCACCTTTCATAATATACCTTTCATTTGTCCTTGCCTATTGTAACATCTGAACACTGCCTGAATGTAATGTATAAATATACGAAATACTTTTGATTATTAATGGTTAATATGAAAGAGCACGGCGTCGACAAAACTGTATAATAATGTTTCTTAGTTTGTTTTTCCCAAAACTCTCTCCACTAACAATGTGAGATGAGCATGGATACTTTGTTTTTATTACTTTTATTATATCATGTCTGTAAAATGTGTACTATAAAAATCTAGCATATAATAGTATATTGTATCAACATCTGATCATATTTCTTTTCACAGCAGAGTTGATGTATTAGCTTCTTTTTTCTCTTAAATGATTCAGGTTGTCCTGAAAATATTCATGCTGCATGTGTGGAAATGTTGTAGACCTGAATACAATATTTTCTAAATCTAAAAAAAAAAATATTGTGTATATTATTTAATTTTTTATTCAGTTTACATGTACAATTCTGTTCTGATCCTGAATAGGACGGTGCCTTCTACGAGTAGGTCTTCCAGGTAGTCCTTGAACTTATAACGTGAGACAATAGTAGGTACAGGTACATAAATATTTAAACAATGATAATCACAAGTGCAACTTCCTATGGTTACTTACTCATAATAGACATTGGTATTTTAAAAGACGGCTATGGCTATATCTGTATCGAATCTTTGTTTGTTCAGCCATTTAGTGTTCGTTTTGTTCATTCGCCTTTTATTATTTCATGGGTAGTACTCATGACGGTAGTATAATAAACCGTTCAGTGTAGTGTTAATATGTTGGAAATATTTCTCTACTTGTTTTCCTAATAATTTAGAAATAGACCTTCACTCCTTTCATGTTAATAAAGGTCCGATAGAGGGCAGCAGTGTTAATCTCATTTTCCATGCTACTGCCAACGGAGTGAGTGGGTGAGTGAGTGAGATTGGTTGCTTTACGCCCTTATCAAAAAGTTTAAGATGGTTATATCAAGGGCGGGAGAGCTGAGAGGTTTCCAGCAGGGGATTTGCATGACTCACTGCGCCTGTCTGTTACAATGCATGCTGGGATGGATCCAGTTAATATCTTACATACACATATTTAGCAACATGTTTTTCGAAAATTGCAAGAATGTTTTCACCGATATCGTAGCTAGTATTTATAAATGATCTATGAAAAACAAATGCATGATGGGAAAGATGAAGGCTTGTAGCTAATAGTTGTAAAGAACTGCTTCATCAAGTTCAATGGTAACAACTAAATCTGGAAATTGACATAAGAGCACCGATGAACGTTCCGTGCAGAATATGCCATGATTCCTATGGATTTTGCACTGGCATACAACTCAATCAAGTTTCGTGTTTGGAAAGTTGTGCAGAGAATGACCTTGTCACAGACGTCATATTTGCATTTGGGAGCAGTGAGAGGGTATTGTAAATTAGGCCTAATTGGTATACATAGCATATATTTTTTTAACAAATTTTATTGACAGAAGTTCTACAGTCTGTAGTAGTTCTCATTCGTCGCAAAAGACTTTGATATTTTTAGCTGATGTCATTGCAATTTATAGTATACATTTGTGATAATTTAACAATCGTTATTTAATTTAAATTATACATTAAATTATACATTACTCGCCACTACATTGCTGGCTCACTCGGTCTACTCTTTTTATCATACGCTTGTATCTTGCAACATACATTTTTTTTTTAGTTTTTTGCCCAATATAAGAACAACGTTATGTACATTAATATACCAATTCTCCCGCTTCTAGTACAATACTAGATAAGAACACACAGTACATCTTTTAAAATTTAAAGGTGTTACAGCTCTATCATTACAATACAAAATAAACCCAAATGTAAAGGATGACATTGATGTTTATTTTCTGTTATAGCAATGCACCTCCTATTGAATAACATCAATCATATTCTGGTGGTTTAGCCTACATCTACACTTCCGATACCCTCTTTTCAATAAGAGACCAAAGGCCTTCTTGAACAATTTATTGCGCCAGGCATAAACCACAGGATTAATCCAATAGTTGATATCATACACAGTGATAGTGACATAGAAAATAGCCCAATGAGTTGTGGAGGACTGAGCATTCAAAGTGGATATAGTAAGTACAAAAGGGAGGTAGAGAAGAAAGAAAATGCTCACAACAATTGCCATCATATAAGTAATACGTATCTCTCTCTTGCGTCGTTCAACCTGTGATGTAGTCACTGTATCATTACCAACTTGACTTCTCCTCTTTCTGATTAGGAATGCTATTTGCCCATAGCAAAATGCAGTGGCTATGGTGCAAGTGAAAAAGAAAACAGTGCCTACGGTGCCATAAACAGGCTTATAAAACAGCCCTAGAGAGCATGTGGAGTTTTCTTCAACCTCTTTCCTAGCCACAAAGTACATGACTATACAGACTATGCTTGGGATGGTCCATGAAAAGAAGACCATAACATAGGATAACTTTGTTGTAAGTCTCCCTCCAGTGATTGCAAGCAATGACAAGCTCCTCCATCTCTCAAAAGCAATCAGTGCAAATGTTATGAATTGGTTAACGATAAGGACACCTTCAAATGTCAAGGAAAAAATACACATATCCCTGTATATAGGCCAAACTGGGAGGGCCAGTGTTTGACGTATGGGGAAGATGAAGGTAAAGAGCAATCCATGAAGCATGTCATTAAGGGCAAGGCTGGCAATAAGTATTCCTGATGAAGTCCGCAAAAATGAGAAGCTGAGAACGCTTATGATTGTAAGGAGGTTGACAAGAACAGCAGCAGAGCTTTGTATGACTCTTACGGTCAAAAATGCTGTATAATGTAGAGACATGAGTGTCTGTTCTTGTAAGTATCTTGAAGGAAATCGTTTTGTCTGTTTGATCTAATTCAAGCTTCTTTTTAGTTGTTCTGTATCCTCGTTCTTTACTCATATATTCTGGGTATGCCTTGGAAATATAATGCCTACCTTTCAAGTGTTCATTGTCCTTGATTTTCTTTTGAACCAACCTCAGATAGGTTATCACAAATTAAATGGATTATGTCTGTAGTACACAAGGTTGTTACTTCGGCAGATCCAAAGAGCAAATGGTATTAGTGGGTGGTATTGGTTTGATACATACTGAAAAAACTCAGGTATGCTAACTGACTTATGTCACTGGTCAGCAGCACTGATGCTACCACTTAGGAACTGTTCATAATTAATCACTTAGGAGGAGGGGGGAGGCTAGGAGGAAATGGCTAAAGCTCTTGTGACCCCCCACTTCCGGATCTGTGCAAAATTAGAAAGATATGAAGTTATATTATCTATTGGCCTAACTGGTATAGAGAGCATATATGTAACTTATAGGGAAAAGAATTCTAATATTATATTTGAGCAGATGATGGAATATATAAACTATTGCTGTTGACCTCCCATTAATACTGACCCTACAACTGCAGGCTTCTGTTTCACTGTTAATCATAGCTTTGGGAGATAGCCAAGGGATTTTAGAACAGAACATGGGGCAATGATTATCTGAGAATCATCCCAGCATAAGTTTAGAGAGTTATTGGGTGATGAGTCCCAGTTCCGAGTTGGAGTTGTATAAAAGATTCAAAATAATAATCATCAGAATAGGAATCACTCTTGGTATTAGTAAGGTGAGGCGATTTACTCATGCCTTAAGTAAAGCAAAGGTAACTGTTTAGGATTATACATAACACAGACTTGAGTGTATATAGGAAGAGTATTTATTATGCGCACATGCTATATGAGAGGTGCTATAAGTGGGGTGCTATAAAAATAGTCATATGGCCATTTCCACCAATTTGGAACATATTTACATAAATGAGGATTTAAATTAGAAATAAATAAAGCAAATATGCACCTAATGTATTGAAATATGTTGTACTTGATAGGCCTCGACATAAGGGTCATAACACTTTTTACTTTGTGAAAATATTCTAACTAGAAGAAAAGTTGCAGCCAAATAACCTTTCAGTAATGGTAATCATAATGGCAGCGGTAAGGGTGACAGGTCATTGACCCTCTGCCCATACACATTATATTACTCATTATATTTAGAATATATATCATTTATTACCCTTGTTTACCTTTTTATGTTGATTCGAAAAATTGTATTTAATATTCCTGTTCTGTTTAAGTATTTAGAGGCAAAATCTTCAAGGATAAATGTTCTAATATTATGTATATATGATAGAGATATAATTTCTGATATTATGTGACAGCAGGCGTGACGGCACACGACGGCAGGCGTGACGGCACACGACACAACGTGACGGCACATTTTTAAAGCATTTTGCCTTAAAAATCATGTAAAAACAACTCGGAAATCATGAATTTCAATCTACATAGATTGGTACCAAGCAAAGTCAATAATAAATGTCAAATTTAAAGCTTATTATTGAAGTTGTGCCTTATAAGGCTCTAAAAACCCTAAAATAGGCGTGACGGCACACAACAGGAGCTAGGGTACCCACCACCTTGTGCCACCATGTTATTTCTCTGCTACGATCCAAGAAAAACTCAAATAAATAGATTTGATGTTCTATACATATATAATCCCAGGCATTTTATCATTATTCATCCTAAATTGATAAATATATATTTTATTTTTTTTTTATTCCACCTTAGGCACACAGCGTGACGGCACACGACATGGGGGGTGCCCCACACAAAAAAAATCGGTTTTTGATGGCTTTTGGCTAAAAAATATTTTTTTTGCATTTTTTTTTACACAGATCATGTTCATGTAACCTACTATCACAACATATAAAAAAAGATGTTCAATTTTGAAGATTATTCAGAATTTCAGCAATTCCACGGACTAATGGCAGTTTTTGCCCCCAAAATGGGATTTTGAAATAAAAAAAAAATTTGACTAAAAATGCCAAAAATGTGGTTCCGAAGGTTGGTGGAACCATCCAATCAAAAAAAAATATCAAATTAATCGTAATTAATTTGATTTAAGCCCATTTTATCACTTTCCACGGTTGGGGGCCAAATGTTGTCAAATTGGTGGAATTGGCCATATAGGAAGAGTATTTGAAAGCCTCAAAAGAAATGGGAAGTATATTTGTTGTTTTAATGCCAAGCAAGATTTTAATTGATAACCAGATTTAGTGGGCTCTTCTACTTCTGCTTCTACTTCCACTTCTGACTCTTGCTTCTACTTAGACACTTGATTCTGACTTGATGTTCCGAATTGTATGTTGTCTAGGATTCTGATTAACTGATTGTAGACACTCTCTCTCTTCTCTCTCTATTCCCCTCTCTTTTCCTTCTCTTTCTCTTCCTCCATCTCGTTCTCCCTGTCTCTCTTTCTTTTGCTCTAAATTTCCCTCTCTCTCCCTTTCTGTTTTCATTCTCTCTTTGTTTTGCTCTCCCTCTCTTTCTCTCTTTTATTTGTTTTGCTCTCTCCCTCTTTCACTTTCTTTTCCTCTTTTCCCACTCTGTCTCCCTCTTTCACTTTCTACCTTTACTCTCCCTATCTCTCTCCCCCTCTCTCTCCATCGGTCTCTCTTTCCAGGGGCATAGCTGGAGGGGGGCAGGTTTGATGTCTTGAATCTTTTCCCCAAAAAATATGTATGCAGCATACAAAAGATGTTAACCTCATACTGTTAAATCGTCGTTCCCACAACCCAGCCAACATCAGATTTACTGGCTTTTAATGACTAATTAGCGTAGTTGGAGAAAATATCGCTCGTATAGTGGGGATCCCGATAGTTGTGGTTAGAGTGGTTCTAGTATATAGTGAGGAAAATCCCAAAGGTGTTGGTTTTTTGGGTTATATTTAATAGTCCAAATTGTATTGACTTTTAACTGACAAAAAGGACGAGGCAAAAATGGTCTTTGAAATACACAATGTGCATTATTATGTATTGATCGAATGTTGGGTTCATTAATTTCAATATATATATTGAAATTCTTCACTACCTTGGGCAACCCTTATACTATATCATTACATCTCAGCATTATGATAACATTACCTCACAGCAACTGAGATTGTGAGGCTGTATTATTATTGTCCACTCCCATTACCTAGTATTATCATTGGTATCACCATGGAATATTAATATTAAATATCTATATCTGGGTGACATTTAATAGAATATATATTTAATAGAAATACGTGGAGGTGGGATGTCACCGCGTATATCGGGACAGGAGCATGATGACGGTGACTAAGGCCATGGCCTCCTCCATGGTAACGCCCGTGTTATAATGCCACGCCCTTCCATTCTATCATAAGAATCCACTCCAAGCATTTACTTATCTTTTATATGAATATATGATGTCCATTGGTCTATTGTCCATTTCCCAGTTCCTTTATAATGGCATACGCATGGTATAGGCATACTGATGGCACGTTTCTGATAATCTTTAATTATTTTAAATGTGCTTTGGGTACATAATGGGAGATACCTTGTTTACTACCTTGAATAAGGGTCCAACTTATGTATAAATACATGTCTAAAGTTAAATATGTTAATTTGCTGAGATATGGATGTATACATAGCATACGCATGGTATGCAGAAAAGTTGACTATAGGGTATGACCGTATGTCTCTTAACTATTTCATTAATATGTAGAAAGCGATGGCAGATTGATAATTTTTCCTGGTTTCATTTAAAACTAGAGTAGTTTGTCTATCATATGAATACACATGCAATTTCTACCATAAGGATCCAAGATAGACACTTGATATTTTAAAATATGATGTAAATAATCTGGATACATAATACCTAAACGTTTTGTGTCCATAATGCGCATTAATTCGGCGTTTGATAGCGTTTAATTTGCACCTTTCATTACCAATTGTCAATGCGTGAATGTACGTCTGTGCAAACATTATGACTTAAATTATCCTCTTCTCACTATCTGAAGTGTGAGGTAATTATAACAACAAGCTACCCTACTACCACACCTAGGGTGATTGGGCAAAAAAAAAATAGGTGTGTTTCCGATTTACCCCCCCCCCCCCCCCCTACCTAGAAAAACCTTACCCTACCTAAAAAAAAATTTACCATACCTGATTTTTTCCCCATCATATCTTACTTTTTTTGGATTTTTTGACAAAAAAAGCTTATAAAAGCAGGAAAACGGGTTTTCCTAACTCGGAACTGTCAAAAGGCACATTTCCCATGTTCAAAACAACTATTGTTATGAAAAAGACATTTTTTTCAGTTCCTGGGAGGTGGTTTCCAAACAAAAAAAATTAACAAAAAAAAAGTTACCATCCTCCCTACCTAGTTTTCAGCCAGATAAATCGGAAACACACCTATTTTTTTTGGCCATGAGTGATTGACTATTATTATGGGATTAAGATTAAGTCATGGGCCTTATTTAGTGCAATTACCTTATAGGTGTGGCTGTATGGGATTGTAGGAGACCCAGGAAACCTGTTACCGAACATACTACTCCGTTTCTATTATAGAAAAGAGTCAAAGCAACTAATGAGGCTGTATATTACTGATGAGACTGTGAAAAGGCCTTCTTGTTGCTTCAAGACGCAATACACAATAGGGTCAGATTTTCAGAAAATGTACAATTCGCCTTCACCAATCTTCTCAAATAACCCAAATTTCAGACGAAAATAAAGTTCAAAATACAGTTCAACCTTACAAAACAGATCGCTAGAATAAATGCAATGCCGAATATACTCGAATTTACCTAGTATTGACCAAATTGCAGCCTAATTTAGCAGAATTTACTAAATGTATATAGATGCCAATTGTACATTTTCTGAAAATCTGACCCACATACGGTACTCGGGCAGGTACAACTTACTTTCTTTACCGAATTCATACTTAGGTGCTTTTATATTAAAAGTCAAACGTTATTTTAGCATATTACCCATTTCGTATCTAATTGTAATAGCCCTATGGCTAACATGGTTTGCAGTATTTCAGGTGGGAGACATATTTTAAGGAGGTCGTGGGTTCAATTCCCGCCCAGTCTCAGCCATTATGTTTAAATACACAGAGCCACTAGAATTTCCATTTACTTCATAAATTAATATCATATTAGAAATTGAAACAATCAGTATGGTATAACATGACTTCAGGCACTATTATATTATGTAACTCATCTATTCTTTATAATATTCCGTGGACGTGTACAAAGCTTTTTGATGACCGAGCAAGCTTTGCCTAGCTTTAGTGCTTGTATTCGCACATCAGACCTATGACGTCATCCTCGAAAAGGCTAGCTTCATCGAGGTTGGGTGGTGGGGTGGGGAGGAGGAAATTGTTTGAGGAAAACCATGAAGACATTTTTAAATTTTGATTTTTGATATGCATACACCAGTCCAACTCTTATCAATTTGAACCACTGGCGCTGTCACAAAGAAACAAAGAAATCCAAGGTTCCAACTCCTCAGAATCGGTTTCCAAGGAAATTACCTGAAACACTTTGGGTTAGAGGCATTTGTGTATGATTTTGTTGAGGAAGAAGTGCTATATTTGGGGACGATGAACTTCTAAATGAGCGTACTATTTATAGATATTTGTACTGATTCGACCTACTTAAATTAAAATTGTATTCATTAAAAAGAAAACTAAAGAAATTGGATGTCCTTACCAACCTTTTGAACTACAATATTGCACTTGCAATGTCTGACAACAAAAATGCCAGTTTATAACCTGAACCTATCGATATGTCTGAATGGTGCATGTGTTTAGGTATTTGATATAGATTCCGTCCATGCCATGGTAATAATCATAAGTGATTTAGGAGATTGAACACATTAGCAATATCATATAATATGTCCAACTTGCACCTGATATATTCATAATGGAATTAGCTGATTATGTTTAGTGTCCTTCTACTGTATATTATAAGTGAGAGAGCAAGAATGAAGTTATGGATTTTGAAGTCGGGGTGGAGTGCGATTTGACCTCCGACGAGATCAATTACAAACCGTATGGAGTGCCATTCGCTATAAATATCACAAATAATAGAAGGCATAATAGGGGACTTGCATAGACGCCATTTTGAATCTTGATTCGCATGGAATTATGGGACTAATGGTACAGTGTAAAATCTAAAGAAAAATATCATGTTCCGTCTGGAATATTCATTGGTGCTCCAATGTAAATACCCATACCCATATGATATGTCTGTCTCCATAACAAAAGCCTCCATCTTTCCCATCACACATTTGGTTTTCATAGATCATTTTCATAAGCTATGGTATGAGTGGAAACATTGTTGCACTTTTAGATAAAAATGTTGCCACATATTTGTATGTCAGATTTGAACTGAATTCATCCCAGGGTGCACTGTAATAGACATGCGCAGTGAGACATACAAGTCTCCTATTGTTGCGAATAAAGAATATTGAACACTATACTAATAAAGATAAAAGTGAATTATTAATGGTTATTCTGTAAGAGCACGGCGTCTATTTTTTTCTGTATAATACTAGTTTTTTTTAACCCACTCTGTCCTATCAATACATATTAGATGGTATGTGACATGAGCTGGATATTTGTTTTTAATTACTGGATGCTTAGGCTATTTTATGTTGTGTAATTCAGTGTGTAACGATAAATACTCGCGAAATAATTCAAAACTTTTGTACATGTTAATATGATTTTGTCAATGTAATTATAATAGTATACTTATAAACAGAGCGAATGTATAAGATCAAACTCTTTTTCTATTGTTTAAAGCAGGCTGTCCTGAGAAAATTCATGCTTGTATGTATGGAAATGTAATAGACCTGAATAAAATATTTTCTAAATCAAATCAAATCAAAATCGTCAGATAACCATGAGTAAGTAGCCAACTCGGTAAAGAAGTGGCAGTGGCATATAACCTCGTCCAGGGCCCGTCTAATTTTAGTGTGTGTAACATCCCCCACGGGGGAGCTGCGGACTCATCTGTAACTTATGATGCTTAGTCCATTTTGGGTAAGATTTCGCGTGCACTTATTATACTTTAGACAACTACATTTTTAACGTACACAAGAGAAATTAGATACCCCACTCAAGAGCCCTAAAGACCCCCTAGGATCAAGGCATAGGGATTTTTAAGGTTATTTCATTCACGAAATCAATGGGAATCAAACTGGGTATTCTAAAGATTTCTGTGAAAATATAACCAAGCTGCTCATTGTACTATCTCTCCATAATTTAATGGCAATAAATTTCGTGATCTTTCCTTATTTTTTTTATTATCACACACTAGTAGTTATCAGCATACATCTATCCTCTATTCACTAACATCTGGAACAACTAGCTCCTTTACATTTCTGTCAATTTCTTTCCATGTAAAACATTAGCAAATAAAGAATTCCCAAAGCAAATGCAAAGTACAATATCCCGAATTACCTGGCAAAAGAATCACACATTTAAGTGCATTATTATTTTGATTAGTACGGTTTGTGGAACAGGCCTAAAAGTCGGGTACTAACTCTCCTGTCTACCACCAGTAACATTTAACAAAATTTGAAATACATATTTAATTTTACATACATATTTCACGATTCTGCAACGATACATCAATTTTAACATAGCTATTATAAATGTAAGGTGGAATTTCAATCATGAAAACAATTAAATTCAGTTCATGATTTCAAAAGATTTCATTAGATGATAAATATAGTGTGAGAATGCAATGGCAATTTGCCCAGAGATTCGGTATGTAAAATGATGAAGTCAGAGAAGTCGGATGATAGTAGTCTTCGGCCAGGCAGCAAGGTGTACCCAAGCTTACTCTGTCCTCTTTATTTATAGTCACACGTTAATTATTCATTAGCATCAAAATGGGTATAGCAAAGTGCGCTCCCGGCGATCCACCCTTATGATTGGCTGAGGGGGATCCTCCTCCACATGATCATGACCCCCAGCGCTCTCCCACGCCAAGGTCATGCGCTGTGCGCCTGCGCGGAGGATCCCTTGCCCTCAACCCCCCCTCCCCTCCCATTATCCCTGACCCAAGCATGTAGCGTCCCCTCCCTCCCCCAGTCCCTTCCCCCCACCCCGTAATGAGAGTCACGCCGGAGAACAATTGGCGATGCTATTTCGGTTGCTAAGACAATCAAACAGGTAGACACATAACAACAGATGTCCAGTGCCCCGCTCTCCCCCGCTCCACCCAGGTCCCGCGTGGCGGTCGAGGCCCAGGCGGAGGGGAGGGGGGGAGAGGGGGAGGGGGGGGACGGCCACTCTATGGGTAAATTCCGCTCGCAAGAATTGCAATTCTTTACATTCGTCCAATATTTTTCTTTTGATTGAAAACACAGTCTTTCAAACAAAATACTAGCCGTCCGCCCCATCAATACAAGTAACATTACTAAAAACATACATGTTAAAACAGTAAGATAAGAAGATAGATATAATACGAGTTAAAGGTAAAAAAATGTCTCTTTGGGACCTTAATCGGTCAGGAAAAATGTCTCTGGAGATGTCTCCTTAGGGGAAGGTTCATTATCGTATGAGGCCTTCATTCAATCACTAAAAAGTCTTTTAGTCAACATGGGTAAGAGAAGTCTTTGTGTATATAAGTGTGCTTCTGAACACTTCTACAGTTGTCTGTCTCCCTCTGGGGGTTCTACTACACAAATTCCTCTAGTGCGGTCGTCACCGACGTCTCCTCTGCCCGCCTGACCAGCCGAGGCCCCTGCTGGACCTCGTCGCTGGCCGACTGGGCGCCCGTCTCTCTCTCTCTCTCTTGGCCTTTGAGAGCGAGAACGGTTGGGTAGTCAACACTACCGTATTTTCATTATTAAAAACCCTAAAATAACTGCAGAGCACATGTTTTCTCCTGCAGTTTGGCTTATAAAACTCCTCAATGAAAAATACACTTCAAAGCAGAATGGTTTGGAGATAGACAAGAAGCTCTGGTCCTGTGGTGCTTCTTCTCAGACTCCTCTTACTCGCCCCATTCTGTCTGCATAAAACAACTTCTCATAGCGAGAGTTGGATAAAATACCTTTGGGCTGGATCCTTGTCCGTGGATTCCACCATTTTCTCCTGAGAGAGAAATGGATTTCACCCAGGTATATTACTCTTTGCTCTGCGGTCTCTCTCTCGCACCCGAGAGAGGGCAAAACAGCATTAATAGTAAAATATTAAAAGAGTACAAAGAAAAGACAAGTTCATAAAGTGATTAAAGTACTACCCAGAAAACCAAACAAAATAGCTGAAACTTATTACTTCATCCTGGTCAGTCCGAGATTGGCAGCGTAATATGGTGAGGTAGAGGGGTGGGCGGGGAGGTGTTCAAAGGGGCGGGAATCAGCCCTGGCGCCAGGGTCAGATTCTCCATCCTCTCGATCTTCGTCTTGGGGGGGTAGGATTTCCAGGGTGAGGGTTGGGGGTTCTTCGGGGGCGTTCTCTCGGGGCCTACGGTTCCTTTGGCAACACTGGAGGTTGACCATGCCTCTGGGGGCAAGCCCCTTTCGGCGGCGGAGGTAGAGGATTCCCAGGGTCATGACTCCTAGGAGGGTGGGGATGAGAGTGGCTATACCCCAGATAGAACTTTCAGACCAGGGGCTAGGGATAGGTGTGGGGGAAATGGGCTTAGGAAAATCGGTGAGAGAGAGTAAGGGTATCTCAGCTCTCTGTAAAAGGGTCAATTGTTGGGTTAATTGGGGGTAAAGGGAGAAATTTCCATAAGTCAGATTAAACCCGGGGAGGGGCATAATCGTGGGGGTGGGGAGAATTATATGGGACTTATGGCGTTTGATGCTACTCACACGCCAATCCTTTCCAACCAGGAGACAACCGTCTTCTAATATTACCCTAGTATGCTGGCGATACGTTTTAATTACTGGCTTCTGCCCAGGACACCTCAGGATGGTTTCTAGGGGTTGATATACTGTTAAAATTATAGAAGAAATGGACTCTCCCTCTCTAAATACTTGATTGGTCAAATTACCTCTCTTCAAAATCTGGGCCTTACAAAGATCGGGTCTTTTACCCATGATGATATTGGTCTCACAAGTTGGGGTTAGATGTTCAATTGCAGCTGAGCAAATTTGTGGTTTAAACCCAATACAGTGCTGTGGGAGGAAAGATGCACTTGACACGCTGTCTAGGGCCACTTCTTCCTCCCACATTAACTTTCTGAGGTGGTCAGCACCATACGGGACGGGGAAATATTTTAGTCTATAATGTAGAAATTGGGTGCCTGAAACAGCCGGAATTACCGTCTGATATACCAACTCCTGCTCGCCATCTAGTAATAGTTGGACGTTCAGGTGCCTGTAATACCAGCGGTTATCTTGTGGGGTATAATGCTTCCCTTCTTGTAATTTAGACAGAATTTCTGATAGATATGCCAGTGGTAAAATCTGGTCAGTTAAGAATCCCCTTTCCAGCTGAATTCGCTGGCGATAGAACAATTCGTTCTGACGGTAGTAATTTTCTACCGCTCTACCTACTTGTTGCAATAGAACATCCACTTCCCTTCGCATGTGGATTCGGTGAATTTCTATACTAAAACCATTCAAATGTGTTAAGATATCAGCCACCTGCCGGGAGATGTTATTGGCTGCAGCTTGGAGCGCAGCAATGTCCATACGGTTTTCTCTCATATAGAGTCTAGTTTGGTTCAGCACAGACACCATCTCCTCTTGACAATGGGCTAATATTTCCTCACTATTGTGGGTCGCTTGAACTGCAGCTTGCAATTCCTCGACCTGTCCAACCGTAGCTGTGCCAAACAGGGCACGGCTCAACGAACCCACAAAATTAAATAGGCCCCTCTTCTTCCTGTTTTTGAGGTGGGCCTGTGCTGGTATCTCTGTCCGGAGGAACTCCATGTGCTCCTCCCAGTGGAGAACATCTTGGTCTCCCACAACCTCCGCCTGTCTGAGCTCTGCAATCCTTCGTTTAAGAACTGAGATCCAAGTTTTGACAGGAGGGGGTGTGGGAGGGTGCAGTACAATCACAGTCGTCCAAGTCGCGGTCAGGGCTCTGACCTCCCCTTCCTCATACACTAACACCCCTTCCTCCTCAAACAGACCGCCTCTAACCATCGTGGTTAAGACGATCATCAGGAGGGTTTTTAGGGTGAAGTGGGAGAGAAATCCGTCACTGGTGGTGCCACTGGATCGAACTCCCATGGCTGGGGCTGTGGTGGGGGTGACGGTGGGGGTGATGGTGGTGGCGGTGGCGATGGGGGTGGTGATGGTGGTGGTATGCAGGGCAGCTTCCTAGGCCTCTGCACAGGTGAAGAAGGTGAGACTGGGTTGGGGGAGGAGTCAGGCCTCTCTCTCTTTGTAGATCCCAAAGAGTGGAAAACCTTAATCCTCTTCTCGGTGCCTTCAGATGTAGTGCTCAGGGCTTTGGGTAGAGGGTTTGTAGTTGGAGTCTCAACTCTCCCTCTCTTAGCCCTTGATCTTGTAATTGGACCTGGAGGTGGTGTGCGCTGAGGGGCAATCTCCACAGCAACGGCGGGTGGTAGGAGTGGGCGCACTGTGACTGGCTTAGGTGTAGCCAGTACTAGTACTTTCTCCTTTGGCGGTCGCTGCTGGGGTGGGCGTGGCACTTGTTGTGGTCGTTGGGGGCGTGGCACTTGGTCCTCGTCCTCCACTAGCATGTGCTCTTCCTCTGGTTGATTTGCGGGCGCGTCTTCCTCCTGTGGCTCTACCTGAATTATACGAGGCATGTGAGGTATGGGTATGAATACAGGGTCAGGCTCTGCCTGAGGCTCGGGCCTTTGTGGGGGTGGTGGTCTGACTCGATTAGCTTGTTGGGCCTGTCTCCGAGCCCTATTACGTTTACCTTGACCCGCCCTTGGTTGCCTAGTTCTCAGTACATCCCATTCTATTTCCCCTGATACCAACTTAAGTCTATTTCTATTAATACGTTTGTGTTCACCTTGGGGTCCTCTCAGAGTTATGACGGTACCCCTGATACCAGTTATCATGTAACCATGATCCCATTTCGGGTCCAGTGGAGTGCTGGTACCCGATAACACCACTACGTGATCCCCTATGTTTAGATCTTTTGCGTTCGCTCTGGCTCTCAATCTTTCGTAATTAGCCACCCTACTAGCCTCAGTGCGCTCAGCGGCCTCTCTGAACGCACTTGTCAAGGCCTGTAGGCGCTCACTTAGCACGGCATCCTCTGTTCCCTCTGGAGTAGGGAATATTTTAGAAAAAGGGTATTTTGGTTTGGTGCCGAAAGTTAGAAAATATGGTGTGAAACCAGTTACACAAGAGGTGGAGACTCTATGTGCCCAGAGGGTAGGGCCTAAATGGCTCTCCCACTCTGCTGGTCTGGCGTTTATGAATTTTCTGAGTATTCCTTTAAATGTTTTGTGGAATCTCTCTATTTTACCGTTTGTGGTAGGGTGGAAACTTGTGGAGTGCCTTACTTCAGTGCCTATTGATTTGAGATACCCTTCTACCTGTTGGTTCATGAATTCTAGCCCCCTGTCGGTGATGACTACCTCTGGAGGGCCATACCTGGGGACGTATTCATTCGCCAAATAGTCAGCTATATTCTTAGCTGCTTTGGTGGGTATGGGTTTAACTTCTACCCAGCCAGTAGCGTGATCTATTACAGTTATTATATACCTGTTCCCTTGTTCAGAAACGGGGAAGGGACCACACAGATCCATCCCTAGTATCTGGCCAGGGTATTTTGCCAGAGGCATAGCTGTAGGAGGTACACGCGCCTGCCCGACTCGGTTCACTGCACACCTAGCGCATTTGGTCAAAACACGGAAAGTATCCCTTCGCATTGTGGGCCATTTATAGGCCTCTTGAATTCTATCCAATGTTTTTCGCATACCCTGGTGGCCTACCTCAGTGTGGGCGCGCCTCACTACTCTATACCTGGCTGAGGGTGGTAATACCAACCGGGGGTAGGCTGGCTTACCTGGGGGAGGAATCAGAGTAAAGAGCATTCCATCAATTATGGTATAGTCTCCCTCCTCTTCCACCCCTTGTTGGAACTCATCCATTTCCCTCTGTTCTAACCTTATTTGCTCTTTCTCGAGTTTATCAAATTCCCAAGGAATTTCATCTATTTCTTCTAAAGCGCAGACTTCAAATTGACTGAGAGTCGGCTCTTTTCCCTTGGTTTTTATTCGAGAGAGCATATCCGCCCTAATGTTGTTGGCCCCTTTTCTATACTCAATGGGAGCCCCATATTCTGCTATAAGTACTGCCCACCTCTGAATTTTTGTGTTTTTGACTTCACCTACAAATAGCGATTTTAATGGCTTGTGATCCGTATAAATTTTGAACTCGCTACCTTGAAGATAGGGCCTAAGTTTGTTTAGCGCATAAACAATAGCATATGCCTCTTTCTCAATCATAGCCCAATTTAGCTGTGGTCCGGAGAGTTGTTTAGAGATATATTGAACAGGTCTCTCCACACCCTGACTATCAGTCTGGACCAATATGGCCCCTATTGCGTAATCACAGGCATCTGTATAAAGGCGGTAGGCCTTATTTAGCTGGGGATGTGCCATTACTCTGTCTGAAGTAAGTAGCTCCTTCAGCATTTCAAAAGAATTTTGTTGTTCTTCCAACCATTCAAACCTAGCGTACTTTTTGGTAAGTTTTACTAGCGGATAAGCTACCTTAGCATAATCTGGAATACATTGACGGTAATACCCAGTCATCCCTAGAAAGGAGCGAATTCCGCTCACGTCTTCTGGGGGTAGCATATCCCTGATTGCACTACATTTATCTGGGTGGGAGTTAATCCCATCCTTGGAAACCTGGTAGCCGAGGAGATCTACCTTTTCCTGTTTGAAAATACATTTACTCTTTTTGATTGTAATTCCGAACTCTTCTAATTTATCAAACACCAGAGCCAAATGGTGGTCGTGCTCCTCTTCAGATTTGGAATAGATTACAATATCGTCTATAAAAGTCATGCAAAATTTTCCAATAAATTCCGAAAACATTTTATTCATGGCCCGTTGAAAGACAGCTGGTGCATTAGTGAGACCAAAAGGCATTCTCCTGAAGTGAAAAAGGCCTCTGTGACACACAAATGCAGTCTTTTCAATACTCTCTGGGTCCATTTCTACCTGCCAGTACCCGCTTTTTAGGTCAATGGTGGAAAAGACAGTTGATCCTGCCAAGCTATCGAATATGTCCTGAATATTTGGGAGAGGGTGAGCGTCCTTTTTAGTAACAGAATTGAGTCTTCTAAAATCTACACAAGGTCTATTACTCCCATCTTTCTTAGGAACCAACAATATTGGGCTCCCCCATGCTGAAGTGCTGGGCTCAATTACTCCCAGTTCCAGCATTTCATCTAATTCCTTATCAACTAGTTTTCTTTTAATCAGGGGCAAGCGATATGGCCGTTGATTAATGGGGCGCGCATTTCCAGTATCTATGTGCATTGTCACATCTTTAAATTTTCCAAGATTACCCTTTTTGCCTTCTCCAAAAACAGCCGGGTATTTTACTTCCCAAGCTTCTGCTTCAGTGTGGATGGAGGCAAATTCTAAATCAGAGTCACCCACCCACCCACTCTTATAGCTTTTCCCTTCTAAAATGATTTTTCTCTTTTTGAATACAATGTGGGCGTCTAGAATGTCTAGCGCGTCGTCCCCTAAAAGCATTTCATGGTGGAGTTTTTTAACAACATAAACTGGAAATGAGCTACCTCCCAAGTTAATAATCGCCTGTCCCTCTGTTACAAGTTCATGACCAGAGAGGGATTTTAAGGTCTCTCCCTTTGTTAGTATGAGTGGACGGTGATAGGCTTTACAGAAAGCCTTCCACATATCCTCTCTCATCAAACTTCTAGACGCGCCGGTATCAATGAGAGCCCGCATTCCCATCCCCGCCACTGGGATAGAAATACAAAATCTCCTGTCCGGCCTGCCTATTCCCCCTGGTTCCCGATCTTGGGGGTGGCGGCAGCCATCTGCATGGCCGCTACCACCGCCGCTTGTACATGAGCATATCTTTGAGAGCATTCTCTCGCAAAATGTCCCTCTTCCCCACATTCATAGCAAACACCCTTGCCCCTAAACCTCTTCCCTCCTCCCTGTTTATTCTTTTCAGGACCTGCGTCCCCTTTACCTTTTCCCTTCCCTTTCCCTGTGTTATTAACAGCTTGAGAACTGGCAACCGGAGGGGGTGGGTAGGATGGATTGTAATAAGGTGGATACATAGGCAACATGGGTGGTTGAAAAGGGTACTGGGTGGCTGTACTTGGTTGGGGCATGATCACAGTTGGGTTAGGGGTTTTTATGTTCTCCCATTTTTCTATTACTTTGGTCAACATATTTATTCTAGCCTCTAATTCAGAAAAAGGTACCCAATTTGCTGGGGGTTTTGGAATTTCGGGTTTTAGTTGATTTAGGACGGCCCCTATCTCCATTGGCTCGTCCTTTCTCTCACCTCTGGCAGGCTGGCCTGCCAATGCGAAGGTGTGAGCGGCAGCTGAGGCTTGAGTGATAGCCTCAGCCAGAGTCTGAGGACGAGCGGCAAATACGTCATGACGTATCTGCTCGTCCCTCAGTCCTCCCACAAAATTCCTTACTAGCGTCTCTTGGACAATATCATGATTTAAATCATCAATGCTATATGCCCTTTGAGACGCCAGCTGGAATTTGCGTCCATACTGCTTAGCATTTTCGTACGGGAGATCAGTAAAGATCAGTGAGGCGTGCCCTGAGCTGTTGTTCCTCCTCTTCATTCATGAAGAGTCGGAAAATCTCTGCCCTTGCCAGATCCCAGGTTCTGTTCTCTGCTATCTGCAGGAACGCTGCCACACACCTCGCTAGAGGCCCACTAGCAAGCGTCCCCAAAAGCTCTAAAGTGAGGTCATCATTGGCCGCACAATAGGCTTTTGCCCTGCTGATCCCATCCAGCCACTCTCTCAAGGTGTCCTTGTTGGAACCATCATTGGCTCCCAACATAGATCCATGGCGTTCCAAACGCCTTCGGATCTCTTTGATTGCCGCAAACCTTGCCCTTCTTTGATTGACATCTAGAGCAGCAACCGCCTCTGCATCTAGCGCCCAATCAACCTCCATTGCGGTTTTTAGAGAGAGTAACTAGACAGTACAAGGTACAGATCTAAACATACAGAACCCAAGGACCTAGCGAATTAAAAGCTCTAGGCATTTCTCACGCACTCTCCAAGTATTATGAGTGGTTAAGTGTGATCATTGCACCCAATTTTGTACAGTGTCCCCAGATCCGCTTCCCACACATTCCACAATAATATACAAGCAAAATCAGAGTTCAGATTTCCACTCACCCAGTCCTGTTCTTCATTTGCTCGCCTGGTTTTTCTCTGACTTCAAGATGAGGGTTTTGCTATTTTAGCAAGTAGTCTCTTCGAATGGTCGCCAGTGTGAGAATGCAATGGCAATTTGCCCAGAGATTCGGTATGTAAAATGATGAAGTCAGAGAAGTCGGATGATAGTAGTCTTCGGCCAGGCAGCAAGGTGTACCCAAGCTTACTCTGTCCTCTTTATTTATAGTCACACGTTAATTATTCATTAGCATCAAAATGGGTATAGCAAAGTGCGCTCCCGGCGATCCACCCTTATGATTGGCTGAGGGGGATCCTCCTCCACATGATCATGACCCCCAGCGCTCTCCCACGCCAAGGTCATGCGCTGTGCGCCTGCGCGGAGGATCCCTTGCCCTCAACCCCCCCTCCCCTCCCATTATCCCTGACCCAAGCATGTAGCGTCCCCTCCCTCCCCCAGTCCCTTCCCCCCACCCCGTAATGAGAGTCACGCCGGAGAACAATTGGCGATGCTATTTCGGTTGCTAAGACAATCAAACAGGTAGACACATAACAACAGATGTCCAGTGCCCCGCTCTCCCCCGCTCCACCCAGGTCCCGCGTGGCGGTCGAGGCCCAGGCGGAGGGGAGGGGGGGGAGAGGGGGAGGGGGGGGACGGCCACTCTATGGGTAAATTCCGCTCGCAACAATTGCAATTCTTTACAATAGTGTTAATGTGTGTAAATCCATCTAATAGGGAGATTTAGCAACCACAACGCACCAACACAAGACTAACGCATCCACTAACTATTGATTAGCACATTATTACCGTTGTAGGGATATCTCGAGAGGCCTGCAATGCAGATGCCCTTGGCCTAGCGCCTCTCGAGATATCCCACAACGGTAATAATGTACAAATAGTTAGTATAGTGAATGCGTTACTGTTGTGTTTGTGTTTGTCTAGTGGTGCGTTGTGGTTGCTGCTAAATCTCCTTATTATAGTGAGTACGTGACTGATGCCTTGTATCATGCACTAAGTGTTTATGTTTATGTTTTTTATTGATAGCATTTCATCATACCAACAATGTCCTCAGCATATCACAAAAAAGTTAGCAAAATAAGGATAATTCAATATTAATCTTTAAATCGTTAAATCTAATCAATCTAGAAAAAACAAGTGTAGTTTATATTGGCCCCAACTCATGCCCCCTACGTGTATCAGTGGACGAGTGATCTGTGGACATCTGAGGGCTTTTATAGCATCACGTATATAATTTGGGTTAACCCGTCAGAAAATGTACAGCTCGGCTTCACGAATCTTCTCAAATTTCATTATAGTTTAGACAGAAATGAGGTTCGAATACAGTTCAATATAACCCCACAGAATCCTTTCATAAGCATAACCAAATATACTTAGTATACAGTCTCAGTATTTATCATTTAAAGCAAAATATAGTAGAGTTTTACCACATGTGTTGAGCTGCCTGTTTTACATTTCCTGACGATCTGACCCATGTCCCTATTTAGAACCGTTGTACCTCGTCAGACTGACACTGATTAACCCATCAAACTAACCTTTTAGGACATTCTAACATATTAAACATCCAACACCCTTTTCATCTGAATTATCTTGGTCAGATAGTCCCAGTTTCAATATACTTTATGGGTCAGATCGTCAGGAAATGTACGATCGGCAGCACCCCACATTTTAGTGAATTCTGCTAAATTAGACTTATTTGAATATAATAATTATTTGGTATTGCATAAGATTAAGAAAAGCAGTCAGTTAGGTTCAACTGTAGTTTGAATCTGATTTCCTCCTTGAATGTGGGTTAGTTGAGAGGATCAACCCCATTTTCTGGCGATCTGACCCATGCAATGTACATCAAACCTCATACAAAAACAAAATATAAAAAATGAAGCCTTATTTTAGAATGTGGAGCCGAGGGTTAACAAATTCAGAACGGCTCTGTGAAAAATCCTCTATAAGTTAAGAAATACTGTCATTCTCTCTTCAGATATATATGTATTCAGTGTATTTATTTCTGGAGATACAGGACAGATACGCCATAATTATGTCCATGTCCATGTCCATTAGTAAATGATATGTCCATGTATAAGGTGGTTGCTATAGACGGTTGCACTTAATCATGTCTACAAGTTTTATATCACGTAGCAATGGCATAATTATGTTGCCTGCCTAAAGACGATACCCGTCTAGTGGGATCAAAAAGCATAATGTAATATTCTTCATTAGTGTAAGCGAGTATAACGTATTGATAGTTTGATACTTTAGGACAAATACATCACAGAGATAAATACAAGTATGTTGCATACTGGGAGAATTCAAAACGTTTTAAAGTTATAGGTTGGAGTTAAATCATCTTTATGGTAGTACCACCTGGCAATTTTGATAAATAAAGCTTTTGATTAATATCTACATTAATTAAACATAGAGTCATAGATAATTGACTTCTAAGAAGTTTTTCATTAAACAGTATCCATGATTGTTATTTTAATTCCTCTCTATGGTATGGCACCGAGTAGAATCTTTTTTATAATAGCGCCCATGATTATATTTAATTACTTACTACAGAAGTAAACTAATACCTATTATTACAATTGAATGATGATAGAATAATGTAGTTAATTGCTTGGGATTTTATCAGTAGTCTTGTAAGATTTTTGCAGTAGTCTTTTCCTAATGGGGCAAATTAGAAATCAAGGTAGATTTCGTCTCTTTATTTTACTAATGATCGATTATTTACTCATTTATCATTCCATTGTAAAATCCTTATCCCTTATGTAATAATATTTCCAAATAATTATAATAATTATCTACTTAATTTAATTTAATTAAATGAACAATACGGTTTTGTGGTCACATTGTATGACAATGATCTATATTGAGTTTGAAGTCATCTGCTAAACCTCAGCTCACCCCTACCCTGACCCTTCCCCCACCACCACGCCACCCTGTTCTCACACTCCTAACCCCATCCATTTCCCCACAACCTTAGCATATATAAAGCCCTCCAGCACATGGACCAGACATCAGTTCACCAGGATTCTACCACAGTTACCACAACCACCTCCATCCCTACACACCCACAAGACGTTACCATGGTTTCTGCAGCACAAAAAGCCCTCATCCAGGATTCCTGGTCTGCTGTCAACCCCTCTGATGCTGGACGTACATTCTATGTTAGGTAAGATTGTTATTTTAGATACTTTTATTTACCATGCTCATTTGACTGGTCTCTGTTGAATAAAGAATGAAAATTGGTAGTATGCTGTCACCTCCTCTTGGTCATTCAACATACCTGTATCCTATAAGTTATATCATATATGACATATCTTTATTGGTGGTGCTCCTGCAGTGTATATAAACTACACAAACACAAAGCAAACACAATGCCCATAGAGCTTTAGGATTTCAATACATATATGGAAATATTATATTTGGATTTCTGAAGGAAGCCTATATGTTATATAGTTCACTCATTTTAAACATTGTTGTACCTCTGAAGTTTTTCAAATATTAAATTCTACCTAATTTGATATTCTCGGAACTGATCTCATTTCCTGATTAGAATGTCAGAGGTAGCACCAGCTGCATTTGCAGTGTTCAAGTTTGGAGGAGAGGACCCCAATACTTCAGCCAAGGTGGGAGCTCAGGCAGACAAGACCTTTGCCTTCATAGACTCTGCAGTCAAGGGTTTGGATAACCTGGGCGGCGTGACCTCCTCAATGGATCAGTTGGGTCAAAGGCACACAGGCTATGGTGCCTCTAAAGCACAATTTGGTGTAAGTTACGTTTTTTATATGTAACAGATTTGTATAGGTTAGTGAGTATCAACTATGTATTATATTAAGCAACCTATGAGTACTGAGAAGGAATCCAGTCCATCAACAGAACTCCATTCATTAATTTTGTTTATATATAAGAGTGAAAACATTTAATACCAAGTTTCAATTAATATAATATTATCCTACAAATACATTGTAGTTTGCAGATATATACTTAGAATCTAATGAACAATTCCATGGCTTCTTCAATCTGGCCATTTCCCCATTGCAATACAAAAAAATGGCAACTGATTTAACATCTAACTTTCAACTCTAACTTGTATTATGTCATTAAAGGTTGTAAAAAGCTAATTAGATTAATTAAATGATACCATTAATAATTAAATAATATTTCAGGTTGCTGAGGACATCCTTATGTTCACCCTGGAGAAGCACACTGGAGGCAAGTGGAACGCTGATACCAAGGCAGCCTGGGCAGCCTTCTACCAACTCATCAATGCACATGTAGCCGGCAAGCTAGCATAGATCTCTGGAATTAGGATTATAGTTTTGTGGAAATAAAATTAGATATTGAGTTTTAAAGGATCCATTTGTTTTGGTTGTCATTATTGCTTATGTCTGTGATATTGTGTAAGCTTTGAGCCCCTCCCCCCCCCTCCCGCCCAACCTTATAATGCAACTTTCACAGGTTATTGGTGGGTAAAAGAGTAATGCAGTTAACATTGCATTGGATTTCTAGGTTAATTAAACATATATATAGTTAGAATGAATTCCTATCCTAATAAGATACAGAGATATGTTCACAGATTTACACTGGTCAGTGGCAGCCATCTTGAATATCTAGAATTGCTCAAAGTTAGTAGCTTTACATCAAACAGGAATGTGATATATTGTTGCATGGAAAGGTTGGTTCTATCCTTGAGCCAGTCCCATAGGTGTTCCAATGAGGTGGATCAGTGAGCCATTTTAAATAGAGTCCCCCCTGGTCTACAGTAGCTGCGAGGCTAAAACATGGACTAAACTAATCTCTTTAGTCACAGAAAGTGCAAATGCACATTAACAACAAATCATAAATGATTTCAAAGCAAAATGAACCACTGGAAACCCATGAGCTTGCAGTTTTGAGCAGTAAATATTGTTTTTATTTTCGTTGATGTAAGCGGTCAGCCAGGAAGCGGATGTCCAACACTAGTGGGTCAGATTTTCAGAAAATGTACAATTGGCAACTCTACACATTTAGTAAATTCTGCTAAATTAGGCTGCAATTCGAGTATATCCGGCATTGCATTGATTCTAGCAATCTGTTTGGTTAGGTTGGACTGTATTTTGAACTTTATTTTCGTCTGAAATTTGGGTTATATGAGAAGATTGGTGAAAGCAAATTGTACCTTTTCTGAAAATCTGACCCTAGTAGGACAGGTCTGTATTTGCACTGACTAAAAGGTGATACATTATGCCAAGGCCCCCCAGACGTCCGTTTACCTATTAACCTGCATGGTTGCCTCAGTTGATATGTTCTGAGTATCAATGAGGATATCCCCCGAGAAGTGATTCCACACAAAGGCACTATGGATATCCATGAATAATAACAACAATAAACCTTTACCCATCTGCCCCATGTCTTTATATAGGAGCGAGTAGCGTGCCGCTTAGAGAAATCCCTCTATATTCGATATAAACTGATGAATCGCCTCGCAATTATCTGTACCCTGGACTACTTTGATGTATTAAAGAGAGTCGCAAAAAATGAATTTTGAGACATCGTCATATATTAATAAATTGAAATGATAAAATAAAAAGGATAAAATCAATAAATTGTTTTTATGTCGGGATAGGGCGGGGGCGTGCTGCTGTTTATCAGGGAGGGAAGGCTCAGGGGAGAGTCAAAACAAACGCAGTTTGGCTAATCACTAAGGTATAAAGTTGATGTATATTTGAATGTGATGATTAATAAGTGAAGGATTAAATCCTCATCGATAATGTTGATGTAATGCTACAAAACTCAGTATCGTATAACCACAAAATATAAGATTGCTAGAATAATCAAGCATTGTACTGGTTAGTTTGGAAAACAACAAATGAATTGTTAAATATTAAGTATCTTATTGATAGAATGATATTGTATTTTATTTAGTCAATGGGCGGTCGAGGAAGACCTGCAAATGAGCAGAGGACTGAAACCTGGCTATTCTTTGTTTCTGTATCAATGTAACTGTAATGAATTATTCTTGAATAAAAGCATTATCAAAAAGATGAGATCAAGCCGATTCTAATGATGGTAAACACTAGAACATTCAACAGGATGATTTATATTTCAAGTTTGATATTTCTATTTTGAAAAAAGGTTTGCAATATCTCTGACTGGACAATCACTTTTATCTAGTGTCAGATAATAAGGATAATAAAGTACAATATTGATGATAAAAAAAATCTCATGTAATTCCAAATGATCATTGAAGTAATGTTTTGAAAAAGATCTTTATTGCAACATTGTTCATACAGTAATGTTTTTATTTAACATAGGCCTGGAGGACCTGTTTGAAAAACAGAAGGGAAAACCAATTGCTATGTAAAAGTTAGGAAATAATGTATCTGTAGTGTCTGTGCTTCTATGGCGCTCCCTGCTGTATGATCCTGGGTGCCTGGCTCAGCTGTGATATTAGCTTAGTACCACCGAGATCCTCCAGGGGGCAGCCAGGGGGCAGCACCTCGCATACAAGGTAACAGCTGGACGGGCTGGACTAATTCCAGAAGCCTGACGGCCTCTTTGTCATCTCTCATATACGTGTATATCTTTGACAAATTAATAATTGTTCAATTAAATAAAATTTCTATGGGATAATCTAATCTTGAGCCACTGAATAAGGCCCATAAACATTATGTTCCCAGACATCCCTCCAATTGAACCCTAATAACTTTTTAATTTTGTATACAAGTTCTGTAAATGTATATGATTTCAGAGCTTACAATGTGGTGAACAGTTTGATACAACTATCACTTCTTAGATATTATGTTCATTGGTCAAATTGCCATGGCGACTGTTTCTGAACAATTCATAATTGTGAAAAATCATATCTCTGCCATTTCATGACAACTTGAAAAGTAATTGAATCTATTCAAGATGTGGTAAACAAGTTTCCCCTTCTGTTGATATATATCACATGTGTGATTCCAATTTTATCACAAGGAATAAAAGCAGTACGAGTCGAGGGTCAAAATGTTAACAAATGACCAATTTTGGCATGGTTTTGGAAAACATTGACGTTGAGAAATATCTTGTCTATTATCAGAATGATAGATCACCCCGATTATTTCATAAGGTGGATATAAAATATACTTTGATGAGATGATTTATTGTGAATATTGAATTCTCAAATAATTGGCTCTAGGAAGATATGAAAGTAAATTAAACTGGTATAAACTACATTGGAATACAAGCTAAATGCCGAATATAGCCCAAAATATGGCCAGAGTGATTGGAATATTGTATGTATTGTATCATATTGTTTTTGCTATATTCTGGATTGGAGTATGTTGCTCTTTTCCCTATTAGTAATGAACGTACCCATTAGGAATCTCTTTGGAATGTATGAAGTGATTACGCCTGGGTGGCGATTTCTTAATCACCATTTTTCTATTTCTTAGTTGTTTTAACATATTATTCTTATACTATTTGTTTAATTTATCTAGTAGAATTTGTTTTGAACAAACAACATGAGCTAAGACTGAGTAAAATGTGTAATTGCATAATGTTTCCAGCTGAATAAATACATTTAAAACAAATATATTGAATATTAAATTTTATTTCCACGAAATAATAATCCTAATTCCAGAAATCTATGCTAGCTTGCCGGCTACATGTGCATTGATGAGTTGGTAGAAGGCTGCCCAGGCTGCCTTGGTATCAGCGTTCCACTTGCCTCCAGTGTGCTTCTCCAGGGTGAACATAAGGATGTCCTCAGCAGCCTGAAATAACCAATAGGGGATTTGCATAGCCGCCATTTTGAATGTTGATTCGCATGGAATTATGGGACTAATGGTACAGTCTAAAATCAATAGAAAACATGCCATGTTCAGCACGGAATATTTATCAATGCTCTATTGTCAATATCCATATCTTATACATGTTTCTATGACACTAGTCGTCATCTTTCCCATCATGCATTTGGTTAGCATAGATCATTTATGCAAGCTAAGATATTGGTAAAAACATTCTTGCAAATTTCGATAAAAATGTTGCAAAATATGTGTATGTCAGATTTCATCAGAATCCATCCCAGGATGCATTCTACAGACATGCGCAGTGACACATGCAACTCCCCTATTAATGTTACAATTTAATTAATCTAATTATATATTTACAGCTTTTACCTGACATTATACAGATTATGGTTGAATTGACTAGGTTTGATTTGTTGTCATTTGTTCCTTAATTTGATTTGGGATGGTCAGATGGTTGAGAACAAAGAATATTTTCATGATATATCCCGAAAATGATATCCTATTTTCTAGAATAAAACAATAAAATTAGAGTATGGAGCTCTGATTAAAATAGGTTGGGGGTTTCTGGACTTGAGGGACAGTAGTCATTCTTAGTCCTTGTAGGTCTAATTTGTAGTGACTTAATACCGGACAGAGTTGCTACTAAATGACTTATACAAATCTGTTATGAATTGCAATTTCAAACGATGAGGTATTTTAATGATAATATCCTATGTTCTTGAATATAAAGGATAATAATAAAGAACAGAGCACTGATAAAATATATTGGGGTTTTTAACAAGAAATAAATGAGTTGCTAAATTGCCTGTCGAAATCTGTTACATATTGAGTGTAATTAACTTACACCAAATTGTGCCTTAGAGGCACCATAGCCTGTGTGCCTTTGACCCAGCTGATCCATTGAGGAGGTCACACTGCCCAGGTTATCCAAACCCTTGACTGCAGAGTCTATGAAGGCAAAGGTCTTGTCTGCCTGAGCTCCCACCTTGGCTGAAGTATTGGGGTCCTCTCCTCCAAACTTGAACACTGCAAACGCGGCTGGTGCTACCTCTGACATTCTAATCAGGAAATGAGATCAGTTCCGAGAATATCAAATTAGGTAGAATTTAATATTTGAATAACTTCAGAGGTAAAAGAACGCCTATATGTTTAAAATGAATGAACTATATATATAACATATTGGCTTCCTTCAGAAATCCTAATAAATATCTCCACAGATAATCCTAATGTTCTATCTATCGGCATTGTGTTTGTTTTTTGTTATATTTATTTGGGCCTCAGCATTACAATACCTTATGTCAAATCTATTTTAGGGACAATAACTTTAGGGCCTTTGATAAATAACACTTGATTCTTCCATGCCATAATTAATCTGGTACAATATATGTAGGAGGCCAAGAGCAGGTGTAGGTTATACACACTGTAGGAAGACCATCAATAAAGATATATCATACATAAAGTACAAACCTGCTAAATGACCAAGAGGTTACAGCATACTACCAAATAATTCATTATTGAATAGAGACCAGTTAAAAGAGCATGGTTGATAAAAGTATCTAAAATAACAATCTCACCTAACATAGAATGTACGTCAGGAAATGAGATCAGTTCTGAGAATATCAAATTAGGTAGAATTTAATATTTGAAAAACTTCAGAGGTACAACAATGTTTAAAATGAGTGAACTATATAACATATAGGCTTCCTTCAGAAATCCAAATATAATATTTCCATATATGTATTGAAATCCTAAAGCTCTATGGGCATTGTGTTTGCTTTGTGTTTGTGTAGTTTATATACACTGCAGGAGCACCACCAATAAAGATATGTCATATATGATATAACTTATAGGATACAGGTATGTTGAATGACCAAGAGGAGGTGACAGCATACTACCAATTTTCATTCTTTATTCAACAGAGACCAGTCAAAAGAGCATGGTAAATAAAAGTATCTAAAATAACAATCTTACCTAACATAGAATGTACGTCCAGCATCAGAGGGGTTGACAGCAGACCAGGAATCCTGGATGAGGGCCTTTTGTGCTGCAGAAACCATGGTAACAGTCTGGTGGTAGGTGTGTAAGGCTGGAGATGGTTGTGGTAGCTGTGGTAGAATCCTGGTGAACTGATGTCTGGTCTATGTGCTGGAGGATCTTATATACAAATTTGGGATGGGGGAAGGGGTGGCTGAGTGACGGGTGGGTGTATGGATCGGAGGAGGGGGTGGCTAAGGGGTGGGGGGAAGGAGTGCACTGTGGGGCAGACATTGGATTGAGACTTGATATAAACCATTGCAAAACAATGTAATCCCAACCCTTTATTTCATTTAGCCACAAAGCAATCACTCAATGTATATTTAGTGATGGGGTATTAATGAATAATTGATAGGCCATGAGTACAGTTTCACTAATAAATGCCTCCAAACAATCACAAACATCATTGGAACATTCATTAAAATCTACAGAACATAATATTATTGTTTTTCTCAACATCTGAAAAGGGGATATGCTCAGGTGTCCTTTATTGAGCTCTTTTGACCTCATGAATTTATAAATAGAACCTCAATTCTTTTACCTTTTATCAAAGTCACCCACTGAAAATGCACAGGTAGGAAAGGTATGTTTAAGACATTGTGTCTTGAGGACATTGGAACTCTATCTTTGTGGTGTACTATAGATCTAACATCACTTTCTGGCCCTTGAAATATAACCCTTCTACATTACATGTACTGCATACATGGGTCAGATTTTCAGAAAATGCACATTTGGTCGCTCTACAAATGTGGCAACTTCTGTTAAATTAGACTAAAGAAATATAAATAATTGGTATAGCAGAGTATCTATGGCATTGTGTTGATAAACAATGTATCTTTTATTGTGTTAAATGGTATTTTGAACGTCACTTTTCTCTTAAATGGGGGTCATTTGAGACGATTGGTGAAGGTGAATTGTATATTTTCCCATGATCTGACCCACATGTATGTGCATTTGAAGAATTCACCAGAAGCTGGTGTAGACTGACAGTGGTGCCTTGAATGAATCAATAAACTGTGGACCTATATTTTCCCTCCTCTAAATAGGTCAAACACATTCTATTGTACCCTATAATATGTCAGGTTTAATGTGTAAATCCATCTGCAATAGTGAGTACGTGGCTGCTGTCTGGTATCATGTACTAACTGTACTAACTATACTTTATAACTCCTGTCCCCTATGTGTATCATGGAGAGTGATCTGTGAACATCTGAGGGTTTCATGGCATCACATGTATGACCGTGACATTCTAACATATTAAAGATCTAGGTCTATCTTTTGTAGAATACTATGAGAGCGACTGTCCAATAAGTACACGACATAAGAGAATTGTGTGATGTGTTGAGTGACAGGTCATAAATAAATGAATTTTGAGATATTGCTATATTTGAAGAAATGAGATCACGTGTACCCCAATGATAGTAAACATTAGGACATAGATAAATACATTTTTATATATTTTCTATGCATGAACAAAAGTTATATTTTTAGGGTTATTTCTTTAGGGTCGATCACTGATCAATCACTAAAATAGTTAAATATACTCCTTAGGATGACTTCAGATATGCATAGATATATTCAGTACAGTCTTGAGATTTTGTATATAAATACTACCAGCAGCGCTAAACACTCCCAAAATGAGAACATTCCAACAAAGAAATCCAATGAATAAATCACTTTGAAAAATGTCTATATTACGAGTTGTTCCTCATTTTCCTATAACACACCGTATATGAGTGCCAATTTAAGGTATACAATTCTGGATATATATGTATGCTATATATGTTCAGCTGCAATTTACCATGAATATGGTTCAGATTGCCTAGACATGTGAGTCGTGTGAAATGTATTTTTGCAAACTTCTAAATTCGATTAAAAAACTGACTTTTTGCCCCAAAGTAAATAGTCTGAGCTTTGTGGCAATACCATATTGAATATTGGACAAGGGGCTCTGCCTTCACCGCCGGTCAAAATTAAATTACTTGTTTTTGTGTAATGCCCTGAGTTGCAGATCTGTATAATCATGAGAATCTGACACATTTATTCTAGTATTATGATTAAATGCACCCGGTGGAAGAACTGCTTAGACCCTGTCTATATAGACTACCGAATTACCACATTGTATGTAAGATCGTAATGCAATAAAGAATACTTGAATTGAATTGAATTGAATCCCGGTAGCTAGGTTGCTATAGCTCGTTGCACTTAATCATGTCTACCAGCTTTATATCACGTAGGACTGACATAAGTATGTTGTACTGCCCGTCAGGCATAGTATATACTAATCAATAGAGATAATTATTTCGGATGTGTCCTTGATGTATGGTGTATTATAATGTATATTAATAACAAACTAGCAGGAATAACTGATAATAGCGTCAACATCTGACAATATATTTTCTAACAATGTCTATAGACGATACCCTTCTAGTGTGATCATAAAGCGGAAAATGGAAGTAAAATATTCAACATTTCAATCAATATATAGATTATATTCTACATATTTAGTATTCATTTCATATACCTACATAAATTATAGGTTATCATTTATAGGTTATTACACTTAAAACAAAACAATGCAATAGAAGTTACCTTTGAATAGCTGACCAGCCAGATGTAAAGAACGCAGCATCATCCTCATAAACCACTCATTATATTAAAGCTGCATGCTCAGCATATTCCCGTCAAAAAAGGAAATTGTCTATTTAGTGGTCTATTCATTTCAGACCCATCCAAAGGTCACCCACATAGAGTATTAAAGGGTTTTGACTTGTTCTTTTTGGTGTAAAATTACATTATCTGCCACAATAATTATTTAGAGGATCTGCCAAAATCTCACTTCTGTCAGTCTGACTCTTTATCATCTTAAACTTTGGGAATCCTATACTATTGGAATCGAAAATGCAAGGGTATCACTGGATAGATAGGTATATGAAGAAGCCAACTAATTGCACTATTAATCCCATTTGATCCAGGTTGCCACTTTAGATCAACAACAAAAAATTCATGAATTCATGAAAAACTCAGGAAATTGTATGTATGGATATGTATGGAGTTCCTTTTCAATAGAATAGAATGCATACAAACAAACACTTTGTCTAACAGAAATTATAACATGGGTTACACATTATTAAACATAATTGTGCTGTAAGATATAACCTGTAATTGTTTTAGGTTGGTGCTTTCCTTTATACACAGTAATCATGATCTATCAGTTATTCATTAATACCCCATCACTAGATATACATTGAGTGATTGTTTTGTGGCTAAATAAAATAAAGGGTTGGATCACATTGTATGGCAATGGTCTATATCAAGTCCCAATCCAATGTTAGGCCCACAGTGCACCCCATCCACTCTCCCCACCCCCGCTGAGTCCCCCCTTCCCCCACCCCAATTCTGTATATAAAGCCCTCCAGCACATGGACCAGACATCACTTCACCAGGATTCTACCACAGTTACCACAACCACCTCCATCCCTGCACACCCACAAGACGTTACCATGGTTTCTGCAGCACAAAAGGCCCTCATCCAGGATTCCTGGTCTGCTGTCAACCCCTCTGATGCTGGACGTACATTCTATGTTAGGTGAGATTGTTATTTTAGATACTTTTATTTACCATGTTCCCTTAACAGGTCTTAGTCAAATAATACAGTATTTGGTAGTATTTTGTAGTATCTAGATCCACTTGTTCACTGTAGATGATCAGCTTACCTCCCTAACAGATCATAGGAAAGTGGTCTAACATGTGTGGATGCATGCCGTTTCACTGAGATCATATTAGTACTACATACATGCAGGACAAAATGTGCAGGAAATACTAGGATTTCCAGTCAGGTTGCTTACCTTCAGTCCAATAAGGACAACTGTCTTTTCAGCATTGCTCCTGGAGTTTATACAACTTATACTATGCCTGCTTTCTTGGGACCCTATATATGAATTTTATCAAATTAATTATGGCTTATATATAAGAGTTAACTGTTATGTATCAGAATATAGAAGGCCAGTCCTATTCACCAATTTGTTTTCATTAAAATATTATTTTTTGATATTCGATGTAAGGTATGTTTTAGTTTATAAAGAGTTGTATAAAAAATTTATTTAAAGGAGTTGTTTAAAAGAGCTGTTATATAATGATATAAGTGCTGAATAAACATTAAAGAAACAGACACAACAAACATCTTAATATACAGATCTGTGGAAATATTTTATTCGTATCTTTGAAGGAATATAGATTATATGTTTAAGGGTATATATGATTTGATACTTGAATACAACATATTTTGATAGGGAATTCATATTTAACCCATTCATGTTTAGAATGTCAGAGGTAGCACCAGCTGCATTTGCAGTGTTCAAGTTTGGAGGAGAGGACCCCAATACTTCAGCCAAGGTCGGGGCTCAGGCAGACAAGACCTTTGCCTTCATAGACTCTGCAGTCAAGGGCTTGGATAACCTGGGCAGCGTGACCTCCTCAATGGATCAGTTAGGTCAAAGGCACACAGGCTATGGTGCCTCCAAGGCACAATTTGGTGTAAGTTACACTTTATATGTAACACAATTGTATAGGCAATTAAGCAACTCATTTATTTTCATCCAAACCCCATATTTTATTAAACCAACATATCATCATAACTCCATCCTTAAATATTATCCTTTTTATTCAAGACAGGATAATATGATTGGAGTAATGTCAGGTAAAAGTTGTAAATATATAATTAGATTAATTAAATTGTAACATTAATTGGTTATTTCAGGTTGCTGAGGACATCCTTATGTTCACCCTGGAGAAGCACACTGGAGGCAAGTGGAACGCTGATACCAAGGCAGCCTGGGCAGCCTTCTACCAACTCATCAATGCACATGTAGCCGGCAAGCTAGCATAGATATGTGGAATTAGGATTATAGCTTTGTGGAAATAAAATTAGATATTTTAATAGAAAGTTTTGGTTTTGTTTTCCCCTAAACTGAAATACAGCTAAAGATATTCAAAGGTTTGTTTGATGAAAAAAGTATTGTAATACAAGTCACCCCTGACACGTTTTTGATCAAAGAAATTAGAACTGAGTGTGCATTTGTCTGCACCAGATTGGTTAAAATACCTTCTCACCCATTAGCTCTGCCACATTTATTAGTTATCCATTATTAGCTTACTATGTATCCAAGATGTTAGCTACTGTACATGCAGATATTAGTTATACTCAACCTTGAGATTTAATGTGTGGAAATCATAATAAAAACATAATAATTATTCAAATAATATATGCAAGGCATCAGTCAACTCGTCCACCGCTACTTCCGTCATGAGAATGAAAAATACATCTTCGTAAATTCTGTTAAACTTCAGTCTTAATTTAAATTGATTGCTTTATTCCATGATTTGGCTGTGAGCGGACAGTATAATCGATATACTTGCCGCTCACAAGGTGTACAGTATAAACTCCCTGTATTGTACAGTGACATCACAACCGTTTGAGACTATCGGTGAGATATGCGGACAACACAATTTGATGAAATGAATCAAATAAAGTTGTAATAAGTTAAGAATCATGCAATAAAAGCAAGAATAGCACAGTATCATGTCTTCGGGGGCCTATATTCTCCTCTTATGGCCGAAAAACAACTCGGCCTACGGCCTCGTTATTTTCGGCCATACTCAGAGAATATAGCCCCCCTCATATGCGATACTATGCTGTTCTTGCTATAATAGTGATATTTTTATTTTATTTTGCTAGGGGGCGAAGGAGCACCATTGCACATATATATATGTGAAGAATGGGTTCTGAACATGTGCGAGAATGCGCAGAAAATGACAATTGAGGATTCAGATTTGACAGCTATTGATTAAAAAGTATATCGAAAAAATGTAAATTGATGAAATGAAAAATCTCCAAATATGTACAAAGAAGCCGGAAACATTCTAGATTTGTCAGAGCTGTCAGCAGCTGCATGAAAAGATGTTTGTACATAATCTTTCACGCGATTGTGTTTCACTCCTGACATGGTGACAAACCACCTTTCCATCAATATTTTAAACCTGGAGTTGTTCATATTTTGCCATAAACCGCATTAAGAAAAATCAATCCTTTTAACCATGGAGGGTAAAAGGACCAGATTGTTTGCTGGTAAATACCAGAACGAACTCCTTCTGTATGTCTTCCATTATCCACCGATATTCATATTCAACAAATAGGGTTTTGGTGACATTACATTGAACGTGGCGATCCCATGCGGAACAAAGGAGCTCCCATCAGGCTCTCCCTGGTAAAGGGCACTTTGAACATTATTTGTTATACATTAAGCTTGTTCTGTGGAAATGGTATGTTAAAACCTTCTATTAGTGAATTTAAGATTTGGCCCGGGGGTAGGTTGACCCCTTATTTTTAACAAACAGAAAATAACGCAGGAAACCTAAATTAACTTAGGTACAATATCTGTGAGTTATATTTTGTATTCTTATTTTCTAGATGATTTAAAGAAACTTCCATAATTGGCCTACATTGCTATTACAAGTTCAAATGTTTCCATCTCCCTCTGAATCCTTCAGCGTGGCACTTTTGACTAGGTTTTGGTTGCATGTAGTCTGCCGTAGTGTTCAGGTGCCCTACCCTCTTACATTTTGCTAAACTATGTGTGTATAGGATCAGATTACTCAATATATCGCCTTCAACATTCATAAAGGAACTGCCTGTGATCTTACCTCATCTCAAAAGCAGGGGGCTTAACAAGTAAATTATACTCCCTTTAGGATCTGTGAAAAATGCCCTTACTTTTCCTTAGATACAGGCTACCGATCAACTCTATGACTTAAATAGGTATGCCAAGGATAATTACCATCTCAGGCATTAGTGTTGCTTTGACTGAAAATATTCACCAAATTTGAAAATACCTGGATGAAAATGTTGCCCCAAGACACCTGTGACAAGGTAACTATTTTTCAAGCCAACGAAAGAGAAGTATCACCTCAACTGCTTGATAGCTGGATTGAACTGATTGAAAATGACTCAGCAGAAAAGCTGAGGGACATTCTTAACGACATAGAGGATAATTTGAGGACGTCATTGTTGAGCGACACATTCGCCCTGTACGAAACACCTAGGAAATACTTTGTCATGGATTCGCCAAAACTCTCATTTCTACCCAGGAGCACTGTAGCACTAACAATTGCCTCAGCTTCTTTGGATGTTATGAAAGTCCTGCTTGAAGAGGGTGTAGGGTATTCGGTACCAGACCAGGGCAATATAAACATAATTGCTTATTTATTATACTGTGCATGTTTCAACCCAGTCCAAACACACGAATACATTAGATTCTATCACATGTTCCGTTCTGCTATTCCCCTGAACGATTTCAAAGCCATGGTCGCCCAAGAAGATGGAGATGGCTTGAATCTTCTAGAACTTTCTTGCAAGCTTCATCTCTGGGCGTTTTTCATGGTTATAATGAACACAAGCGATGTGTATTTGCACAGGGTCATCCAACACAAATGGGCGAGCTACAAAATGTATGACGTCACCGATTACGAGCATCCGGACGGGAAAAGGCAGATGAAATCACCGTTGAATTTCCTCATGCTAAGCGACCATGCTGTCTTTCAAAACAAGGATATGGATGATTTCATGTCTTCACCTCTAATACAACTCTGGTTTAAGAAAAGATTTCGGAAGTCTTTCTGGATATCGATTGCAGGTTTTCTGCTGTTCTTTTTGCACTGGCTACCAAGTATGGTTACAAGCCATTCGTGTCTAAGTGTACAGACTTTCTACCCAGAATTGTATTCAAGTCACATAAACAAGTCCCACAATGTCACAAAAGATTTTTTCTACGCCCTGAATGTATGCCTGAATGTACCCACAAATGTACATTTATCATTCCTTATTATATGTATGTCCATCAACCTTCTATTTATTGCGGCTGCATTGTTTTCTCGATGGTCACTTAATAATATTTCCAAGGTGAACAGTTCTATATTCAAAACCAGGAATTCTATTTTGAAGCCAAACTTTTTTTACAACGTTAGCTTAACATTTGAGAGCATAACTTTTCTTATGTCATCCATCCTGTTAGTTTCACATTACCATCGAATGGAACTCTCTGCAAATCTTATCCACATTTGTTATTTCTGCCTCCAAGTGTACATGATATTTACGTGTTTTTACACCATCCAGGTAACCTCTTTAGGCTACATTGTCATTGCATTAAAACAGGTACTTTCCGACACTGCCGGATTCATAGTCATTACAGTTATTATCCAAATGGCATTTGCCGCTGTCTTCTACACAACATTCACAAAATATGGGCTCAGTGAAAGTGGCTCTAGTTTTAAAAGTTTCTTTCAAAGCTTTTATGCTATACAGAAATTAATGATAAATACAGCTGATTTAGGTGATGAATCAGACCCTTTCCTCATAGTTCTTCATGTTATTTATGTTACATTTGTTCCCTTAATGTTTCTCAACCTTGTGGTTGCAGTATATTCTCAATCTGTCTCTGAAGTGACTGTGTACCGACACCATATACTTATGTTTCAACGTAATCATCTATCTTGCGATGTTTATATGTGGTGGCGAGTTTTTATGGTGGACAGACTGTGTAGACGAGCCCTTTTTTATTTTCTGAGAAAGCATTTTGTTGTTGAAGGTGATAAGGTATTTCTTCTAGTAGAATCTGTACCCTCAGAGTCTTCGGCAAATAGAGCTAAATAGGTGCTTGCCTCACTAAAGCCTATAAAATTCATTTATATATAATTATAATGCTTTCATTCATGATAATTAATACAGTTACATTGTCACAGAAATAAGGAAAAGGTTTTAGTCCTCTGTCCCTTTACAGTTCTTCCTCGACCGCCCTAAACACACTTTACAAATAGCGACTCAATTGGTTATTATTGGTACATTTTACATGTCTACTTTATGTATCTGTCACGGTGAATAAACAGCAGAAATTACTAATTAACACTCACAGTTCTGTAGTAACCATACTTGTAGTTAGAGGGAGACACAAGGGGGAGAGTAGTAGTATTCTAATTCCATTCATGGCATTATAGTAAGGGCGACTGACACACAGTATAAGAATGCGTAATAAAGGATATTGAAAAATAGATTTGCATGTCCACTGCGCATGTCTGTCACAGTGCATCCTGGGATAGATTACAGCCGCCTACAGTAATTACAGCCGCCTACAGTCTCTACAAAACCGTGCCCTGGGAGTAATCAATAAATTGAATAAATTCAGGAATTTAAGTATGTTCGAATCACATACAAAATACGGCCTCCTCCCATTTGTCCTCAGGAGGAAAGTAAGAATGCTGACCCTGTCACATGGATATGATGAAAAGGTGACTGATAATAGAGCAAGGTACAATTTAAGGGGTGGGGCCTTGAATAAGATTCCTGTAAAGAAATGGAAAAGGACTTCTCTAAGTTGTACAACTCTTGGCAGATTACCCACTCTGTGGAATGGTTTAAATGAAGATATGTGATGTGTTTCAGGAAAATGAGTCATAAGTCGCCAAAAATTGGTTTTGAGATACCAGTATATTTGAAAAGATTAAATCAAGCTGATTCCAATGATAGTAAACAGTCTAATAGTCTAATAAGTATTTCTAGATTTTAAGTTTGATATTTTCCTTTTTGAAAAAAAAAATCCAATATTTCTGGGGGTCAATAAACAGTAAAGTAACTAAATGTAGTCCATATGAGGACCTATGAAACGAAAGGATATATTACATAGATTGTGCTGAAATTCGATACATCGATTGATATAGCTATAAAGTTATAACACCCCAAAAATTAAAATAATCCAATAATGTGATCTTGTGAAAAAAAACACTTTGAAAAATATTAATTTTGCGACTTATGACTGATTTTCCTGAAACACATCACATATTAGATTGGTCGAGGAGGAACATCATAAGGCGGCAGTGGTTAAACTACTGGGCAAAGTTCCACGCGGCTGGATTTATCTAGCGATTGATTGACCTGTTTACTGTCGAGTTAATGGGTTGCCTAAACTGTGCATGCATGGTTTCATGGCGACGTAAATACAGTGATTCCTGTGTGATGTTGTAGACAAATAGTGATTTTTCGGACTGCGTATGGATGCACAGCATCAATGATCATTCAAAATGCATGACCTCACATCATCTTTCTCAAATCAGTCATTGGGCCCATTGTATAACAAAACGCTCGTAAGTGGCTCGCATCCCCTCGTATCCTATCGCATCTTTTTGACTTACGAGGGACTTACGAGATATGACAGACTTACGAGGGGTGGTTTGCATAACAACCCTCGCAACATTTTCGTAATTTGTATTAATCAACACATCGCATCTCCTCGTATCTTCTCGTATCTGAAGTTTTGATTGAAATGAAGAGTTTATTACGGTATTTGAACTTGGAATCAAGTAGCATTAGAAATCAATTAAGATTAGTATTAATGCTCTGGCACATAATTTATATATCAACATACATATTCTCATTTATAATCACAATGTTCTCGTATTGTCATGATACGTTATGAATGGTTATTATTATTTATATAATAATGCGTAATGGTTAATTATTCTTTACGTATATTGCGTTGGCAATATATTGGCCATTGCATCATCCATTTTCTCCCCTGCCTCTCCCCCTCTCTCTCTCCCTGTCCCTACACTACACTACACTGCACTACCCCTCTCCCCTGTGTATATATATGTATAATATATAGGTAATATACATATTATATGAATATGTGTATGTATGTGTATAAATTTATACTTAGATGTTCATGCATGTAACCCATTGCAATTGTATATGGCGTAATAGGAATAGCTATAGACAGGTAATGGAGGAGGCACAGTAGTAGGGGCTGGATATGGTAGAAGGGGAGGTACTGGAGCAGGCACAGGAGTAGGCACAGGAGCAGGTATTGGATGAGGTACAGGAGTTGGGGGGGGGGGGGGGGATGCACAGGGACAGGTACTGCCTGAGGTACTGGAGGAGGCACAGGAGCAGATGGAACTGGGGAGGGACTGATGAAGGGGCTGGACGAGGGACTGGACGAGGTATACTGGTGGAGGACCAGGTACTGGAGGAGGTATCCTCCTCCTCGTTCAGTACCTCCTGGAGTAGGTACTGGGGGGGGGGGGGGTACTGGAGGAGGCACTGGAGGAGGTACTGGACAGGTACTGGAGGAGGTACCGGTGGAGGTACTGCAGGAGGCACTGGTGGGAATACTGAAGGGGGCACTGGACAGGGTACTGGAGGAGGCACTAGAGGGGTACTCCTTCCTAGTTCCAGTTCCTCCTCCAGTACCTCCTCCAGTACCTCCTTCAGTACCTCCTGCAGTGCCTCCTCCAGTGCCTCCTCCAGTGCCTCCTCCAGTACGTCCTCCAGTGCCTCCTCCAGTACCTCCTCCAGTACCTCCTCCAGTACCCCTTAAGTACCTCCTCCAGTACCTCCTCTAGTACCATGTTTAGTACCCCCTCCAGTACCTCCTCCAGTGCCTCCTCCAGTGCCTCCTTTAGTACCTCCTCCAGTGCCTCTTCCAGTACCCCTTAAGTATCTCCTCCAGTACCTCCTCTAGTACCATGTTTAGTACATCCTCCAGTACTTCCTCCAGTACTTCCTCCAGTACCCCTTAAGTACCCCCTTATCTACTCCAGTACACCCTCTAGTACACCCTCCAGTAACCTCCTCCACTACCCTCCTCCAGTAACCTCCTCCAGTACTTCCTCCAGCAACTTCTCCAGTAACCTCCTCCAGTACCTCTTTCAGTAACCTCCTCCAGTACCCACTCCAGTGCCTTCTGTACCCCTTCCCATGCTTTCAGTAGTACCTCGATCCTCCATGACCCCCTTCAGTACCTACTTCAGTACCTCTTCCAATGCTTCCTCCAGTACCTCCTCCTGTAACACACATACACACATGTATAGATACATACATGTATACATACATACATACATACATACATGTATACATACATATACATGTAAACATGTATGTACATGTATATATGTATGTATACATGTACAGCCTATTAATCTTTCTTTCCTCCCTTCACCCTGCCACCCTTTCTTTATTCAATTCAATTTAATTCAAAATATTATGTCGATTCAGGAGGAATATCCCGATGATATACACAGGCCTGTAGGATTGCTCAAGGAGATATTATTACATTCGAATTCTGTCTAATAATTGTAACTAGACATGTTCAGAAGCCTGAAACATATTTGTTACTAATTTCCAGGCCATACTGATACTTTGCTAGTTTTATATGAATATAAACATGAACTATCAACCTTATCCCGATAAATATTACTCTAAATGTCCCAAAGACATTTAATCAAACGTTAGGAATACATAGAAATCACACATATAAGTTATCATACACATAAGGAGCTCTCCTCCCTCCCTCCTCTCCCTCCCTTTATTATTTTAGGCAATCAAAACAAGGTTACGAGGAGATGAGAAAAGATGCGCACCCTTAAAAATGCTCGTAGACATTTGCGAAATATTTACGAGAAAAAATCCTTATGCACAGCTTTAGGGAGATGCGAGGGTGTATTTACGAGGGGATACGAATTTCGTTGCTTATACACATGGGTTCAACTTACGAGCCACTTATGACTGACATACGACGACATACGAGGTTCTCGCAACCTTATACAACGGGCCCATTGTCTTACCATAGGCTGAGAATGCTGTACTTGATACATGAGGTTATGAATAAAGAAACACACAAACGAACATTCTCATCTAATCTCACATACAAATATTTAAGAATGTTTTCACCAATATCTTAGCCATTATAAATGATCTATGAAAACCAAATGCATGATGGGAAAGATAGAGGCTTGTCTTATGTAAACATGTATAACATATGAATATTAATATTAGAGCATTGATAAATAGTCCATGCTGACCCTGGCATGTTTTCTATAGATTTTATGCTGCACCATAAATCCCAAAATTCCATGCGAATCAAGATTCAAAATGCCGGCAATACAAATCCCCTATTAGTAGAATAATTATTGCTCGTCTTGACCTGTCATTGAGTTGCTTCCTTGCTATATTTCTATAATACTACTCCAGTGCCATATTTATTGTAATATCTTTGTATTGTCTGATGATAAAAAATGTTGCTGTATAAACATACCAAATAATCAAAAAATAAACATTTTTAAGTACATCCCAAATCCAAAAATGGGTTTATTATAAACATCTGCCTTCACGTTATTAAATGTAACAATATTGCCTCAACAGTTTGTCTACATAGTTAATTATTGTTTCGTTCACTTCCCTCCAATTCTTAATATATATATGAGCACCACAGAAGACCCCCTAACTAATCCAATTCCAAATTTAAGCAGTCCCCGGACCGCAGAATAAGGTCTTATATGAACTCCCTTATTCATATGATTTAGTGCATGTACAGGCATCACAACTTCACCTCCCCACAACGATCTCCCCCCGCACCCCATATCATCATAATGGTGTAATAAAAGAAGGGGAGGAGTAAGAGAAGTAATTGCTGTGTAACCATATCTAGAGAGAAAATCTGTTCTAATATATGATTTATTTATATGCGCATTCCATATGATAGGTGCAATAAGTGAGGTGCTATAAAAATATTCATATGGTATGCGGACTATATAAATTTGACTTCGTCAAAAGTAGTGCTGCAAATGGGCCCCAAATGAGGATATCAAAGCAGTAATTACCTGGAGCTATGTCGTCTGACTTGACGTTTGTTAGCACCGCTAGTGGGCCCCAATTGAGGATATGAAAGCAAACTGACAGATGGGTCTCCGCAAACTATGTCAACAAATTCCATAGGCCCACACTGTCTCTGAGCTTTCACCAACTTTTTCAGATTTACACATAATACATGATTACACATCAAGTTTTATGCCCATATAATAGATAAAGAATGGAACTCGCCGGCAATAATTTATTGGACTTGCGGATTTATGCGCATAAGGATGCAGATGGAATCTTGTCCCATAAATTTGTTATTATTGCCGGCTCATTCCATTCTTTCTATACATAGTATGGTCTTAAACAGACCAGGGGCTATAAGATGAGATAAGATAAGATAAGAACTACTTTATTCATCAGATAGGACAGTTACATACGATAAACAGGTACACAGACATCTAGAGGTAGCCTCCAGTTCTCCCAGCCGTTACCTTGGCCGAAAAGGTAAATTAAGTTATGAATGAAGTAAAAATAAAGAATAAGAGTACAATAAACAAGAACATGACTATGTCCTTGGGACTTTTTTTTTTTTTTTTTTTTTAAAGATTTTATTTCCACTTGGTTGCCAACTCCCCTATACGGGGTTAGTTCTGCTAGGTATTAAAACCTTGATTAATTAGAGAACCAGGTGTACTCCTTGTGTTCGATCTATAATAAAGTGACAAGTTTATAGCAGGTTGCATAGGTATATTAAGAGGAAACCAGGTGTACTCCTGAGAGTTAAGTCCTCCGACAATTTATTCAGTTCAGTTAGTAATCAGGTGTACTCCTGAGCATTAAACAACTGAGTACATGGTAAGGAGATGGGTGGTCAGGTATACTCCTGAGTGTAGGTTCTCCTATTTTTTAATATTAGGTACACTGAGTATGACATGTTACAGATGAACTTTATCAACATACAAGGTGTTCTCCTGAGTATTTACAGTTATCATAGACACTTTTCACCCTCATGTAGGGTTAAACATAGGTTCAGAGTTATACAGATATTCAGCCTTATCTACATGAGGTATGACATTGGTTTTGTGAGTTAATTATAGTCACAAATATATAACATTTATGAAATTTTGGATTATATTTTTTCCAAATATTTACGAACTTCTTGTTTCATATCGAGTTGGTGGGCTAATGTGGGGAGTGCATTCCAGCCTGTCCCTGCTTTAAAAATAAAGCTGTTTTTATAAGTTGTAGTTTTAGGGGTGCTTATTTTGAGGTTCCTTCTATTCTTTGCGTGGCTCCTGGTTGCTAGATTTCTCTGGTCCAGGTTAGCCACTTTTTGGGAAAGGTAGAATGCACCCTCCATCAGGTGAATTTCAGACCTTCTTTCGTTTGTTAAGATATTTAGATCATCATAAATTTGATCTACATTTGTTCTTTTGTTGACATCCACTATAAAACGAATACAGGAATTTAGTTGAGTGTGTATTCTACCTATCAGCTTCTTGGAAGCTGATCTGTAGAATACATCCCCATAGTCCATGATTGGTAGAATTAACATTTTCACAATGGTTGTTTTCAGTTTTCTGTTCATAACAGTTTTTGACTTTTCATAACTTTTTGACAACGTACCTTGTTTATTACCTCCTGGAGGTGTTTGTTGAAAGCAAGTCTTTCGTCAATGACCAAACCTAAGTACTTGTAATGTTGTACTTGAGTCAAGGTTTCATCTCCCAGAACCAGGTTTTGTGTAACTGTTGGTTTCGATTTTTGGCGCCCAATGTTGAATTTGATGTATTGGGTCTTGTTGATGTTCATAGAAATTTTGTTTACCTTACACCATGAGTGGATGCAGCTAAGGTTCTGTTGCAGCTGTTTTATCAGTTTGTCCTGGTTTTTACTGCTATGCAGAAGGACTGTATCATCCGCATAATGTTGGATGATTGAATTTTGTACTATTTTATTTAAATCATTTATGTAAATTGAAAAGATAACAACCATAGGGATGGCGGTGGCACCACAAGTGGTGAGTCAAAGAAGTTGCTATATAGACAATATGAATGGATATATAGAGAGAGAGAATGGGCCGAGCCGGCAATAATTGAAAATTTATAGGACGAGATTCGTCCACATAAGCACGATGCCGTAGGCAGAGTGCTTATGTATCTTATGTATCTTATGTATCTTATGTATCTTATGTATCTTATGTATCTTATGTATCTTATGTATCTTATGTATCTTATAGCAGTCCTATAAATTTTCGATTATTGGCGGTGAGTTCCATTCTATATTTATTACTCCTTGTGCATCACCCCCTGCTACTGGTTTGTTTCTCAACCTCCTGCAAAAGATATGAATGTTTTAGGTTAAACAATTGTAACACATACCCAGGTAACAAAATGATGTTAACTTAACGGTGATTTAACCCACATTTTAGAGCAACTATACGTCAATTGCTAACGTTAATCTGCACGTGAATGTGTTGACTCAACTTTGCGCAATCTTAACGTCAATATGAACGTGAATCTTACCATCAATTTTGCACAATATCAACGTCATTATTAATGTGAATTTTACCATCCATTTTGCGCAATATTAACGTCGATATTAACGTTAGTATTGTGCAATCTTAACTATATGTTTTAGAGTAACATTACTCTAGTCATTTGACTTGAGGTTCGGTCAAATATTCTAATTAAATAAATATAAACTAAATATCGTTCGTCGGGAGCAGCTTGGCAAGAGGTACGGGGATGCTAGTGCTTTGTTGCAGACAATTGATTATGAATATTAATATCTCCTATACTCGGGTAGGTATAGCAGTAAAAGTCTCTAGAAGTCAGCAGTCCAATATTTGGTGAATTAAGTTTGGTGAATTAAGTTAATTAGGTAACAAGGGTAAAATGGAGAAGAACCAACGGTCAACTCATAAAAACAAAGGTATTTTTCATATAACAAATAAGACAGACATTACCTCAGGTACACTCAAGTAATTGTCTATCCTTGTACTCTAATTTTCTTACATTGTATACTCAAATTGTTGAATTGTGGAGACCCATTCCCCCCACAGGCTTGCGATAAAATAGCCAACTTTGAGATCAATGATGAGAACTTTATATATAACTCAAGTGTGAACAAGATGTACAAGGCTCTAGCTTTGAAGAGCAAGCCGGATCTCGAGAAATTCTTTAACTGGAATACTATCCTTAATGCCCGAAATGCATTACCAAATTATGAGGTTTTTAAAAGTAGAGCAGGTATACCACAGAGAATAGGGGTGGAGCCAAGCCTTCAAGCCCTGCAGTTAAAAGTCCTGTATAGGAACATATATATGCTGTAATGAGTACCTCTGTAATATTACAATAAAGAGGGATCCGCTATTTGAATTTTGTGGTTACAAAGATGATATTGTGCACTTTTTTTACAAATGTGAAAAGGTCTAGAATTTCTGGTCTATGATTCAAGTGTGGTTTCACGAAATCTTTAATGATGTTTCCTATGAAATTGAGACACCTATTCAGGTCATTCTGGGGACGGTGAAGGAAGGGAATAAATACGACTTCATCAACTGGATATTTATTCGGGCTAAGAATTTTATTTACAGACAGCGCATCTTTTATAGCAATGACATCATTTCTTGTGCACATGAGATTATCAGCTCGCTGAAACTGTCGAGCAATAACATTTCTTTTTAAAAAAAAATCTGCATGACCCAATTTGTTACAGAGACGTGTAGAAAGTTTAGGGCTATTCAATACGGGGAAAGAGTTAATCAAAAGAAGGGGGCAAAGGGGAAAAATGGAGAGTGCATGTCAATGATCTACGAGATTGTTTTATTAATAACTGAGGATATAGAAAGAAGGCCTCGCTCCTTCCCGTTGGACACATTTGCACTGGGCCACCACATTTTAATGCACAACATGTTGTGCGTCAAAATGCACCCCTTCACAAGTTGTTTTGATTACTACTTGTCGCAGTGTTTCACAGGCAGCAGTGTAGCGGGTCAGGAGGCACCACAATGTAGCGCATCAAAATGCAGTGCTAATATGTAATATGTGCATCATGAAGCTAAAATCATATAGTAGTCTTGATCAATACAGGATAGTATTAGCGCATAAAATGGACATTTATGTATATATATTAAATATTCAGCTTGTTTTAGGGTAAATGTTCAATCAGTTATGATTATTTTTAATGAACATTCAGATGAAATGATCATCCAGGTAGAGTCACTGAGGAAACCCAGTACCAACAGTAACCACTGGTATCCTGAAAAAGACATCTATTTATTCATAATTTTACCTACAGTGTTCACATGAGTGTGGGTGTCTATCATTCTCCCCCTGAGCAATGTAAATTGTAGTTGGTTGGGGAGACCCACAGGGGGTACACTACATATACAGATGTAAATGATTAGGCGTGTTTTAATTACACGCCCTCTACAATATCCCACAAATAATTACACAGACAAAATATAGAAGAATATCACCGAAAACAGTTCAGGATACATCATGGTCAATTCCAATACTGCATAAATGTCACAATATCACATAGAAAGTACTTTGAATGTAGAAAAATTAAAAATAATGACTGCCTTGCTGGTAGTGCCCTTTGTGCTTTAACTGCACAATGGATACTGGTTGGTTTAGCTTAGAGGGGTTTCTAAACTATAGGGAGGGAGAGGTGGGTGTAATGAGCGACAGGTGAGTGTGAACTGCCAGCTATAGGTGAGTGAAGTGTCATCTACACCTTGGGCCCAAACAAAGCTTTATATATTGCCTATGGGCAGCAGGGACAGCTTAGAACACTAACCCAAACTAAGCTCTGCCAGTATGGCTGTTTGAATGCAGATTTGCTGTGCGTTCTGATGCACTGTCAAGGGAGCACTGAAAAAGATCTTAGTATATATACTAAATCAATTATCAGGATGACCGTAATATTGAACATTATCAAATTAATCTCCAAAAATATCAACTTTATTGGTTATAATGGTTTATGACGGGTTTGTAGGAGTGCAATGTAAAATGTAAATGTAAGGTTATTCCCAAATTAAAAGCTATGGAGATTGACAGTGTGTGCAGTATGCAGTCGTGCACTATGCCCCTCTAGGAAAGCTTGTAGCTTGACCAGTAAATGGACTGCTTTTTTTGTGCAGGTCGCACTGGGGCATACACTTTATATAGGCCTAAAAAGCGGTGAAGCAGAATGGGTGTGCGCATAGGGCCTAATTTAATTAAGTTGTGAGACTACTTTACTTAAGTCCTGAAACTGTTTAATTCCAGTTTTCATCAGTCACACCGTACCCCCCCCCACCTCTACCTTCATACAATACCCCCCTCCCCCCCCTCCCCCCCGCCTCTACCTTCATACAACACTGGATGTACCCACACACACACACACCTCTACCTTCACACAACACTGGATGTACCCCCCTTCCACACTCTACCTTCATACACTGGATATACCCCCCCCACACACACACACACACTCTACCTTCATACACTGGATGTACCCCCCCCCACACACACACACACATGCACACACCTCTACCTTCACACAACACTGGATGTACCCCCCCCCCTCCACACTCTACCTTCATACACTGGATGTACCCCCCCACACACACACACACCCACACACCTCTACCTTCACACAACACTGGATGTACCCCCCCTCCACACTCTACCTTCATACACTGGATGTACCCCCCCCACACACACACACACACTCTACCTTCACACAACACTGGATGTACCCCCCTTCCACACTCTACCTTCATACACTGGATATACCCCACACACACACACACACTCTACCTTCATACACTGGATGTACCCCCCCCACACACACACACATGCACACACCTCTACCTTCACACAACACTGGATGTACCCCCCCTCCACACTCTACCTTCATACACTGGATGTACCCACACACACACACACCTCTACCTTCACACAACACTGGATGTACCCCCCCTCCACACTCTATCTTCATACACTGGATGTACCCCCCCCCACCCACCCCACACTCTACCTTTATACACTGGATGTACACCCCCCCCCCCTCGACACACACACATGCAGTGTTGAGTGAGGCGTGCAAGCCATGATCTCCTCTATAGATATGTGTTCTTTGATTCATTGTTAACTTATATATAAGTATGCTGTGGTTACCACAGTCAATGCTTCCTTATTACAGCTGCCCTCGACACTCAAGGTAAAGTCCACCTCTATATTCCTGGTTCATATTTAGTTTTTTAATTTCATAGGAACAAATAACAATTAACCTCCTTAAAAATATATTGAGAGCACAGTGTTGGGTCGTTGCAAGAAGAACTGAATGAAAGGAGGGTTCCTTATTAAGTTCTAAGGAGAATATTTGTACTGTATGTATGAAAATGTTCAATGTCCTGATCAAAATATTTTAAAATCTAAATCTAAATCTTAGGGACGGGAACGGAGGCCAGTTGTTCTGGTAGTTAACTGTGCCAAGCTGATATGGGCCATTGCCTCTGTAGGGAATTTGGAGGGAACAGTTGATATCATGTGGTATATAGATAGAACCTAATGAGAATGTGGTACAAGGGACACTATTGCACTCTCTGAGATGTTTGGTTTTTTGTAGCCCACAAGCCGATAGGCGAGTGGGTTAAGAAAAAAAAACAAACACCGATGGACCGTGCAATATTGTCCCGAGCTCCACATTCGAATTTAGGTTCTATATTTACTCCCACGTTTTATGCTTGCCTTATATGGCTATGTTTACTGGGGGCAGGAAGTCATACCACATGCGTGGAACTGGTGCAAATTACCACACTACTCCCGCCCATACAAATAGCATGTGGTACATGTATACATCAACATGGAGTAAATGGCCTTGCTATTTTAACCCCACTTTTTCTTCCTATAACACACCAAAGTAAGCTTGGAATATTGTTGGGGAAAGGGTTAATGATAAGACAGGGGATGATGTCACCCAATTTGAGTCCCTCCATTGAGTCATGCAGACCCAGCTCTTGTATTAATCAAGAGGAGAGAGATTAATGGCATTCCTTCTTCCACACATCACCAATCTGTAAGACTAGATGAATAGTACGTGTTTAAACATATATGGGTAAGATTTTCAGAAACTGGCTAGGAAACTAGGTAATTTAATCGATATAAGGGCCAGATTTTCGGAAAATGTACAATTCACCTTCACCAATCCACTCAAATATCAGGTTCAAAATAGAGTTCAACATAACCAGACAGATTTATTGAATGAATGCAATACAGAATAGACTCAGATATACGCAGTAATTATCATTTTTCGCTCTAATTTAGCAGAATTTGAGAGATGTGTAGAAATGTAGATTGTGCATTTTTTTAAAAACTGACCCAAATAATTATCATTTCGTGTGAAAATACACGATTCAATTGGGGAATTGCCTGTGCCACTGCGCATGTCTGTCATAATCACAGTGCATCCTGGGTGGATCCTGATGAAATCAGACAAACAAATATTTGGGAACATTTTTATCGAAAATTGCAACAAAGTTTTCCCATATATCATATATATATACATCTTTGATAAATGATCTATGAAAACCAAATGCATGATGGGGAAGATGGAGGCTTGTGTTATGGAAATGGGATATTCAGGGTAACCCTCTAGAACATCCACTATGGATGAACCCTATTTTAAAAAACAACGTTTTTTTTAAAAAGGTTTTATTCAACATAGGCTGCCATCTGGGCTCATACAATTCTAAATGACATCAATGTCGCGTCCCTTGTAGATTTTTTAGTTGTTTTTTTTCTTAAATTTTCTTTCACTCATCATCAACGGTTTGATATCTCAGATGTTTATCATTTGTACAATAACGACTTGATCATGACTTTCAGAATTCTTCACCTTACAAATTTGAAAAACAAATAAAAAACAATGTTTTTAAACAGAGGATCTCTATAACCTTAATTACACCCATTGATGCAATACTTGAGAACTCTGTAGAGTTTCTCTGTGAGCAGTAGCTCCAGGTTGTTTCACAATATAAATCATTGCATCAGCATAAGGGTCAGATCGTCAGAAAATGTACAATTCGCCTTCACCAATCCTGTCAAATAACCCACATTGAAGTTGAAAATCAGGTTCAAAATACAGTTCAACATAACCAGACAGATTTATTGAATGAATACAATACAGAATACACTCAGATATACTCAGTATTTATCATTTTTCACTATAATTTAGCAGAATTTGATAGATGTGTAGAACTGTAGATTGTGCATTTTTTGAAAATCTGACCCATAAATCATTAGGGAACATTAACAATGATGTCTGTGTGAAGTCGTGCGGAACGTTAACCACTAATGATCAGCTAATTATTGTTGCTGTCAGTAATTTCCAACATGATTTATGGGTTGTGCATGAAAAAACAACTGGTATAGAATATTATATGGGAGTGTACATAGTGATATTGTAAACTTTAGATGTCATTGTATTTCATACCACTGCATGGTGCTGGTCATTAGGCCAAAAAAAATAATAGGTGTGTTTCCAATTTATCTGGCTGATAACTAGGTAGGGGGTAACTTTTTTTTAAATATTTTTTTAGGAAACAAGAACTGAAAAAAATGTCTATTTCATAACAATAGTTGTTTTAAACATGGGAAATGTGCTTTTTGACAGATCCGGGTTAGGAAAACCCGTTTTCCTGCTTTTTTTGTCAAAATTTCCAAAAAAAAGTAAGATATGATAAAAAAACAAACAAGTATGGTAAAATCTTTTTTTAGGTAGGGTAAGGTTTTTTCTAGGTAGGGGCGGGGGGGCGGGAATCGGAAACACACCTATTTTCTTTGCCTTAGTTCTGCTGCTGAATAAGACCAAAAGGCAGTACTGTTTGCGGTACTGCTAAGTCAGTTGCTTGTGTGTGTGTGTGTGGGGGGGGTGTAGGGGATACCCCTAGGGGGCGGGGTCAGTCACAGTTCAATGATTTTAAGTAAGGGTATCCATAGGGTCCTAGCCCAGGTTTAGGTTGAGTATCCATGTTTTCCTATTAATTACTAATTGTTTGTAAAGTTTAGATTGAAACTCTATGTGTTTTACTGGAAAGACTCAGTACTGCGAGCTGGCGGTAAGGGAGCGAGATCATTCATTTCACTGCCACCTCCTATCAGCCCACTCCTACCGACTAAAGTCCAAACTGACCAGGGACTGATTTGTTATCTGTTTGAGGAAAATGAGTCACAAGTCGCAAAATTTATATTTTTCAAAGTGTTTTATTTACAAGATCTCTTTGTTGGAATATTTTCATTCTTGGGGTGTCAAGTAATTGTGGTCTTGTGAATACATGTACCAAATTTGAAGACAGTTCATTAATTATATCAGTGCATTTCTAAGATCATAATATGGAGTATATTTAACTACTTTATAGTAATTGTCCACCCAGAAATATTGCAAACGTTGTTGTTTTTTCAAAAATAAAAATATCAAACTGACAAGATAGAAATACTTCCCTTATGCCCCCAATGCTTATATTCATTAGAATCGGTTTGATCTCATCTGTTTAAATATGATTGTATCTCAAAATCCATATTTAGCGACTTGTGACTCATTTCCCTAAAACACATCAGATTTGTTATCTAGGGGAAAGGGGAGAGGGAGGACTAGCGGGCAGGATTAAGTGGGAGGGAAGGAAACTGAATTGAACTGAAAACATAACATTTTGTTTTGATTCATTTCTCGCTTGGCTAATTTATTTATTAAAGAATTGACCAGTATTCATCAATATCTCTATCATTTCAGTACGTTTACCATGGAAACGTCCCTGTTCCTGCTTACGACCGTTTCAGTGGTCCACCTTGTGGCAGGTAAGTAAAAGAGGAACATATGGGTCAGATTTTCAGAACATGTACAATTCAACTTCGCCATTCTTCTCAAATAAGCCAAATTTCAGACGAAAATAAAGTTCAAAATACAGTTCAACCTAACCAAACAGATTGCTCATATTAATGCAATGCCGAATATACTCGAATTTACCTAGTATTGACCAAATTGCAGCCTAATTTAGCAGAATTTACTCAATGTGTACAGCTGCCAATTGTACACTTTCTGAAAATCTGACCCGTATTATGTATATTTGTTCAAGAAAGGTATATTGTTCCTCCACTTTGTATCATACTTATCTACTTTAATAATTTCATGATTAATGCACTGAATATATATGTGTAATATATTTCTCATCATGTTCAATACAGGGTCAGATTTTCAGAAAATGTACAATTTACCTTCACCAATCCTCGCAAATAGCCCACATTTAAGACAACAATGAGCTTCAAAATGCATAACAAAATGCTTAAAGGTCAAGTGTAAAGATTTTTATTTGGTGGTTGATGCATTCGGGGGAATATTTTGAAACGATCTACAAAGTTATAGCTTCCAACCTAATAAATCAAACCAGTGGGAGGTGTTTAAGCGCTGCCATTGTTGAGGCCAATGCAACCCAGTGCGGCAAGGGTGAGTAGCCATCTTGGACGGGTCAAGCGGCCTGTGACGTCATCAATGCCCACGCGTGACTGGGAGGTGTGAGCTTAGTCAATAGACACACTAGTTTTACCGTGTCTAATACAGGAAGGGTCATCCTTGCCAAATCATAGCTATTTTACTGAAGCTATGTTCATTATTATATTCCATGATTTAAACTTCTTTAATTTAGGGTAATTTGCGGGCTGGTAAATTGAATGTCGGGGGTAGTGTGGCCATAATGGTGTACAAAGAACAATTGATTATAGGCTAAGTTTTATTGTACATTGTGCATTGCTTGTTTATAACTTATCAGTCATTTACGGAGTATTTTTAGTAGGAAAATAAATGAATTATTGACTACTAAAGGGGTTAATTTTATGTCTTTCAAAATGTCAGCGTTTTTAAGAAAAAGGGGTTAATTCTTAAAAATGTCAACGTTTTGCAGAAAAAAGGGGTGTTTTATTAGGGCTGAAAAGTCAGCGTTTTCATGGGAAAAGGGGTACTTTTTCAGCCGTAAATCCGCGGAAAAGAGTATGTTTTCTGATAGGTGGACTTTTTGTATATGAGTGCGGGGACTGGGGCGGGGCGAGTACCACTGTGGGTGCACTGGTCAGTATTCTCAAGTACCAAAATGCAATAAAACATAATGCATTGTCTACCCTTAAAATGCATGAAAACGAAGGGGTTTTGTTCATGCAAAATACTGAAAATGGGAGTCAAACTTAGCTCTAAAATTGGTACCATTTAATAAGGATTATACCGATGAACTTTTACTTGGTTAGTCACTCAGTGAAGGTGTCAGAGGGCGCCAGGAGAAAGTGTACAGTAAGAAACAGAACTTTCGAAAGTTTTAACAGGATTCCAGACGCATAATACTTTCCCAGGCTCTTCGACCAAAAGCCCATTTTTCAGGCCTTGAATATCTTTTAAATATTGTGCAAAGATGTTCGAAAATATTACTGATGGAAGAGAAGAGTGTCTATATTAATAGCATCAAGATATAACGGAAATAAATCAATTTGGTTTGGACCAGTTGCTCGCCGGGCAACTGATCATATATTTGTAGTTGCCCAGACTCAAAATAAGGTTGTCCTGGTGTAACAGAGAGAAGGTCATATCTGGTGTCTATATGAAAAAAGATGGAATTCAATTTCAATGAATTCTGTATTCTATACTATTATATTGATTCCATTATTTGCCTCATATTAAGATTCGTCAACAATTATTATGTCATGTTAGTTGCTCTTCAACATTAAAATTTAATATCTTATAAAATGCTGCAGGTTGTGATGAGAACAGCACTCTGTCCTGAGTTAAATACTTTTCTCAAATCAGAATGATTCATCACCAAAATCTATTCACTTCTGTCTATTATGCATTTACTATAACTTTCATTGGTTTCGATGGGGGAACAAATTACCCTAATGGGGGTATAATTTACTCCCGGGGCCCGGGGGTACATTGGAACTGGAGGGGGTATATCCAACCTAGGTCTAAAGTACCCCCGGGGGAGAATTCATTCAATAAAATTTTGTTTTAAAAAAGATTTGATTAGGGGAGCGGGGCGGCTATTGGGTCCAACGTTTCAGGCTACAAAGAGGTTTATGATTTTTCTTTTAGAGGGCGTTATATACTATCATTCATTATTATGAAACACCATCTTAATTATAAACATTCGTATGAGATGAACAACCTTCTGCATGCTTATTGAAACGTTCTTGTATGTAAATTTTGTTAATTGAGGACCGGACCAGTGCTAAGTGGTATGGACCAGTACCTCCCCAGTCCACTGGTCCGTAAATTCGAGTACTTCCCCCTTCCCTGTTTACCACCCAGAATTTAGCAACCCTACAAGCTTCAACACAAGAATTAGCCTAACCCAGCACTAAGCCTCTGGGTAAAACATGTACACACAAATGCTTCCTATACCTTGGTCAAATAATTCTGAAATATTGGATAGGTTATGATCCAAATATAAACATTATCAATATTCTCATTAGTGCCATCCGTAAATTGAGGCATACAACTCTAACTAACACCTAAATCCTAGGTAACAATGCTTAGCCAGGCTAAAGCAGGCCTTAGCTTGGACATGGATGACGTCACAGCGGTGAGGTGCGAATACACACCCTCTACTAAGGCAAACTGAGCCCCATTTGTGTACTAATAAGAAAGCTGTGAAAAACGGGCATTAAAAGATTTTTTTTCCAATTTTCAACCCTGGATGCCATCGATACTACCACCACACATGTAAATCAGCCCTTATCTCGGATTTTACAATTTTCATTACACTTGACCTTTAACATAACAGAACTGATAGTAAATGCGACACTGCGACACCAAATATACTCTGATATACCCGGTATTCTTCTTTTTTCAGCCTTATTCAGGAGAATTTCCTAAATGTGTAGAGCTGCCAATTGTACATTTTCTGAAAATCTGACATACGTGTTCATTGTGTAATATTGTGGTTACTCCCCGTCAATAACGACCGTGTCAAGACTTGTAGCTGGACTACACATGTCTTTGTCTTAACAATACCCTCTAGAGGGAATCTCCTAAATGGGAACCCCCTCCCCTCTGTCAGCCGTCCCCTGAAACTTGGGTATTTGAGGGTCTCCCACTTCAGGTACTCAGGTAGAGAAACTTGGGTACTAAAGGGTTCCTGCTTTGGGTACTCAGGTAGAGAAACTTGGGTACTGAAGGGTTCCCGCTTTGGGTACTCAGGTAGAAAAACTTGGGTACTTAGGGGTTCCTGCTTTGAGTACTCAGGTAGTGAAACTTGGGTACTTAAGGGTTCCTGCTTTGAGAACTCAGGTAGGGAAACTTGGGTACTTGAGGGTTCCTGCTTTGAGTACTCAGGTAGTGAAACGTGGGTACTTGAGGGTTCCTGCTTTGGGTACTCAGGTAGAGAAACTTGGGTACTTGAGGGTTCCTGCTTTGGGTACTCAGGTAGAGAAACTTGGGTACTGAAGGGTTCCTGCTTTGAGTACTTAGGTAGAGAAACTTGGGTACTTGAGGGTTCCTGCTTTGAGTACTCAGGTAGAGAAACTTGGGTACTGAAGGGTTCCTGCTTTGAGTACTCAGGTAGAGAAACTAGAGTACTTAAGGGTTCCTGCTTTGAGTGCTCAGGTAGAGAAGCTTGGGTACTTAAGGGTTCCTGCTTTGGGTACTCCGGTAAAGAAACTTGGGTACTTAAGGGTTCCTGCTTTGGGTGCTCAGGTGGAGAAACTTGGGTACTTAAGTGTTCCTGCTTTGGGTACTCAGTTAGAGAAACTTGGGTCCTTAAGGGTTCCTGCTTTGGGTGCTCAGGTAGAGAAACTTGGGTACTTAAGTGTTCCTGCTTTGGGTACTCAGGTAGAGAAACTTGGGTACTTGAGGGTTCCTGCTTTGGGTACTCCGGTAGAGAAACTTAGGTTTTTAAGGGTTCCTGCTTTGAGTACTCAGGTAGAGAAACTTGGATACTTAAGGGTACCTGCTTTGGGTTCTCAGGTAGAGAAACTTGGGTACTTGAGGGTTCCTGCTTTGAGTGCTCAGGTAGAAAAACTTGAGTACTTGAGGGTTCCTGCTTTGGGTTCTCAGGTAGAGAAACTTGGGTACTTGAGGGTACCTGCTTCAAGTACTCAGGTTAGTTGAAGGGCACAAATATTCTGAAGTGACTGAAACCAACAAGTTGGTTAACATATTTATTATAAATGCTTTCAATCTTGAAAAAAAAAAAATTGAGTCTTAATTGGAATTTCAGCGGTAATCTTAGTAGAAAAAACATTAGTTGCCATGACAACCCCACACTAGTGAAATATGTAATATGCATAACTCACTCTTAGATATGTTCCTTTCAAAGCAATGCATGTATAACAAAACATTTTTAATCCATTGAGTCCCAATCTATATATGTGTCCACCCCTGCAGCCTAGTTTACCTGCCAGCATTTCATGAGAACAATACAGTCATGTTAAAGTTAAATCTTGACAGTTTGGGACCTTGTAATTGTGTTGTTACAGGAGGGAGGGGAGGAGTGCTGGAGAGCCTGACCCAGTATGAGTTATTGCATCACTCCAAGGTGGAGCACCTCAGCACACGAGCAGCTCGCTCTACACATGCTCAGACCGACATCTCTTTCACTGTGCTAAACAGGTAATGTATGAGACTTATCTCTTGATATGCTTTATTGCATGAGTGCAGGTCACACTCAATAAAACATAGTGGAAATAATAAATCTAAATGTACATAGTTAGATAGGCATTGACCCACATTCAAGCATTCCCATCGGTTGCTGGAAATGTGTTGACCAGTATTTAATGAGGAGGATACGACCTCCACCAAATAGATACTGTATTTCACCGATAGAACGCTGGGTCCAAAATACACGCCTGCCCCGAAAAAGCACCAGGTCATTTAACGTCATGAAATAAATAAATGCCGGCCTGAATGAACGCCAGCTGGTCCCAATAATTAGATTCCATTTCTTCCTGTTGTTACCCTAATATAAGGAGAGTATGCTTTGTGTAAATCAACAAGTATAGGTTGAGAAGAATATTTCCCACCCCTACCAGTATAGGTACTGGGGCATTTGCTGTAGATTCTGCTGAGAATAACGAATACAGAAGACTCTGATGTACATATACCATTTCATTCAAACAAATGTTGAAAACTGTTGAAAACTCTAGAAAACATATTTTGAAACGGAATACTGGAAACAAGAAAATGTGCACCAATTCTACAACTTTTAGGCGAATTAGATCTGTATGTGAAGGTTAAAATCTGTGGTTAATGCAGGCACAAAATATAGTAAATATTGTAAAATGATTAGAAACAAATTGGACTTCTGATATCATCTTATCACTACATTTGCACTACATGTTTAACTAGCAAATTGTAACTGACTAATGTCAACTCATTTTCAACTACTGTTATCTCTTATTTTCCACTCTATACCCTATATTGTTTCAAGGGGCACATCGGAAGATCTCCAGTGGAGAACGATCTCTGTCCTTTTCTCTCTGTCCTTTTCTTGATTTATATTGAGCTATGTAATTGTACACTGTGAAAATGACTCTTGAATAAAAGTTTCATAATAATAATAATAATAATAAGCTGCTAAGAAGGGACATGTCACTGTTACAGCATGGGTATTCATTAACATAAAATAATAAACGCCTGCCCCGTATAAATGCCTGCCTCGAAAAAGCACTTGGGGTAAGAGTGGCCTGAAAAGAATAAAGGCCTGGGCGTTCTATCGGTGAAATACGGTATTTGCATTTTATTTTATAGGTTAAGTTTCAATAAACTGTATTGAATAATTGTTGCTAAGCCTTTGCTATCCTGCCACATCCCCTGTACATTTGCTGCCATGAGGATTTGTCACTGTTAGAAAACACAAAATGTTCCCGCTACAACTATCCTCAGTCTTCACTCCTCCACCCTGATTTCTGCTGCACTGTTACAGAATGTTTAGACTAAGACTCTATCCTCAGTCTTCACTCCTCCACCCTGATTTCTGCAGCCCTGTTACAGAATGTTTAGACTAAGACTCTATCCTCAGTCTTCACTCCTCCACCCTGATTTCTGCTGCACTGTTACAGAATGTTTAGACTAAGACTCTATCCTCAGTCTTCACTCCTCCACCCTGATTTCTGCTGCACTGTTACAGAATGTTTAGACTATGGCTGCGATTCCACAGGCTCCCTCTTTGGTCCGCTCATGGTCCGCTCTTTATATTTCCCAGAGTGCCTAACAAGCAAATTTAGAGTGAAACCAGAGCGGTGCAATAGAATTGGTTACACCGCTTTCTATGTGCTCTTAAAAACTGCTATTTGCACTTCTTCTGGACGTTGTGGCAATACCTGTTGTGTTTGATTTGAGCGCAACTACACAACGCTCTTTCTGCCTGTTAAACTAGTGGACCAAGAGTGCAGTAGGAGCGCACCAATGCATTTGCTATTGATTTCATATAGGAAACAAGTGCACCAGTAGAATCGCTCTTAGACTTAGACTGAGACTCTATCCTCAGTCTACACTATATAGCTACTCCACCCTGATTTCTGCTGCATTGTTTCAGAATGTTTAGACTAAGACTCTACCCTCAGTCTACACTATATAGCTACTCCACCCTGATTTCTTTTTTTGTTTTTACGACAACTTTTATTCAATATTGCCTGCCATCTTGGCTCATACACTACTAACACATGTTATGCAATTAAAAAGGATGATAACAAATACCTTTGGCGCAGAATATTACACCAACGCGAAGGGCGGGAAAACCTGAAACGGACCAAATGGCTCTAAACTAACTCCGAGTGAGGTTCGGGTGAAAAATAGGAAGGAAGTCTCAACTAGGCCGAGTCTGAAATATACCACAACTTCATAAATGGTCAGAGATCGAAAATACAGTGAAAAATTCATCAAATTTAATCTAAGTATCCTTAAAATCGAGATCATATTGCTTGACACACGACGACGACGACCGCTCAAACATGGATGCCAAGAATGCCACAACGGGCGGCGCGGAGTTTGAAACACTGCAAAAGGTCCAGAATCTGGAGATTCAAAACGAACAGACAACCAAAGGTGAAAATCCACCAGAAAAATCAGGTGATGTGACAAAGGTATTACCTGAAGATAAGGTTGGTGATATAAGGACTAAATTAGAAATTTTGGATGAAAGAATAGAAGGACTAGGAAAAGTAATAGATGGCGTGACAGTACATACGCCGGGAGAAAATGAAACTGTCGACGGAACAGTAAAGGAGACGGGAGAGGCTATACAAAAAAGTCCAAAAGAAATCGTTAAAATCGAACCCTCTGACAAAACTACTGGGGATACAGGGGATAAAGAACCCCTTAATAAGGAGAATGAGAATGATAAGGAGAATGAGAATGAGGATAAAGTTGGCGACGAGACAGTACTGGGGCCGAGGGGAAAAGAAAGTGACGGCGTGACAGCACAAAATCAGGGAGAGGGTGTACAAAATAATCAAAACGAATATGTGATGGATGAGCCATCAGAAAAAACTAATGGTGATAAATTGGAAAAAGAAACCCTCATAAAAAGAATCACTGAGGAAGTGTTAGATAGACTTTCAACTGAGACAGACCCTGACATGAGGTGGAAAGAGAATCGCCGACTCCAAAGAGAGCTCCAAGCTCTCAAACTAAGAGCGGACATGATCACTCGTAAACTCAATAATAAGTTAAGTTGGATGGAAATAAACTTTAGAAACATGGACCGCAGAATAAGCATAATTGAGGTTTCAAACAAGCAGCCAGAAAGGGGAAATCCAAATGAGGAAAAAAATGAAATAGATGCGGATCAGCAGAATAATTTGTTAGAGCGGGGAGCGAATTTACCATTTGTTGACATCGTTGCCATAGAAGCAATTGAAGCGTTGGACGGGGAGGTCAACCAATCTATCCTCGATCTCAGACTTATGATAGATGAAAATCAAGACAAAATGGAAGAATTAGATTCTAAATTGGGGAAAGTGGATGAAACTATCACATCACTTAAAGCAGGTATCAATGATTACAGAGATAACAAAGATGCGAAACCAACGTCCCAAACAAAACCGACTAAGCTGGACGGTTCTACGCACCTTCTAGTTGAAGGTATCCCTGAGAGATGGCAGCACAGGTCACCGGATCCGTGCGTGCTCAGGGATAATAATGCCGTAGCTTCCATCGAAGAGAACACATGCAGGATCATAAGAAATATTCTAAACATGGCTGCGCCATTAAGAAATGAAAATATGATAGCGTATAGGGTAGGAATCCCAAGGGTCAACCTTACGAGGGCAATATATGTAGAGCTTGAATCGCCGCAATTAAAGAAACAAATCCTAAACCAGGCCAGAGAGTTGCGGAGAAAAACTGGGTACGGAATTTGGTTCAACCGGTATCAACCAGATAGTCAGGATCAAAATTACCAGATGATCTTAGACTGTCATAAGTTATTGCAGCTAAAAAACTTCCCAGCTGAAGTAGTACTAGGTCATATATTGGTGAGGGGCAAGGCCCATAAATCTTTTGCTGCGACTGATCTCAATTTTCTTCCACCCAGCTGTCGCCCAGCGGATGTATCACATCTGCCAGTAGATGACGGGGAATGGGATTCCATGGGTGTCACAGTCAATTCTCAAATTTTTACCCGGCTGAAGTGTATTATAAAGGTTGCACCTACCAGACCGCCGAACATGCGTACCAAAGTGAAAAAGCCACGTTCTATCGCCTCAACTACTTGGCTCGGATGATTCGTGAAGCGGCAAACCCACTACACGCCAAGCGGATCGGAGGCAAACTTGATGCGAAGGTTACCTCCCAACAGATGCTTGCGTGGCAAAAGGTGGAAGGTAAAATACTCAAAGACATAGCCACAACAAAATTTGAGCAACATGACACACTCAGGAGCAAATTAATGGACCCATCAATTAAATGTTTCTATGAAATAACATCGAGTGAAAAGTGGGGAGTGGGCCGGAACCCACGAGGCGTTATTATCAACAATGGCGAACAGGTGCCACTGAAGGCCAAATCATTCAAGGGCAGAAATGAGTTCGGGCAAATCCTAAATGAAATCAGGAGGGAGTTTGTCAACTAACATTGAAAATCGGTAGAACTCACAAAGGTAATTAATTTAAATGACCATTGAGTTAGATAAACCATGGCTAGAAGAGACCTACTAGTCCTAGGTGACTCACGAGCAGCGGGACTGGGGTCTTTGTTTACACAAATTGATCCAAACATGGACGTGAGTGTATTTGTAGGGAGAGGAGCGGACACGCCCTCACTCATAGAACGCTCAACTTATCTGAGAATGACTGAAAGGCCTAAAGTAATTACAATAGCCTCAGGAATATGTAATATCACCCATAGGGATAAATTAACAAAAGAAGTAGGATTGAAGTATACATGCCCCACATTATTATCGGAGGTCACGAGAGAAGCACTCAAACAAGCAAGACAGACCATATGCCAATCCGCACCAGCAAATCTACCATCACCTACTATAATGTTCTGTACAACCATTGGCGTGGAGCTGGTTAAAACAAATAAGTTCAACGCACAAAGTTCCTGGCGACTAAACAAGATCCTCACGGCATCGAAGTTGAGAGCGATCGAGGGCAACCAGGACCTTCTTAATAGACTTATTGTTTCTTACAATAACACCATCAAACAGAATAACGCTTCTCATAATGTTCCAACCCCTTATGTGGGTCAGTTGGTGCATAAGAACAGGGCCAGGCGCCGAATGACAACAAACCAACCAATTTATTCGTCAGATTATACAAAGTTATCTGAGGACGGTTGTCATTACTCTAACGAATTAAAAGAAGGTGTAGTAAACCAAATTGTTAGGGCATATAATAAAATATAGGTTCTCTAATACTGTAGATAGCAAGTAGATCTGGTGTAATTAATTATTATACACTACTCAGTATTTATGGATAACGTAAAGTAACCATTATAGTTTAGATAAAGTTGCCATACTCAAATGAGATACAGGTATATTGTACTGTTATCAATAGCTAGGTTCTCGAACTTTTGTTCAATGTCATTAACTAGTAACCAATACTTCCAAAAAAGGTAAAAGGAGGTTGGTCTAGTCTACATGTAATATCTACGGTACCTCACTGAATGTTCTAGTGCAGGGTGACAGTGTGTTCTCCTGAACCTGACCTCACTGCTCTGGGATCATTCTTTGGGGAAAAAATACCTGACCTTAAGATAGACCTTAGGATAGAAAATAGAGACAAGCTGTAAAACAATATGTAAGGAAAACACTGTCAAATATTGTATAATGTAGAATTACGCCAAATGGTGCTCCCTATACATCCATGAAGTTGAACGGGTGTGAAATGCAGGACATGGGATAGGTATATTGATATATATATCTGTAGCATGCCCTATACACCTGAAAATATTTATGGGATGCGAAATGCAGGGTGTGTTAGTGGATCGATCAAATGTATATTATGTGAATGAAGGGGCTTTACATCTAATCACGTCAAGTGATACATTGTATATGCAGGGTGGGATATTGGATAGATCTAATGTATATTATGTAAATGTAGGGACATTATATATCGATAGATTGAATGTATATATCGATAGATCAAATGTATATTAGGTGAATGAATGGACGTTATATATACTCCAATCGAGTGATACATTGTATTTAATAGTGTCACTAGACATAACTGAATGCATATATAGTAATACACAACAATTAATGCACATTGTGAACAAGGTTTTATACTAGTTAACCAAAGAAGTGAGAAATGGTGTGTTAAATACAAGGTATGAAATAGCGTAATGCTGTTGGAATGTGAAATTCAGTCTGGAAATGGTACGAATGGTACATCATAATGTTGTCTATGGTGAAAATAGTATACATTGTACTAAAATTTTATGATATGAATGCCTACCCTATGCATTATAATGTTGTCTTTGGTGTAGATAGTACACATTATACTAAAATTGTGGTATGAATACCTATCCTCGACATTGCTTAATTATGATGGAGAGACTGAGTGTTCTCTAGAACCCGACTTCTCCCCATGGGCCAGCAACGCCAAGTGAAAGGTAAAAAAGGTTAATTCATAGTGGCTTTATGCCGAAACTTCTTCCTAAAATCTCAAAGAACTTCACCCGCCTTGTCTACAACAAATGTTACAAGAAAGGATATTGAAAATCGTTGAGGACTGTAACCAATCTTTTCGTGAATTTGATTACGAAGGGGACCATGTTGTACACCGTATGGAGTTATGTTTTGGGGTTTCTCCCATTATGGGATTGGTCAAAGGGGTATTACAACAACACAGGAGCGAGTGTTTTGCCTCCTTCCTACTCTATTGTAGGAGAACAAGTTTTGATGATTATCGAAATGCACAGTTGTGCTTTGGGGTTTCTGAAGGTCTACTGAATATTGTTGGGGTTTATCAAGGTCAACTGAAGTACCGGTTAAAGGGGGGCAATGATTGGAATAGGAGACTCAGGGACAAGGACAAATATAAAGATTTAAATGGATTATAGCGTTGAAGAATTTAAGAACCTTAAGGGACTTAGGGTCATATCCTGGAATGTGAGGAGCATGCCTCCAAAAATCGACCAAATTAGGCAGTTCGCGAGAGAATCATCCCCGCAAATTTTATCCGTTCAGGAAACTTGGTTAAGTAGCCTAGTCAATGATAGTGAAATTGCAATAGAAGATTACAAATTGATCAGACTAGATAGAAAATTAAAGAGAAGAGGGGGTGGATTAGCTACTTATGTCCACAGGTCGTTTGAGGTCAACGAGGAGTTATACGATTGTCTACTGGTATCAAATAAGAATGTTGAAATACAGGTTTTAGGTGTTTCCAAGTGTTTTATGAGACCCAAGGTCCTCATTAATGTTTATAGGCCACCACAGGCCTCCATGGTTGAGGCATTAGCACACCTCGAACATGTCTTAAATTCTTTAGACACTACAAAAGACGTTATTATTCTAGGCGATTTCAACTATGATTCTGATTTAATAGAAACTGGTAGAACAAAACACGCCGATCGATTCAATACAATATTGGGTAAATACAACCTGCATCAAGTTATAAAGGTTCATTCGCGCATCAGTAAAAAATCAAAATCAAAGATTGACCATATATACACAAACTTAAGGGACACTAACGAAAGTGGTGCAATAAATTGTAATATTAGTGATCACTTACCTGTATTCGTACAAATTAAAAAAGTTAGGAACAGTTATACAAGGGTAACAATAGAGGCCAGAAATACTAAGAATTTAGACTTAAAGATACTTCAGGAAATTTTACGCGATTTAGACTGGACAGCATTTTACTCGACAAGGGATGTTGACAAAGCATGGGAGATTCTTCTCTCCACTTTGGAACTTTATTTGGATAGAATGTGTCCGATAAAAACTTATAAAAATGTTGTCAAAACGCCAGATTGGTATACTAAGGAAATTATTAGAATGTCAAAAAGTAGGGATAAAGCATTTACAAAAGCCAAGAGTTCAGGTCGGAACGATGACTGGGTAGAAGCCAGAAGGCTAAGATGCAGGTTAAATGAAGAAATTAAAAAATCTAAGAATAGTTATTTGAAGGAGCAGATCCAGGACTCGTGGTCCGAACCTCACAAATTTTGGGAGGTAATAAAACCACTTATCTCAAAAGAAAAATGTAAAAATAAGGATAATGAAATAGTTATATCAAATGACAGTGGGGAAAAGCTCAAGGGATTAGGTGCCGCTGAGGAGTTTAATAAATTTTTTGTAAATGTTGGACCTGATTTAGCAAGAAACATAAAAGAGGACAATTCCTCGGGTGAGATTTTTAGGTCTGAAAATACTAAGAGAGACGGTGAATTTATTTTCTCAGATATTACTGACACAGCGGTTGAAGTGGCCCTGAACAAAATAGGGAATTTTAAAGCCTCCGGCATTAAGTTTATGCCAACAAATATACTTAAGCCTTGTATGAGGACTCTCAGTAAACAATTTGCTTATCTTTACAATTTGTCATTGCAATCTGCAAAAGTACCGATCGACTTTAAAACAGCGACGGTAACGCCACTTTTTAAGGAAGGGAGCAAGTGTATCACAGGAAATTATAGGCCCATATCTTGTATTAATTTACCAGCGAAAATATTGGAAAGCTGCGTACAGGGCCAACTAGCATCGTATGTAGAAAGGGAGAAGTTATTATACGAAGATCAATTTGGTTTTCGCAGTGGTAAATCCATCAACGACGCACTCGATCGACTTTTCTCTTACACATATCAAAATTTAAATAGTAAAAATTTAACTGATTTAGTATTTTTAGATTTTAAAAAAGCATTTGATACTGTTAATCATGATATTCTTTTAGATAAACTAACAAATTTAGGGTTACAAGAAAACCAAATTAAATGGTTCCGAAATTACTTATCCGATCAGTCTCAGCGAGTGGTCGTTGGTGGACATCTTTCATCTGTACAAAAGATTACCTGTGGAGTCCCCCAAGGAACATCTTTGGGGCCTCTCCTATTTATAATTTATATTAACGATTTACATAAGGTAATACAACATAGTAGGATCCAGCATTTTGCGGACGATACTGTTATTTATGGAAGTAGAATTAAAAACTCAACATGTAATACAGGTTTACAGGAAGATCTGGATAGGGTTGTCAAATGGTGCCAAACACATAAGATCTCACTGAATATTAAGAAGTGTAAATCAATGACGGTAGAGTTAAGACCGGGGAAATTAGGTATTAGTAAATATAAGATAGGGCAATATGATTTAGAAGAAGTTGAATGTTACAAATTCCTGGCTGAATTTCAAAACTTTCATGGAAAAGAAAATTCATGCCATCAGGGCGAAACTTAAATCCCTGTCAAAACTATATGGAATTTGCGATACAAAAACCCTGATATTAATATTCAAAACTATGATATTACCCCATATTGATTACGGGGATGTGTTCTATCAAACTACCCCACAAAAATATCTGGATAGACTTCAAACTTTACAGAACTCGGCTCTGAAAATAGCATTGAAGTTACCAAAGCTTTCGAGTACAAGGGATATCCATAAAACTACTCATATATATATATATATCGTATTTTTATTCTGAATCGAATTCTACATGGTATTCTCCAGAAGTGGACACCATCCTCTCAAATTGAGATCTTCCTGGAGGGTCCAAGATTACAATACTATAAATACCAGTTTTTAGTTGAACATGATATCTAGATGCACCTTATAAATCCGATTCGGAGGTCAAATAACAATCTAATAAAACTCATCCTAGCTCTTAAATCAGATATCTTAATGTTTTACACATATTTCATGTTAAGACACTAATAGGTAGCGCCTAATAAGTAGCGCCTAATGCCACTACTTTCCGACTATTAGATGGTAATGTTCAGTTCAGTGTCAATGTTCTTTATCAGTCGGTATTCATTTAATTATGCTTATTATTTACTACAGTTCTCATATAATGAGATTACCACTATGTGAGCTAGGTCCACTATAATCACAAACAACAATTGAATTACTACAAGACAAAACACTTCATATTACAGCACTTCAAATACATTGAAGTACAGTAATACTAACAATCACAGTAATAACAATCACATTAATCAGTTAGGAATCAATAAAAGTATAAAAGGTATAAGAGTATGACATATCGATGTATCGATCTTAAACACTAAGGACTTACAGGCCTTTTTTGTAATTGCTGATTTCTATACGTGTAGATAATCAGAAATTTGGATAAATCCATTTTACTATACTCGGGTGCTACTTGAATATCCCCCTTATATAGTCTATTTACTTGCTAAGAATTCATCAAAATCAGCAAAATAACCAGTTTTTAGATAAGTCCTTAGTTGCATTCTCGTCTTAGTTACTTGAATATTTTCAGGAAGATCATTCCATAAATTTGTTAAAACATATACATATGATCGTCTAAAAATTTCATTTTTCGGCTGCGGCACTAACAATTTTTTTCCTTTTGACAATCTTCTCAAACTAATATTCCTTCTATCGACATTTTCTTCTAATCTTGTTCTCGTGAAAGCTAAATCTAACAAATGACTGTTTCTCCTAGATGAGAGAGATGGTAAATTTAGTTCATTATGAATTACTTTTGTACTAGTTAATCTTGGTAACCTAAGAATAATTTTAAAAGCAGAATTTTGCAATGTCTGAAGTTTTTTTAACTGATTTTGTGCCGCCGAACCGTAGAATAAATCGCCATAATCTATAATTGGGAGTACCATTGTTTTATATAACAGCAACAAGGTATCCTTCTCACATGCATTATAGAGTTTTGACATGGCATGAATTTTAGACTTTACCGTGTATACTTTCTTTCTCAAAAATACCTTATAATTTAACCTCTCATCTACCTCCATCCCGAGGAACTTATAGTTTTCGACATTTTCTAGTTCATGATCCCCAATATTGTATTTCACTATATTCTTGGGGTCACTTTTAGTACGAATTGTGAGTTTCTTACATTTGTTGATATTCAGAGATATTTTATTTACCGCACACCATCTTACTATTCTATTAAGATCTTCTTGTAATTCAAGATTTTTCTGCTGACCCAATTTCCTGTCATTGAACAACACCGTGTCGTCAGCAAAAAATTGTATATTACTGTCCTTCACCACTCTGTATAGATCATTTATATAAACAATAAACATTAACGGCCCCAGACTAGTGCCTTGAGGCACTCCACATGTAACTGGTTTCAAGGAGGAAAAGGAATCGCCTACCAAAACTCTCTGCGTTCTATCACTCAAATAATTTACAAACCATCTGTGAGCTTTACCTTCAATCCCATAATTTTGTAATTTTGATAATAAAATACTATGATTAACAGTGTCAAAAGCTTTTTTAAAATCCAAAAATATCAAATCAGTCGCTTTCTTTTTATTTAAATTATCATATACTTTACTCAACAGATGGTCTAAGGCATCATTAATTGACCTTCCCTCCCTGAAACCGAACTGCCATTCATTTATAACATTATTACTTTCAAGGTGGTAGAAAGGTTAAACAAATATACCATCTGCTTCTTCAGAGCCAACAAACATTGTTTAAGTATTCTGGTTGGTAGAAGCCTGATCCCTGAGGATTTATAATTACTAATCTTATTTATGGCCAAAACTACATCCAGTTCTGTAATCATTCTAAACTGAAACTTGTTCTATAATATATTATCATTAATTATACTGTTCCTTTCCAAGATCATTTCCTCATCTTCTTTTATTTTCTCAGCTAACTCGGGGCCTATTCCGACGAAAAAATCGTTTATGACCTCAGCCGCTTCACTCCCTTTAAGTTTAACACCATCTTTTGATGTTATCTTTATCTCTTCCTTTGAGGATTTATTGTTCGTGGAAAGTAACGGCTTAAGAATCTCCCAGAATTTGTGGGGTTCATTTTGTTTTTCTCTAAGCTGACTTTTGATAAAATTATCTTTGGCCTTTTTTACAAGAATATTAACTCTGCACCTCAGCGACCTAGCAGTCTTCCAATCCTCATCCTTCTTAGATTTGTCGGCTACTCTGAAAGCCTTATCTCTGGCCTTACTAGCCAGAATGATCTCTTCATCATACCATCCTGGGGTGACCCGCACCCTTTTAAAATTTCTGATAGGGCACATCCTATCAACATACCTGAAGATATTAGTTTGTATGATGTCCCATGCGACATTAACATCATTCGTTTGAAACAGTTCTTCCCAATTCAAGTCTTCTAGAATTTCCTTAAGTAATTCGATGTCTAAAGCTTTCGTATCTCTAGCTACAAAAGATCCAATCTCATATACATTTCGCTCTTTCTTTATCTGGATGAACACTGGTAAATGGTCACTTATGTTTATATTAATTGAGCCATTTGTATTGATCCACTTTCCATTTGTAAAAATGTGATGCGTTTCAGGAAAATGAGTCACAAGTCGCAAAATTGGTGCTTTTCAGAGTCGTTTACTTACACGATCTCTTTGTTGGAATATTTTCATTTTTGAAGTGTCTAGTCCTTGTCGTTGAATGAACACATCTACAAAATTTCAAGACTGTTTATTAATCATATCAGTGCGTTTCTTAGATCATCCCATTGACTATATTTAGCTACTTTACTGGTAATTATCCACCCAGAAATATTGCAAACGTGTTTTGCAAAAATAAAAATATCTAACTAAAAAGATAAAAGTACTTATTAGATGTCCTTAATGTTACATTCATTGGAATCGGGTTGGTCTCATCTTTCCAAATATGGTGATATCTCAAAATCCATATTTTGCGACTTATGACTCATTTTCCTAAAACGGATCACAAATATGATCTATAGTAGACGAAGAGGATTTACTAATTCTTGTATTTGTCTTTATTACCTGTTGCAAGTTAAATTTGTTCAACAGACTCCTAAATTTATCTGCTCCTGAAGTTTTACCTTCAGTTATATATTTCTCATCATAATTAAAGTCACCAAGAATAATTAATTCTTTAGTACTATCCACTCTATTTAATATATCTTCAAGTTGATCAAGGGCTTGGGTCAAACCCCCTGATGGCGGACGATAGACATTTACACATATCTTTTCTTTCATAAACTTTTTCTTAAAGCCAAACACTTGCACTTCAATGTGCTCGTTTGAGATTTCAAGATCATTAAAATTCTCGGTAACATCCAAGGATTTATGTACGTAGGATATCAAACCTCCACCTCTCCTCTTTTTTGCTCGATCCAACCGCACAGTACTGTAACCCTGAACGAATAACTTATTTGTACTATAATGTTTTGTTAACCATGACTCTTGGAAAGATAGAATATGTGGTTCAGTTTCAATAATAAACCTCTCAACTTGTTCGAATTTTGGTACCAAACTTCGTATATTCCAAGAGCTAACTTTCAGACCCTTTAGTTTCCTAAAGTCCTCTACTTCAAGTATTTCACTTTTTTTAGCCATTGTCCCAAGCAATAATCTTATCATTATCTGTAGACAATGATTTTCTGGTTGCGAGTAGAGTCTGTTTCACCCTTTCAATTTCCGGGGCTCCACAGAGATTTAAACGGCTATTTAGTTGGGTCCCTAAACATGTCGGGTTAGCCCATAACAAACGTTTTACAAACACTAACATGTTACAATAAAATACAATATATATGAATACCATATTAGGGGTATAACCTAGCTGGATCTCTTTTGTCACATTCAGAGTTTCAGAAGAAGACTCCTGAAAACTAGCCGGAATAGTAAGTTAGTGTCATACTACTTCCGGCTTTCTACTATCAAGAAATTTTCATTTTTTTACTTACTAGTTTCGTCGTAATTTTTAGGAAAATATTAAGTAATACAATTTCAGTAAGTGTAGAGGTGTCACATTTCAAAGTCGGGTTCGAGTGATCTCCTGTCTCTACTATGGGACACCACCACACAACATCGTTGTAAACATACAATTCCCTATGTTCGTTTCTCAAATGGATAAGTGACCAAAATTGAATCACTTTAAGGCTAAGTTTCCAAGACTTTTAGTATATATCAAAGAGATTTTCTACTTAATTCTTAAATTTTAAGATTGACTATAGTAAGTATTGGATAGTGACTCAGTCAACATATTTAGTGAAGCGATGGCAGACAATCTGGCTCTGAAAAATTACCTAAATTTGTAAATTCGCTAAAACATTAGTCAGTGTTCCAATTTTCCTCTGTATGTGGGGTATTGATTACTGTAGTCATTTCAAATTAAACGTGCTGTCATGTTATCTCACCAGTCGGGCATCTTTCAGCTATCTTTCATTACAAAGTCAACCCACCACATGGTTACCTTTCAATGTCGGGTTCATGTGAGCACCTGTTTCTACTAGGACCACATAGTGAGTGACTCTGATCTGAAGAGTTCAATTTTCTTGGTCTTTAATCTTCAAATCTTTGCGTATGCCGCTACTATTAGTTCCGCCACTTTTGTCTGCATTTCTGTGGTGAAGTGACAGCCATCAGGAGCCAAGAGGTAGTACAAGTTGGAATAATACATTCTCTTGGTAGTTTTGTATTTGCGCGACGATCGATGGGGGTGAACCAGCGAGCAGATATAAGGAGTTGGCACATGTTTTCCCTTGCAGAATAATTTAACACTATTATTGTAGGCGACTACCTGCCTATTAAGAAGTTCTTGGTCTTCTTCGATCGCCATGATCTTTTCAGGAGTAAGTAGCCTGTGGAGTCTCCAGTTGTGCTTTGCCGAGTTCTGGTTATACACTACTAGGTCCAATCCCACTGTAGTTCCAAAAATTATCGTAGATGGTGGTGCCAGATTTGTAGGAAGGGTCTCACTTATAATCCGCTCAGCTCCCTGTCGTCTCCCTGTCTTTCTGAGTTATGTTGCAAATACCAGTGAGGATGAAAATACATAGCGGTTGATACCTCATCAGAAGGTTCTTAGCCCCTCTGATCACATCTAGCGTACCCGCACCGGGCTGTACATATACGTCTGAGTCAATTTGTGGAGCAATAGCTCGTAGTGCTATCCTGAGTCCCGACCCACGAGAGTCGCATAACAACAACATTTCTTTCCTATTTTGTGCCATTTTGACTATGTAGATCTCTTCAATAAACAATATCAACGTTCTCACCACCGTACCTTATATAATTCCATTAACCATTAAGGAGTTCTGCTCTCAAATCGTCAAGGATGCGTCCGAATAGATTTTCACCAGTGAATGATTTTGACTTGAGCGGGACACGGGCGCCATTTGCAATAAGGACGCCCCGCACCCAACGCCCAACTCCCCATTTCCTGGAGCTCGTTACCTCAAAAAATCTAGTATTTTCTGGAGATAATAACTTTTCCTTCAGCTCTTTATTTTTCGTGAATTTAATCTTCACTATATCTGCCAGTATTTTTTCTTCAACTTTCTTCCAATCTTCCTGTTGCTGCGGGGTAGCCTGCGCTTCCAGTCTGCCGCCCAGGGCTTTCGCGTGGGCTGGGCTGTGAGTGCCGCGTATTCTTCGCGCTGCCTCGTGTTGACCCATAAACTCCGCTTTGTCCCACTGGTACGCGTGTTCGGCTGTGGTGAAAGATTTCTGTTTATAGTCGATATTTACTCGATAGAAGTTCGAGTATGGGCTGTGGTTTCCATGGAAACCCACCCCTCCACCTTCCACGGGGAAAGTGGCGACATCAGATGGCTGGCAACCCTTTGGCAATAGGTGTAAATCTTGCTGAGAGTATGTTTTTTTATTGATTTTGATGTGCCCCAAAATTAAGTCAGCTTGAACTTTTCTCATGCGTAAAAGTTTGTGACAATCTAAGAGCATCCTGTAGTCTTTATCACTTGGGTCGATAACAAACTTGTTGAACCAAATACCAGATCCTGTTTTCCTTCTAAGTTCTTTTGATTTATTTAAGACTGCTTTCTTGACCTGTGGACTGGATAATTCAACAAAGATCGATCTGGATTTCCCCTTTCGAGGGATACCCACTCGGTATGAATCTATAACGTCATCAAGCCTTATCTCCGCAACCAAGTTAAGTAGGTCACTAATGAAATATTTTCTTTTTTCTTTTTTCTGATCTGGGTTTTGCGGACTAATCGGATATTTGTCCCACTCTTCTGGAACACCTTCCATTATGAGGTGAGTCGAACCATCTGATTTCCCTTCATTTTTTTGGCCTAGTTGGTGAGGATCTAGACTCTGAATGTCCGATAGTTCCTTCGTGATTTTGTTTAGATTATCGTCCATCGTACCAAGTTCAGTTTTGATTTTGTCCAACTCTTGTTTATTCTCATCTAGTGAAAGGTTTATTTCTTCGATCGAGTGGTTTACCTCCCTTTCCATTTCTTTGATTTTGAAATTATTGGTCCAATTTAGTTTTCCCTTGGCCTCACTTTCCTTTACACCACTTTTTGTCTTAGCCTCTTTGAACTTCTTTTTCTTTTTCTTTTTGTTTTTACTCGGTTCATTTCCTACTCTTCTTTTCCCTGACATTTCACTCACAGGTTCAAAACCGGTCAAGCTATACTCATAAGCTAATTTCTCCAGTTCTTTGATTCTATCCTCCATATTTCTGTCCTTATCAACGTCTAGCTCCTTGATTTTCCCATCAATACTTTCGGCAGTATCTCCTAGTTGTTTTACATACCCTCCTCTTTCATTGGCCTCCGTAGCTATTTTAATTTCATCAATACTCGAACCGACCCTATTCATGAAGAAAAGCCTATCTGACTCAAAAAGTTTAGAACTCTGAACAACCTGTGGGTACGATTTGTCAATCTCATCGAATCTCCCCTTAAGCTTAGAGTATCTTAGCTCATTCCAGCTGTTAGAATTTGTTAGTTTCCGATTCAAATTCTTAACCTTCCTCACTGCGGATTCGGTCTCAAATGTCAGTGATAGCATCGACGACTTCGTTTGCTCTAGATCAATTTTATCAGTTACTTTTTTAACGATGAGGTTTATCAGATCATCGTCGATTACAACTTGTTTATCTAAACTAGTTTTATCGTCCTCTGAAATAGTTTTTAACTCTTCCATGGGTGGCTCTATTTCAAGCTCATTTTGCTCTCTATACACGTCGTTGCCTGGGTTTGACAGTTGTTCGCATGGTTGTGACTCCGTTGACTCTGTCAACGACATGGTTGATGACAGGGCCCCACCGTCACCTACGTCTTCGTTTATTTGAAGGCTATCCCATTCTATCTGACCATCACTAATTTCAACAACAGTGTTAAGACAATGTAATACTTGCAAGCTATCATTATCTAGTTGATCTTCCTCATCCTCCTCAATTATTAATGACCCATTTATAACTTTCGTTTGATCATCCTCATTTAGTTCAGTGACCTTCGAGATAGCGGTTATCTCCAACGGTGCCGTCTTATCTAGGTCAGTACAGCCACTGTCACAGCCCACACTCGAATCCACAACTTTGTTTTGATCTAATTTAAGTAAGTCTGATGTTGGCCCTAGATCAATAAATTCTTCCTTGAATGCTATCACATCATCTGAAGTATTAAGTACAGTTTCTTGTTTTTGTTGATCAACACTTGATCCATCTCCTACCTTAGGAATTTGTTCATCTGTCGATAACGAATCGACTTTAACGTCAGACGTCGTCGTCGTGGCGGCGACATCCATGGCTGATGAGAAGCAGATTTTTATCTCATCGAATATCACCAGAATAGAAAATATTATTCTAATGACGAATGTACCTATGTGATCCCAGATCATTGACGGAGTGAATTGATGTTTTTTGCTCCTTAGATCCACTTCTATCCTAGGTTATAACCCCTAAAGGTATCTCTCGGCGCTTAGCAAGTTTTGACCATTTCAGGTTTCCCGCGCTTTCAACCAGGAGAGAGGGCCATATACTTGAGTTCGCTTTTAGACGATCATTATTGCCGGAAAACATTGACGACAGGAAAATAAACCTGAGAGGTCTAAGTGTCGGCAAAAAATTGAAAGTGCCCAAGCCAAATAACGAAAAGTATAAAAATTTATACATTTATAAAATGCCAATTCTTTGGAACAAATTATCTTAACCAGTAAGACAGATAAAAACTAGGGAAGCTTTCCGGACATGGTTGAAAAATACCCACCCCCAGGAATGCGATAAGTACCTAAAAAGTGAGAATAATACTCAAGGTGAAGTGCCTTAGTAGGGTGTATTGAAGGTTGAAGACAACCATTGGTAATAACAATTTCAGTAACAACAATTACCGGTATAAAGGTCACTGAACGAGACCCGTGATTTGTTTACAGGGGCATATTATGTTGTGACTGAGGTTTATATTGATATAATTGAATGTTGTATATTATATGGTGACTGAGGTGTATATTGATATAATTGGATGTCGAAGTGAGTACCAGTAGACAATTGTGGGTGGGTCGATTGTGGGGGAATAGGAAGTGGGTTAAGGTAGGCATGTAAGTTCTACGAACAAGGCCGATACAACGGTATAATGTAAAGTGGGATGGTTGGGGCTGTTTTTACTGTTAAGACTTAACTTTATATACAACTGTGTTCATCAAAATTGCTTTATTTTCTCTCTTTTGCCAGTATAGGCAAAATATTCTTCCCCAGCGTAAAAGCTGAAGGTTGGTAAAGCTTCGATCGTTTTATTATCAGAACCATGCTAGTATAGGCGTGACTAGACAAATGTAAGATTACACCATGTAAAAATATTGGTTCAACTTATTAACCCAATGTAGGGTAAAATAATGTAAGGAACATCATGATATAGGACAATAATCAAAATGGACTAGGAACTTATTGATAGTCAATGAATAATCTTTTGGATGGTCCCCCACGGGGTTCCCATCTGAGATTGATTTAGAATATTACTATAAATATTACTGGACTATTTTAATCAAAACCATGGACTTGGACCAAAAACATCGCAAATGAACCAAGTTCACCACTCAAGACAGCAAAAAGAAGACTCATCAGTGAACCGCAATTACAATGAATAGTAGCAAAAAGAACTGTGACATTCTATTACTTAATATCAAAAGGACATGGACATTGAATATAATTAATTCTTCTACACACTTTGTTTTTAAAGAATATCCACATTTTATGTATTCACATCTTTTGTTAAGGGCTACCTGGTAGATCTCCATCGGAGAGGGAGTACTGGCCCTATTCTTTGATTTATATAATGTATATGTATAAGTTACGGAATAAAAGTTGTATAATAATAATATAGCTATCTTTATCTACCGTAAACAGGGGTTTTTCGCACACGTAACATGTCTATCAAGGGTATACATGTAATCTTTATCAAAGTATATAAGTGGTTTCGTACAAAATAACACCTAGGGATGTGAGGGAGAGTTGTGGGGGTGACCCGACTAAGTTTAACACTAATTTTGTTACTAAGGGTGGGCTAATAGGCCCCGATACCCTCCTATATGTTTTATCTCTTGGTCTCTTCTAGAGTTAGAGTAATATCTTCGTTAAGGCTTCTCCACGGGAGGGTTTTTGTTCCTGCGCCTCTACCTAGTCTTATTGACTGTACAGTGATGCTGGCCTTTGACTTTAGCTCCGTAAGGAGATGTACAAAATTCAACTCATTATTGTAGAAGAGCTTCTGCCTGTGAATGAATGACTTGGTATGAATAATTAGCCAGTTGATCAGCTTAGAGCCATCATTTGTTACCGGTATACCTAGCAATATTTGGCTGAGGTCTATTCTAGCTGTACCGCTAGAAGTTACAATTATATCTTCATCATTACTTCTTTTGTTAAAATACCCTATTTTGATTATCCAATTAAGGAGTTCTCGCCATAGGGCTTTAGCCCTCGGGCACTCTACAAGGAAATGTCCTACACAATCTACCTTCTCGTCACAGAAGTTACATTTTTTGTTTTTTCTAATTGAGATGTTTTTCAGGTGTTCATTACATGGTATCACTTTATGTAGCTTCTTGTATTGGAACGACTGTAGTCGCGTTTCACTTGTAATCTGATATATTCTCAGGAAAGTGGCTTTCCAGTCTACCGTGTCAAATTCTGCATCAGATAGTTTGAGTATCCTCTGCCAATCATTGAATTTTAGGGTGTTTAGTTTTTTTTTCTTAACGAGAGCTCGGTGAACCACTTTTGAGGAACAGTTAAGGATGTTAATCTTTTCATCCCCGATTTCTATATTAATTTTCCCTTCGTCGGGTACATCGTAAGTTTTTCTCATGAGAATAATCCACTCTCTAGGTATCGCCCTAGCAAGCTCTATTCTTTCGGTACAATTGGTTTTTATATGATATAACCTCTTTAATTCACTGGTAGACATTAGCCTTCCTTGTTCATCTAGGATGTCTCCCAGAACATTCACTCCTTTCTGCTTCCAGTGATTCCACTCTAACATTTTGTTTTTAATTCTAATGTTTCTGTTAGTCCAAAGTCTCTCACGTCGGACCTGTTCGGGTCCCTTTGGATTTAAAGAATAGAAGTATCTATTCCAGACCAAGAAGATTTCTTAGATAGCTACTCCACCCGGATTTCTGCTGCATTGTTTCAGAATGTTTAGACTAAGACTCTACCCTCAGTCTACACTATATAGCTACTCCACCCTGATTTCTGCTGCATTGTTACAGAATGTTTAGACTGAGACGCTATCCTCAGTCTACACTATATAGCTACTCCACCCTGATTTCTGCTGCATTGTTACAGAATGTTTAGACTGAGACTCTACCCTCAGTCTACACTATATAGCTACTCCACCCTGATTTCTGCTGCATTGTTACAGAATGTTTAGACTGAGACTCTACCCTCAGTCTACACTATATAGCTACTCCACCCTGATTTCTGCTGCATTGTTACAGAATGTTTAGACTGAGACTCTACCCTCAGTCTACACTATATAGCTACTCCACCCTGATTTCTGCTGCATTGTTACAGAATGTTTAGACTGAGACTCTACCCTCAGTCTACACTATATAGCTACTCCACCCTGATTTCTGCTGCATTGTTACAGAATGTTTAGACTGAGACTCTACCCTCAGTCTACACTATATAGCTACTCCACCCTGATTTCTGCTGCATTGTTACAGAATGTTTAGACTAAGACTCTACCCTCAGTCTACACTCTTCCACCCTCAATTCACTGCACACACGATCTCGGGTGGGAACAAGCATGATAACCTCCATATCAACCAATCAGATTTCTTGGAGGGCCATGTGATAGGTAAGGAACCACATCACAGAAATCTGGCCTTGTTTTAATGTTGTGAACACTTCACCTTTCTAGTCCATTACCTCTCTAACTACCTATGCTATTCTATTATTTTTTTCGTGAGTAGGCATCACGCCACTCGCATGGTAGCTTTCAAGCTATACACAGGGCTTTTGTACTAAAAGACAAACAAAATAATAAAATAAAATTATATTCTATTATATTCTTTCTCATTCTATTCTATTTTGTCTATTAATTTATGCAGTTTTTTATGTTTATAAGATGGTCAACTTGGTAAAAAGGCCTGGATGAATTATAATCTTATGTCACATGCCCTTAATTGATTAATTGAGATAGGCCTACAATTTGCAATCCTGAAGCAGTCAGCAAGAAATTCTAGAGACCTGGGATATTTCATAATTAGGGAAGTCCTTCAAAACCTGATGGAGATTTCTTGTTTTATTTAAAACCTGCCTTAGAAAGTTTTAGATGTTTATGTTTTGTTTAGCTTGTGATGTTTGATGCTTTGTTCTCTCTCTCCCCTAACAGGTGATGAGAAAAGCAGTCATGTGAGGGCGCTGTTTGAAGGTCATGACCTTCTTGCCACCATCATGACAGTCAATGAAACCTATATGGTGGAGGTGAGGTTTTAATACTGGTTCAGTATATAAATGATTAAGAAAATTATCCTTTCTTTGATCTTAATCTAAATAAGGAGGGAATGTTTTAGGGAGAGAGTTGAGGCAGCTTGAGACTTTGTGTTACACTACGTATAACAACATAAAGAAGAGAGAAGACCCTGAGTAATGGCTATCTGGGTCAGATTTTCAGAAAATGTACAATTCACCTTTACCAATCCTCTGAAATAACCCACATTTCAGTTAAAAAATTTAAGTTCAAAATACAGTTCAACCTAACCAAACAGATTGCTAGAATCAAAGCAATGCCGAATATACTCGAATTTACCCAGTATTGGCGAAATTTCAGCCTAATTTAGCAAACTTTAGTAAATGTGTGCAGCTGTCAATTGTACATTTTCTGAAAATCTGACCCATGTATTGTACACATGTTATCTCTGGTTCCTCTTTCAGCCTTCCTGGCGCCATCTAGAGGAATCTGCAGAACACACAATGATTGCCTACAGACTATCAGACATCAAACCATCCAATCAGATACCTCCTTACAGGTCAGTACACCATCCAATCAACATCCTCCCTATACATGTCACTACACCATTCAATACTGGGACTGAAAAATTGATCTTACAGGGAAATGGGCAAGTCTATGTATGATAATCACATGTTTTATTACAGGAACATGAGTTTATCGCAGTGACATTTTTAGGAAAATTTTTAATTTTTCCTAACTGTTTTTCTATTCTGATATTGTCTGTTACTATACATTTATTACTATTACTACTCTGTGATATTGATTTATGATTATTGTATCTGTGGATATCATAGGGAATATGAATAAACAGCTTCTGGCTGTTTCAGCCAAACCTTATTCATTTTTATTTCTCTAGCGTTGTGGTCATATATATATTTTATTACAGGGAGGCGTGCAAGTCTATGTATGCACCAGGGGAGGAGCAGGCAGAGGCAGAATGGAAAACCCATCATTCAGTGCATGGTGAGTTAATCCTATTAAAATTTTAGTCCCCATTTGTTGGGATGGGGGTGTTGTAGGAGCACCGACCAAGCCAAGTTATAGGCGTACAGACAGAGCCTACTAGTGTTGGACGTCCAGTTCCGGCCGACCGTTCACAGCTTATGGCTTTCCATTGGTTCATTTTGCTTTGAAATCATATATAATTTGTTGTTAATGACAGTAACATCCCAACAAATGGGGACACAAGGCCGACGCACACAGTCAAGATCTCGGATGTTCTCACGATTTGAGATGAATTCGTGCAGATTTCTTTTTAAATCGTGTCCATTTTTACTGCGCACACAGTCACGATTTCATGGAAAATTGGGTGAAAACCTGAGATCGTGAGAATTGTGCACACACACTCACGATTTCATGAAATAGTCTGGCCACGATTTGGTTCATATTTGCTATTTACATTCAAAAATTAAAAATTATATAAAATTAAGTTTTGGAGAGAGTATTATTTGGCCAATAACTATATGACTCTTTTTTCCTTTTTCTGAATTATGGGGCTTTGAAACATGGCTGAGAACCCCAAAATCTGCTGCTTTCAAAGTGTTCTATGTTTCCTAAACATGTCTATTTCAGACATCTACAATTATTTTTTTTATCGCGATGACATATATTTTTTTTCCTTTTAATATATAGTACATAATCTGTACTATATGTGTCAACAATTTTGGGACAGTAGGAGTAGCCATTAATTGTTTGTTTGATTCTATAAAATGTGAAAGAATGCACCGTTTCTCCATCGGAATTGTGCCTACATCAATCCATAATTTGGATCGTCGTGGCACAGCCCCGGCCCCCCCACTCAGGGGTAAAAAGTGTACGCTTTTCTGTTCTAGCCTTTGAAAAGTACCCCCTTTCTGCGAATTTTCAAGGCATTTTACCCCCCCCTTTTTATGGCAAAATGCGGAAAACTTTATGCCTTTAAGAAAATGCCTCATAAAATGATGAATATTGTAGTCAGGGCAGCTTCGTGAAGTCTGTGACGGGAACTAGCTGATAAGGGCACAGAACAAGTGTATATGGTTCAGATTTTAAGAAAATGTACAATTGTGAAATTCTCCTAAATTAGGCTGAAAAATGAAGAATATCGGGTATATTTTAGTATATTTGGTTTTGCATTGATTTAATTATCAGTTGTGTTATGTTAAACTGCATTTTGAAGCTCATTTTCTGTCTGAAATGTGGGCTATTTGAGAGAATTGGTGAAGGTGATTATTGTACATTTTCTGAAAATCTGACCCATATATTTCTACATAAATTATAAATGAATAAAAAAGTATGCACATAATTTTTTTAATTACTGTGTACTTCATAGGTGTCTCGACATAAGGGTCATAATGCTTTTTAGTTTGTGAAAATATTCCAACTAGAAGAAAAGTTACAGCCAAATAACGAAATAATAATGGTAATGGTAATGGCAACGGTATCCTGCTTATACGTACTGATTTGCCATTATCTTACAAACGATATTATATAAAACTTGTATAGGGTGGCACATGGCACATCATGGCACATCCTCTTTAATGACATTATTTAAACCATTCTAATGCAATGAGTCGATCTAGAAAGTTTCATGAAAGTGCCAATTAAGTTCAAATATCACTCTTATAGACCTAAGCTTCAAATACATTTCCAACCAAAATATCTATCCCATGCATCTATAGGCCTATGCATAAATATGCATATCGTGTGTATGCCTAGGATGAAAGATAAATTTGCATTGAAAATAAATATAGCTCACATAAATCACAGCTCCTATATTTTTGGGTTTTTTTTAGATTTTTATTACAAAATCGGTCATACATTTAAATTCTTTAAGGAAAATTAATTGTGAGCATTAATTTATGAGTCTACAACAATTTTTACATAGACACACCTATGCACAATTTGGCAGTTAGAATATTTGACGTGAACACAAGTTTTTGAAATCGTGTGCCTCAAATCGTGCATGAAATCCTGTATGTGTGCGTGAAAATTGAACGCACATCTTGACGTGAGTTGATGTAAATCTTGTCGGCTAGGCAGCCGTTGACGTATGGGGGAAAATGAGACCATACAACTCGTCGTGAGGCCTCCAAATCCTGACTGTGTGCGACGGCCTTAAAGCATTTGGTTGTGTTGCTCAGGTCGGGTCTACGCGTCGATGGAACAATACCGAGGTGAAGCTGAGGTGTTGTTCCATGGACGTGTAGACCCGACCTAAGCAACACAACCTCATGTCCTAACAGCTCAGCAGACTGCACTAAGGTATGGTGAGTCTATGTTAATCCTGAACTTTACATTTTTTTAGACGCCCTCCTATGCAGTCACTAATTTGCCCTAACTAGAGTATGGTCCATGTTAATCCTATGCAGACTACATTCTGATGGTGAAATTATATTTGTTTACTTACTTTCCTGTGGACATAGAAAGCCGGACTCGGAGGGTGAGACGTGAGACCGGAGAAAAGACAGACTGCAGCCTCTCCCTTACTGCTGACCATCACTTCCATGAGTACATAGGCAGAGGAGACCTTCTCATCACTGCTAAATATATGGTAGGTCACCACAGTCAAGTCAACATAATTGCAAGACAGCTAACAACCAACGTATACAACAAGAAATAATGAATTTAAACATGAACTTATAACAAATGCTATGGACATTAGACTTTGAACAGACACTATAATAATCATTTATTACGCTTCTCATTCTTCATTTCCATTTATTTGGGTGATCTGGAAGACCTGGTTTACAGATGGTTGACTTGTTAATGCCCATTTCCTGATTTTCTTCTGATTCAATATGTATGATGATGAGAAATATTGTATGTATGATGAAAAATCGGAATAAAATTGTTTATATATACATATCGTGTAAATAAATCTATATTGCCAAGTCTGTCAAACACGCTCAGAATATTCCTTTAACCCAAGACATACAAACACAGAGAAAATACTTGCACTGCCGCTGCCCGTCAGCATCTCCTGCACTTGTTGTATACATTAAAACTGCACTCAGCTAACACATCAAGTCATTCCAACTGAACATTTTATACTTTTTGTTCCATTCTTTTTTAAATCATCTAAAAGTCATTCCAGTTGTTATTGCAACATGGCTTCTAAAACGTCCCCATATGTATTTGGAGGACCCGCCCAAATCCTTTTTTACAATGACTTATTATGACTTATTATCGCTCAGCGGTAGCGGTTTTCTATTCATCCTAATCCACTTTGAATAGTTGTATAACTTTGCCTTGCCTCCATAGATGTCCATGGTGTACGGGGTGGATGTCATATATAGAGGAACAGCCTTTGGAAGTCACAGCGGGGTCGGCTTCACCATCAGGAATGTAAGTGTGGTATGGGACGGAGACAAGGGAAATAATATGAATAACAATAATTATTATCACCTTATCAGTATATGCTGGGCCTAATGCACCAAGTAATATGAATAACAATTATCACCTTATCAGTATATGCTGGGCCTAATGCACCAAGTAATATGAATAACAATTATCACCTTATCAGAATAATGCTGGGTCTAATGTAAAACAACATGAAAGTGTTAGCTCTCACTGATTGTGGCATATATTGGACATATTGTAGGTAGAAATATTTCTGAAAATATTCATTAATGCCTACTTCAATTATCTTATAATGTTATTAATATTGGGGGCCTCATCTTAATAAACTCAGTCTTTATTTAGCAATCCTTTGGGTTCCTTCTCTTTCCTCTTGTACCTTCTCCTATTTCTCCCCACACATAAGTCCCATAGTCCCGATTTATGTAATGGATAATGTATGGGGCCTGAGAGTGAACCTGGTTTTATTGGTAATAACAGTATGGAGATGCTGCAGGCATCGAGTAACTGTTATCTCCCAGTCAATCCTTCGATGGGCCATATGCTGACTATGCTCCTCACCGCGGGTCAATACTAATCACAGCTAGGTAGAGTATTCACATTGTGTCAGTCATACGCCCGAGAATTTTCCGCTAGGCAACAGACCACGGCAAACAGCCAAAACCTCGGGTATTAATGCTATATTAGACCGACTTGCTCCCCATTAACTGTGACGGTCTTTGCTGGACCTGATGCCAACTGTACTCCTCAGGGAATCAACTCTAGACGTTCAACTCATGTCCTATCATTTTATACTTTGGTCATAAGCTGTCTGATAAAAAGTGGCCAGTCCAAACAGTAAATGCATGTGACACTTCAGTCATCCTGTTTGAACCATACACTTTCACAATATAAATAGCAGTATATGCAGGCTCTAACTGACCAAGTAATAAAGCAACACAGTACACCAACACAGTATATGCTATAACCTTGCTCCTCATGTACAGATTACTATGTACACCAACACAGTATATGCTATAACCTTGCTCCTCATGTACAGATTACTGTCTACGCCGATGCTACTGATGGCAATACTGGTGAGCAGCACCATAACATGAAGAAGTCTGACTGGGGGGATGAGCAGCTCCTCAAGGTCAGTGTTAAGTCTTCATTTGTAACTAATTATAACACAAGTTATCCACTTCTCCTGGGCAGTAACTAATTATAGCACAACTTATTCACTTCTCGCTGGTTTCAGTCACTTAGAATATTGCACTTATTTATACGCAACTCATGCAAGATTCAAGTGCCTTCAACCAACTCGTTAGTTAACCTGTATTAGTATTGCCATAGCCAAAAGCTTGCTTTTACTACTTACTGCCATTGGCCTTAGTGTGCACATGATGCATGCGGGGGGCATTTCTATGCAGACCATACATGGGTCAGATTTTGAGAAAATGTACAATTAGTAGCTCTACACATTTAGGAAATTCTCCTAAATTAGATTGAAAAATGATGAATACCGGATATATCTGAGTATATTTGGCATCGCATTGATTTAAATTATCAGTTCTGTTATGTTAAACTGCATTTTGAAGCTGATGTTTGTCTTAAATGTGGGTTATTTCAGAGGATTGGTGAAGGTGAATTGTACATTTTCTGAAAATCTGACCCACACATTTTATCTTCTTGTACTGGTAGAAGTAGTGTCTCTTCTTGTTGTTGGTTCTGTAGGTGGAGAAGAAAGGCAAGGTCCTACTTATAAGGTTCACTGGCCAATGATTTGGTTAGAGCCAGAAAAACTGCAAGTGACTCTTTATCTACCTCATTTTCTACCTCATTTGATCTACTTGCCTTGTTACTGTCTTTATTATCTGTATGTTAATCTGTATTTATATGACTATTAGATATTTTCAACAGCTATTAAACATCATATTTGCAAGAACTTTGTTCTTATCTTGTCTCCTCCTGAAAATAACCAGGGTCATTACATATGCATAATAGTCTGCTACCATTACTGTACATAATAGGCTGCTACCATTACTGTATGTTAATGTAAATTTATCCCTGAATCTACTGCATCAATATTGTGCCTTGCAGGCTTTCTCCGCCAAGGCAGAGCACGGGGATGTGTGTCTGGCCCACCTCTTCACTGCTCTACGATTTGATACCGGCACAGTGGGACTGGCCTACTTAGCTTCCTCCAGACCAAACTCTCTGGGTGGCATCTGTTCCCCTGGTAGGTACATCTCTTGTGTTTATACATGACATCAAATGCTCAGCTACCTTGCAGAATTTACAGTATACGATAAGTTTTCTATGGTATTATTCTGTTATACTCGTTTTGAGTGAATTATGTTATGTTTTTAGGGTTTACCTTGGTGATAATTTACATCAATACATCAGCATAATATATATCAATACATCAGCATTATCATACATGCATTCACTACCAAGGCCCCGACAGCCGTCATTACTTGTAACGCGGTAATGGACTAGTTAGTACATTACCGGGGTGTTGTCATGCCGATGCAAGTTTGCCGGAGCGAGTGCTCTCTTCCTTGATCATTTCACCTGTTTCTAGTATATTCCTCTTGTAAAAAAAGCAGATGTGGTAAATTATCTTTTTAACTAAGCACATTTTACATGCAAAATTAGTTGTTTTCCGTACAGACGCATAAGTAAAGAACTCGATCTACGATCTTGTTCTTTACTTACACGCCATGCATCAACTCGTCCAATAAGTGCTAAATAATTCCCCGCTGCTTTGTTACAGCAATAGCCATATTTAACAGCACTGATTAAATTTTACAGAATGTGGCCGATCTGCAGCCTTGTATACAGTCGTCTCTATGAGTTAGCCTTGACTTAGTGTCATTATCACTATTTAACTGACACTATAGCTTTAACCTTGCTGCACAGCTGGTGGGGGAGATGTGTGGTACAACACAGGCTGGACAACTGTACTGACCAGTGCTGGCAGCCTCCTCACCCTCCAGACTCTACTGGTCACTGCCCATGAGTTGGCACACAACCTGGGGTCAAACCATGACCCAGATACACCTGAGTGCAGGCCTGGATACCAAGATGGCGGCCTCTACATCATGGACGCCATACTTGTCTCCGGGTATGACCCCAATAATGAGGTACACTCAGCTTTCTTCTGATATAAACGCAAATAAGTTTTACGTGGTATCATTTTTGTCGGATAATAGATAAATATATAATATAAAAAATAATAAAATAAATTTGTGGTATTACATTACATGTATCTTTGGTTGATTTTGTGGGTAGAATTATATTGTACGCAGATGACTGAAAATGATGCAAATAAATCAAATCTTGGACTGAACTGGATGGTCTTACTACAAAATTTGTTCTGCCTCACAGAGGTTCTCACCATGCACTCGGCGTTCCATAGCAGCAGTTCTGGATAGCAAGAGAGAGGAATGCTTCACAGGTAAATACTATAGCAAGAACAGCATAGTATCGCGTATGAGGGGGGCTGTATTCTCCGAGTATGGCCGAAAACTACGAGGCCATAGGCCGAGTTGTTTTTCGGCCATACGAGGAGAATACAGGCCGCCGAAGACGCGATACTGTGCTATCCTTGCTTTTATTCCATGATTCTTAACTTATTACAACTTAATTTGATTTATTTCATCAAATTGTGCTGTCCACATGGCTCACCGATAGTCTCGAACGGTCGTGACGTCACTGTACAATACAGGGAGTTTATATTGTACACCTTGTGAGCGGCAAGTATATCGATTATATTGTACGCTCACGGCCAAATCATGGAATAAAAGCCTATAATTCCTGCTGCTATACAGCTCTCTGCACCGTGGCCACTCCCTCCATGACTCATACATACTAATGGGCCAATCAGAGATAGAGCCCCGCCCACATCCAGGAGCTAGCATGTGAGCTGCTCCTGTGAGGTGCTCCTGTGAGGTGCTCCTGTGAGGCACCCTTGTTGGAATACAAATTTATTAGTTGGAAAGTGACTGGCCTTGTGAGGAGTTCTCCCTTTCCTGATTTCGAGTAGCCATTCGTTGGGCTGGCAGGGACAGTTGTAGGCATACAGACCAGTCCTACTAGTGTTGGACGTCCACTTCCAGCCGACCACTTACATCAACGAAAATGAAAAATAATATTTACTGCTTAAAACGGCAAGATCATGACTTTCCACTGGTTCATTTTGCTTAGAAATCATTTATAATCTGTTGTTAATGACAGTAACATCCCAACAAACGGCGACTAAAGCCATTAGTTCATTTGGTTGTGCTCCTTCGGATGTGTCTATGGCTCCAGGAACAAGGCCTCAGCTTCACCTCAGCCTTGTTCCTTGGAGCCGTAGGATACACCTCAGGACCACAAACGAATGATCTCACCGTGCAGGAGATAGCTATCTAGCTATCTTCACCATCTCAGAAGCTATCCCCAGACAATTCATACCACTGCCTCCCTGTATGTATGTCCTACCTTACCCTCAGTTGATACTTTTACAATGTCCCATGCACTCAAACCCAATACTGATTATTGCATCAGTTTTTTTTTACCTTTTGTGAAATTCAAATGTGTGATGTGTTTTAGAAAAATAGTCATAAGTCGCAAAAAATAGATTTTGAGATATCATTATATTTGAAAAAAGGAGATCCAGCCGATTCCAATGATAGTAAACAGTCTTATAATCTTATAAGTATTTCTAGATTTTAAGTTTGATATTTTCGTTTTTGAAAAAAAAGAGTTTCCAATATTCCTGGGGTCAATAAACAGTAAAGTAACTAAATGTAGTCCACATGAGGACCTTTAAAACGAAAGGTTATATTATATAGATTGTCCTGAAATTTGAGACATAGACATAGACATCATTTTTGCGACTTATGACTCATTTTCCTGAAACACATCACATATGAGTAATGTAATATTATCTATATGAATTGTTTTGGTTTGTAACAGAACTGAAAACAATGTGTGGTAACGGTCAGTAGAGCTTATAATAACTATTATTATTATTATTTATTATTATTAGAGAAGAGGTAGTGGTAACAGTGTAGTACATACACCCCAGGAGCAATAGAGCTTATAATAACTATTATTATTTATTATTATTATTAGAGAAGAGGGCAGTGTGTGGTAACAGTGTAGTAGATACACCCCAGGAGCAGTAGAACTTATATATATATATAAGTATTTTTATTTCTCTTCATACAGTTACAATAATTGAAGCTTTTAGAGAAAATGGTCCTCATGTCAACCAATTTTGTTCTTCCCATGAGGCCGAGGCATATTGAAACAGATTCATTTAACAGTACATTAACATTTACAGATAAACATTTACATTTGTGATTAACATAATAGATAAACAATTACATGGAGTGATTATAACATGTGTTTTACGAGTGAAAATTCGTAGTATTACATATCCGGGTCTATTACCCCGAAGTATTTACAATTTTAATGTTGCATTTCATGCTTTCTTAATTTTACTGATTAATGTTATACATTTCCGTCTATATTCTTATTTTTTTTATTTACTATACAGTTTTGTATTCACTATACATTCCGGATTCCTTAGAACATAGTACAATGTTCCTTTTCTCTTAACAAGACTATTCCCTCTTGTACTAGGGGGGTATGACAATTTTGATTTTTACAACTTCCTTAAGGAGTTACATAACTTCTCTTGTTGAAATTGGCATTGTTTTTCTTAATTACTTATATTTCAATGTTAACGCCATATTTTATGTTACCGCAATACTTTGTATTGTCTATTCTACATTTCCAACTTTTCATGAGTGTTTTCTGTAATGTAGTACAAAAGTTTGTTGTATATGATCACTCATTTCTTAGATCCTAGATTCTTGTAGAGATTTACACTGTAGTATTAATTTACAGTCTTATAATTACATTGTTAATCTACAATGATTTAACATTACCACCTTTATTATTTGTTGACGCAGGTTTTATTCCCTGAATACGTGACAATATAGTTACTCAACTTCTGATATAAATATTAGGATATAAATTGTTGAGGTTCTTAGCTTCACCTGCCATTATTTACAAAATGTATCGTGGTTTTCCCTACATTCATTATTCATTTTGTACATTGGAAGTATACTCGTACTTCAGAAATTTCTTAAACTCCTTTAAGGTTAACACATTTTGGGGCCCTGGGTCCAACTCGTTCCATAGGTAAGGCACCGTGGTTATGAATGATCTACTTATTAGATCTAGTTTGGGAGTGACTGTTCTTAACTTTTTACCTTTAGCTAAATATCTTATAGTGGTTTATTTTCCTACCATCTATATTACAGTCGTTCTGTGCCATGTTGAATCCCCATTCTAATAGATGGGCCTTTCTTCGCATATCTAATTTTGGCAGATTTAACTCAGTATGTGCTTGATCGGTATTTTCTAGCTTACCCCTTCTCTTTATTATTCTAACTGCCATATTTTGGACTGTTTGTAATTTTTTCAGGTCTGACTTATTCCCTCCGTTATATATTGCATCCCCGAATTCTATTAATGGTCTAATTGCCACTTTATAGATGTTCAGAAGGGTCGAATCATTAGTGGAATGCCTTAGTTGTGCTAGTTTCTGGATTTTATCCCTAGCTGACCTTATTCGTACCTCTATATGTTGTTTAAAAGTCAGTTTTCTGTCAATTGTCAGTCCTAAGTATTTATAGGTATCCGTGAAATCTATTTCATTGTCCCCAATACTCAGTTTAGTGAAGCTTTGATCTGGCTTCACCCTTTTCCTATCTATTATCATTGCTTTTGTCTTTTTGGTATTTAGGGAGATTTTATTTTCCCTACACCATATATCAACTCTATTTAGGTCTTCCTGTAATTTCTCGTTTGCTGTATTTGTATTTGAGTTTGAGTTGTATATTACAGTGTCATCAGCAAAGAGAATAATTTTGGAGTTTTTCACCCATTTGTGTAGATCATTCATGTAAATCTGGAACAAGAGTGGACCCAGGGCCGTTCCCTGAGGGACACCACATATTACTTTCTGGACTCAAGAATTAATATTATTTACGCATACTGTTTGTTCCCTATCGCTTAAATAATCTTGAAACCAGTCTATCGTTTTTATCCCGATTCCTATCAACTTAAGCTTATTTATAATTCTATTGTGATCTACCGTATCAAATGCTTTTTTCAGATCTATATATGTTAGTGTTGTTCCTTTGTTTTCATTCAAATTGAAATATATGTCTGAGAAAAGTTCGAAATGGGCATCCTGAATTGATAATTCTTTTCTAAAACCGAATTGGTTTTGATATAGTAGATCATTTGTTTCTAAATAATTATATACTTGTTTGTGTATACATTTCTCAAGTATTTTACCTGGAAGGGTTATTACAGATATTGGCCTATAATTACTAGGGTCTAGCCTAGACCCATCTTTATGTAGTGGAGTAATAATGGCCTTCTTGAAGAATCTGGGTACCTTCCCAGTCTCAATAGATAAGTTATACACATATGTAATCTGTCTAACTAGGGAAAGAAGGATAGGTTTCAGGATTCTTGTTGGCATATGTGGTATCCCTGAGGCCTTATACACACTAGTTTTCCAAATTAAATCAACTATATCTTTCTCTTTCACAGGTTCTAGTTCAAATTTTTGAACTATGTCGTTATGTTCTCCATAACCTATTTTGCTTAACTCTAACAATTCTTTGATTTCTTTTTCCTCTTTTTCATTATCTGGAGGCACAATCCTCTCTGCAAGGTTTTTACCAATTACGGAGAAAAAATTATTGAAGATATCAGGGACTTCATTCTCATGAGCCAGATTACCGTCATCTTTTTTGGTTTGAATTTTCAAGTGTTTTTTTACTTTGTCTGGTGCTAATATTGGATTTATTGTCTCCCAAAACGTTTTAGGATCATTTCTATTGTTATTTATCTGTGTCCTTAGATAATCATTTTTCATTTTTATTACATCGGAATTCATTTTATTTCTAGCCATTTTTGCTTTGTTCTGTGGTGCGCGGCTCTGGATTGACATTTGTTAAACCAGAGCCGGGGCTACGCGGCTGTTGTACCAGTCCCGCTAGTAAGTCTAGAGTAGCCGCGCTGGTCGCGGTTGTGGTGGGTTTGACCGATAGAGGTCGTTGTATTTCGGTGGTCTATATTTTAACTTTTTTATTGCTGTGTGATACTGCTTGTTCCATATATTTACTGTTATTCCTTCCTTATACACCCATTGTGTATGCACACCTATATATTGATTATTCGATATGACGTATTGTATTGTTGTTGTTCTCGTGAGAGCAGCCCGGGTGTGGAACAGTAGAATATAAAGAGAGAAGCTGGCGAGGTCCATTAGATCCTGTTGTTGTCGTTGTCTTTATTCGATAGATTAAGTCTCATAGTCGCTTAAGGCCGTCGAACGGACACTACAATTTGGTGCCGTGACCATTTTTGGATTTTTGCTCGCTAACGGGTGAGACCTGTGTCAGCCGTCGGTAGCCTCTAACGAGGAGTGCCGATGGGTGACAAGGGGAAAGATGTCCGGCTCTCCACTGGAGCACCGGATGACCTGATGGCTGTGGATGAATTTCTGCAGCAAACGAATCAGACTATTCAGGACTTGGAAAATCAGTTGGCCCAGTCAAAACTGAATTTCGATTGATCGCTGGAACCCCATGTTAATGCTAATGTGCGGGTGAAAGCGAGCATAGAAGCTAATTCAAGTAGCGGCGATGAACATGTACAACCGCCCGATTTGAAAGTGACCATGAGAAGGAAGTTGTCAAAGCTTCCTCGTAGTGCGTTGAAGAAAGCACCGGAGATTGTGGATATTGGCTCGGACGAGGATGAGTTTTTGCATGGTAAATTGCCTCCCATGACTCCAGTGGTTCATGCGGATATTGGTCAGTTGCAATCCGAATGGACTCAGGACCGTACTAGGAATAGGCGCATGACCTATGATAGGATGGATAAACTCATCTCTACGCAAGTGAGTACTTTGAATTTGATGAATGATTCAGTATTGGAGTCTGCAAGGAAGGGGAAGGAGGCCCTGGAGAAAGCGGCTTATACTGAATCGGAATTGAATTTGGCTAGAAAGGAAGAAGCTCGTTTAAGATCTGTAGTGAAAGATCAAAGTGAGAAATTGACTTCACTAGAGGCTAAGCGCGCTTGGGAACGTAAGAATAATGAGCGTATGAGAGTGAATTTGGAAGAATTGAATAGCCGCTTTGACTTTCAAGTCCCACAGCACAGGGCTAGGGGTATTGCTTTTGCTGACGAGGTGGAAAAGGTTAGCACTCCTATTTATGAGAATCCGGGCGGTATAACTAATGAATCATACACCCGAATCATGAATGATTTACCTGACTTTGATCAAAGGAAAGGAAGTCCAGATAATGTAGCATCATATCCACCACATTATACGTCGGTCATGCCGGACGCACCAACTGGCGGGCGGGCGTTTAAAGGTGACAGGAGGAGTGCTTTAGAAGCTGCGCGTGGTTTGCGCCCTTCTAGTCCTAGTCCAGTCGGTTATGGAATTATGGGCGCGGTAAGGCGATCATTGCCGGCCAATATGAGTGGAGTTAGGCGGTCAATAGATCCAGCCGCGGGTTACTTACCTGAAGGTAAGGGACCTGCATTTGGCATGCCTAAGTTCAAACCAACTAAGCCAATTCGCAACCCTAGAACTGTGAACTTCCCTGAATGGGATGGTCGAGAGGATTGGCGTGACTATCAAAGACGCACAGTAATGATAGCACGTTCAAATAATTGGGATGATGAGACTTATAAAATACAACTGCTAACCGGAGTAGGTAAACAGCTGCCGCAAGCTATGATGCTGGAGCCGGATGATTTTTCAGTCGATCAGCTGCTACAGATGCTCGAATATGACTATCAGGCTGAAAAGTCTGATAAGACGCGAAAGCGGGAATTTTTCGAATGCAGGCAAGATCCTGGGCAGAGTCCGGCTGCTTTCAGCCAGAACTTAAGTTTGAAGGCAGTACATGCTTTCGGTGAATGGGATGGCACGTTGCATGATATGGCGGTAAAAACATTTCTTGATGGGCTGGTGGATAAAGGCATGTCGCAATATGTTGCAATGCAGGAGCCGACCGATATAGTTTCGGCTGCGGCAGCCGCTACTAGATATAGGGATGTATTTGGAACCAGTGGAGTTTCACACACGTCTTCGCATTTACACTCGATTAAAAGCGGGGCGGGTGTGTCAACGGTAACTACTGTGACCAAATCGGAACGAGAGTGGGATGATAGAGAAATGGCAGAGTTTCAAGCTTTTCGGGCGTGGCAGAAAAGGCCAAAACCGCAACTGGAGGCTTTACCACCACCACCACCTGCCGAGTCGGGTGAGGGGGGTAGAAAGGGTTCTTCTGAAGGAAATTATAGGAGAAGACCTGGTATGCCTCGGAAATGCTACTATTGTCAGCAAGAAGGACACATGTGGGCGGATTGTGTTAAACAAAAAACACATGTTAAGTCTTTTGATGACTTTACAGCTCAGGCTGCGGCAATTAAGGAACAGTTGGCTCTGCTGTTAAACAAGGTCGGATCTTCTTAGGCGGTGAACAGGAGATCGCGACAAACAGCATACACACCGCATTGTCGATAAATCGGGCTAGTAAACCAATTGGATCCGATGTTCTTGTGCCCCTAGATCAGCCTGGGGACGCCCATGGAGAAGGTGATCTTGGAGGTGAAGTGCACGAGGGCAGCGGCATTGGCGCAATTGGGCGCGCCACATGCTCAGTGATGGTGGTGAATGAAGGAGATCCTGAGTATGTATGCATGCCTGGGCAAATTCTAAAAGTTGAATGGGGGGAAGATGCCCGGGTGGTGAGTAAGGTGATGGTGTGTGACTTGCGTGATTTTGAGATTTGTGTTTCAGACCGCAATCGTCCGCTTGTGGCTGAGCGCATGTATGCGGATGTGACTTTAGTGAATGTAACTGGTCAATTCCTTATTGACTGGGGGGCACAATGCACGCTGGTAAAAAGGCATGTATATGATGAACTCTCAGTCAGGCCGTCATTGATGCCATGTGGAGTGACGTGCTATGCTGGGACTGGTCATAATCTAAAGACGCATGGGTGTGTGCGACTCGCGCTGGGGTTGGGAGGTGCTTGGTATGCCCTCAACTGCCTGGTGGTAAGTGGTTTGGTTGGAGCGGAAGCTGGTATCTTGGGGATGGATTTTATCTATCTCCATAAATGTAATTCCGACTGGTCTGGTTTATTCACTCTCGAGGCAGGTGAACAGTCGGTAATGTGCAGGGCATTGCAAAGTGGGCCTATGACAAGGAGCAACTGTGAGAGTATTTTCATAGACGCTTTCTCCACTATTTGTAGTGGCATTGGCCCAATGTCCCCGAATGAGGACATGTTCTTTGAACCAGATGAGGCGGAGTTGGGATGTTATGTTGCAGGGAGTTTATTGGTTGCTGGCGACCGATATAATTGCACGCTGTCTGTATGCAATCCCACTAGCTCTCCCGTACTGATCGAACTGCAGACAGCAAGGGGAGAAGATTTCTTGAATGATAATTCTCCTATTGTTGATGTGGAGATGTTGGAACCGGAGGTTCCAATGCCGCCAGTGGATGAATGCCCACTAGCGAAATTGGTAAGAGGGTCTGATTTGTCTAAGGCGGAGGACATAATTAGACTAAAGAATCTGCTTTGGCAGTATAAACATTGCTTCAGGTTGCCGGGTGAAACACTGGGACACACTAACAAAGTGCGTCATGTGGTTGACACAGGTGATGCTGTGCCAATTAAAAGTGTGTATAGACGCCTGCCGCGCGCGCGTCGAGAAGCTGCTGAGAAACAGATTCAAGACATGCTCGATAAAGGTGTTATAGAACCTAGTAATAGCCCCTGGGGATCTGCGGTTGTGATTGTGAAGAAAAGTGACGGCACTGACAGGTTTTGTGTTGACTATCGTCCAGTCAATGCGGTCACAAAGAAGGATTCTTTCCCTCTCCCTAGAATAGATGAAAGCATTGAGGCATTGGGTGGTAACTTATGGTTTATAACTTTGGATTTAGAGAGCGGTTACTGGCAAATTGCCATGGACGAAGCTAGTAAGGAGAAGACGGCTTTTGTCTCGACTATGGGCCTGTTCCAATTCAAGGTTATGAGTTTTGGACTATGCAATGCGCCTGCCACATTTGAGCGTATGATGGAACAAATGTTGGCTGGATTGAGGTGGAAATGCTGTCTTGTTTATTTGGACGATGTAATCATCTTTGGCTCCAGTTTTGATGAGGCATTGTTAAATACGGAAAAAGTCTTGCAGAGACTAGCCGATTATGGGTTGAAGCTTAAACCGAAGAAATGTGAATTTTTCAAACTGAATGTGAAGTATTTGGGGAGAATTGTTTCGCAAGATGGAGTCCGCGCGGATCCGGATAAGTTGGAGAAAGTCCATTCTTGGCCGGTTCCGACTACTATTAAGCAGGTCCGTCAGTTTCTGGGTTTCGCTTCATATTATAGAGAATTTATGCCCAATTTCTCAGAGGTTGCAGCCCCTATTCAAGCATTGGTAGCCGGGGCGGAGCTGAAGAATAATCGGCGTGTGACCTTTGATGATAATTGTCATAAGGCCTTTGCAGACCTGAAAGATTTATTGACATCTCCTCCTGTATTAGGCTACCCACAGCCGTCTGGAACTATCATTCTGGATACTGACGCGAGTGGATTCGGTATGTCTGGAGTCCTCTCTCAGATGCAGAATTCGAGAGAGGTGGTTTTGAGTTATGCCAGTAATACGTTGACTAAGGCGCAACAGAATTACTGTGCTACAAAAAGAGAGTTGCTAGCTGTTTTGACTTATTTATCTAAGTTTCAACATTATATAATAGGGCAACATGACTTTATGTTGAGAACTGATCATGCTTCGTTGCGCTGCTTAATGAACTTTAGAGACCCTTCTGGTATGCTAGCAAGGTGGTTAACCACTTTGCAGCATTATGGATTGCGGGAAGATCAGATTGTTCATAGGCCGGGCCGCAAACACATAAATGCGGACGCGCTTTCGCGGCTGCCGGTGAGAAGATGTCCCAGGGAAGATTGTTTGGATTGTGGTGCACATGACGCCATAGTAGCTACAATGACTGTGGACTACCATATATTTTCAACATTGGCGGGTGATCGGTTGAAGGTGGCGCAAGAAGAAGATGATGTTCTCACGAGAATCAAATCAATAGTACAGGGTCTTACTCAGAAGCCAGACAATAAAGCTTTGTTAGCTGAGGGGGGAGAGTTCTGTTACTATGTGAGTAAGATAGAATTTTTAAAAGTGGAAAAAGAATTGCTGTGTATGGATTGGGAAAGCGACAACGGAGTTGTGTATACACGTGTACTGGTACCTCTAGCTCTGAGGAAGGAGTTATTCCGTACTTTGCACGGGAGTAAGCTTGCAGCTCACTTTGGCGAGTTCAAAACTTATCAGGCGGCAAGACAAAAGTTTGTTTGGCCCCGGATGAAGAGGGATATCGCCGATTGGGTACGCGGCTGTGAAGTTTGCGCTTCCTGTAAGAGTAGGGGTGGAAAAGGTATAACCCCGTTGAAGAAGGAAATCCATGGTGTGCGCTGGAGCCGCATTGCTTTGGATATCATTGGTCCATTTAGGAGAACCCCTAGGGGAAATAGTTGTGTGATGGTTGTCACAGATTATTTTTCTAAATGGGCTGAGGCTTACCCGCTTCCCGATCACACAGCCGCTACCTGTGCGATGGCCTTGTTTACTGAGTGGGTGCTAAGGTACGGCCCACCGGTCTCCCTCCAGACTGATGGAGCGCCAGAATTTCGTTCAGCTCTTTTAAAGGAGTTATTACTCTTGCTTGACATAGAGCAGTTGATGTCCCTTCCCTATAGACCCCAGGCAAATGGGCAGGTAGAACGTTGGAATCGTGTTCTTGTTGAGCAATTGTCATGTTTGACACAATTTGAGGATTTGAATTGGGATTTGTTGGTGCCCTGTATTGCACATGCTTATAGAGGAGCGGTGCATAAGAGTACTATGTGCACGCCAAATTTGGTGGTATTCGGTACGGAATTAACAGTCCCGGCTGACATTATATATGGTACTCTGACTGGGGACGTTGATTTCCCTTGTCGCAGTGTCTTTGTGGAGGAGATTAAAACGCTATTGCTGAAAGGACATAGATTTGTTAGGGAGCATTTGGGGCATTCAGCCGTTTATCAGAAACGATATTTTGATAGGCGAGCGAGACCCAAGGTTTTCAAATCTGGAGATGTTGCATGGAGGTATGCGACGCCTATGGCTCAGAAGAAATATGGCCCTAAATGGGATGGTCCTTTTGAAGTCATACGTCGTGTGCAGGGTTCTACCTATGAACTCAGGACTGAGGAGGGAGTTCTCAGATGGAATGGAGATTTACTAAAATTGGCTTTTGATGCAGATGGGACTCCAGTGCAGGTTACTAACTTGCATAGAGCATCTGAGTATCAGAAGCAGCAGGTAGCGGGTAAAGACTACTTGAAGATTACTCCTCAAGGTCGTGTCATACCCGGGCGGCATGCTCCTGCCGTGTTGCCTGCAGCTAATATAGTTAGACATGTGAAAAGGCGCGGCCGTCCGCCCAATAAACCAGCTTTGTTGTCTGACCAGCCGCCGGGCGTGGGAACGAAGCTGGAAGGTGGCACAGCGGCTGTGGTGTCTGAGAGTTCCAGTGATTCAGATTCTGAGGAAAAGGTAGAAGGTTCACCACTAGCCAAGACTATGGATGGTTTGTTGCGATCAGGTTACTTAGAGGAGCGGCCTAGGCGTCATAGGCAAGCACCTGACCGATTAGGCTATGAGTGAAAAAATTGGGTGAAAGGTGCAAGGAAAAAAAATGACACAACGAGAAGTACTGGTTTAATAATGTCTTACACGAGCATGGCGGGAGTGAAGCTACTCCGTGTGTGGGAGTTGTTTAATAAGAAAACATCATAATTACTGTACGTGGTTCAGTAATTGAATTGATTTGGAAAATGTAATCGACTGGCAGGGCATGTAGCCTCTCATTGTCCTGACACCTACTGGGAAATGTGATTGGGCCGAAGCAATACACCCCACGGAAAGTAGAGAGAGACTGCTTGATTTTCTTTTCTAATGATATTGGTTACTGCGAGTGGAAGAGTGATGGACTTTGCTCGGGAGTTCAGGTCCCTGGTACTGTGTGTATGCTTGCTATAGTGAGCAGGCAGGCAGCGGTATCCAGGCCGTGTGTACTCTGGCGTGAACGGCTCGGCAACAGGTTTATGATGCTATATTTAGAGGGAAGAAAGTCCTCCGATTGGCGGAGGTGTCGCGAGACTAGGTCACGAGAGCTGGCAAGAGCGTCCGTCTGCAGAGTACGCTCGGGCAGTGAACACAACACACGTGTTTCACTATCCAGTTGTATGTGACTTGGTTTGCTTGGCTTATCCCCCCGATAAATCATTGTATTCCTAGATTGTTGTTGAGTTGGTTGGCAGAGTTTGTATTTTGTCTGTGTCCCTAACCTTGAAACTCCATCTGGAGTTCTCAAGCAGATAGGATGTCTGACAAGGAGGAGTCAGCCATGGACGTTGAGTCGCCTCCGGGCGATAATCAGAAGAAGGAGGCGGTGGTTGGTGATGATGCAGCAGCTAGCGGGAGTCAGCCCACAGCCGAAGACGCTGCGCCTGTGGTCGCTGAATCTGTCCCGCTAGAGGGGCCGCCTAGTGCAAGCTGGGCTGAAGAAATGGAGGCTGAGATAAAAGCAGATTATGAGAAGATTGAGAAAAAGAGAATGGAGTTGGAGAAGGCGAAGGAGCGCAAGGCTGTGGCTGAGTGGCAAATTCCCAAGCTTAGGTCGCGGAGGAAAGTTAAGCCTGTCAAGGCTACTGCTTCTGCTTCCAAAGCCGCCGAGGCGGGTGATAGTGATGGTGAGGAAACTACCACAGCCGCTTCTTTGCCTAAACCTAAGAGGAAGGACAAGAAATCGGATGTTAAGACGGACAAGAAATCGGATGTTAAGACAGACAAGAAATTGGATGAGAAGACCGAAAAGAATATAGACTCTGGTGCCGTGTCAGATAGTGCAAAATCTGACAGTGGTAAATCGAAATTGAAGAAGAAAGAATTTAGTTCGCCGAAGGGTGCGCCTAAGGACACCCGCAAGACCCGTGATAGGCAGAGGAATGCGAGCAGTAGTTCGCGAGGCTCCTCCGTGGATGGTGGTGACCAGGCGCGTTCCAGTCACACAGGTGGTCCCGGCCTAAATACGGTAGAGGATGTTGTGAAGGCGTTGTCAAAGCCAGGTTGGAAGGGTGCGGCGAAGAAGATGACTGACAGCTCTATTCCCGTGCGAAACCAAGCTCGTTGGTGGTTGAAAGATAGGCTTGAGGGAATTGAGTTGACTCCAACCAATATGGCTAATATTGTCCCCAAGAAGAATGATGGAGTTACCACTGCTCCAGAATCGGATGATGAAGATGAAGTGTTGGGAGATTATTGGACGGAAGCTCCAATAATGCCTCGGTACGAGGATAAATTTCATTACTTGAAATCTCGTACTGGGAAAGCTGATGGACATAAGCAGATTATTGAATTGATAATGGATAAGCTGAATGGCGCCCCCTTGCTATGGAAACCAGGGTACAGGTGCCCATTCACTTGGTGTCGTTATTTGGGCGAGGAAATTAATCCTTCTGGGATTAAAATCTATCGCACCAAAGAACGATTTTATCGACATTTGTGTGAGGAGCACTGCCCAGCTGTGCACCTCCTTACTTGCCCACATGCTCATTCGTGTGGAGTAAGGTTAGACAGACGATCAGACTTGATTAAACATTTGATGAAGGGCCCTAGTGGACATAGAAATGGACCTGAAAGATCACGGGAGTGGACGTCCAGCTACAGAGTGGTGGAGCAGGAAGCGGCTAACCTCGGCTGTGTGAGATTTGCGCGGATGGGCAGATACGATCTTGATCGTGTTATGACCATCGGCCGCCATCGAGCTCTAGCCGAGGCCCGGCATAGTGCTACTGAGGCTAGGAGAACGGTGAATAAAAATTTCGCTGATGCTCCTTTGCCTGCTAAGAATGCTTGGACTGCTAAAGGCCCTTCTCAAGCGACTATTGCTGCCGTGTTGACTGGTGCTCGCCCGAAGGATACGTCAAGCGTGGCTGCATTGAATATGCCTGCGGCTGCCGCTGGTGCTCCTGGTGATGAAGCAACTGATAGGCGGGTGGTTGCTCATGGAGAGTTGCCTGTCAATATGGTGAATACAAATCAGGAAAGTGCTAGGCCGGTTGCTTCAGCTTCTGTGCTTCCTTATTTGCCTACAGATGAGACTTTGTGTTCTGCCGCCACAGATATTGATAGAACCTTGTCCGATGCTTCAATTGGTATCAACCAAGCTGTCGCTCGGTCCTTAGATGCTGTGAAGCTAGCCGTACAAGTTGCTTTAACCCCTATGATTGATATCAGCGAGGTGAGAGCAGCTGCGGCAGAGATCCCGGCTATGCGGGCTAGGATCGTTGATTTAACCAGGCAGTTGGAGTATTATAAGCGGGAGGACCATCTTTCTAGGGAAACAATTCTAGATTTGAAGTGTCAGCTCTCTGCTTATGAGTCTGGTGAACCGGAGATGAAAAGGAAAAAGACTGAGAAGAAGGAGGAAGCGGTTGACTCTGATGTGGTGAGAAAATCGGATCTGGCAAAGATTATGTCGGATTTGTTGCAGCAACATACCGCTTCTCTGGCGAAGTTGCCTGCTTCTCCACAGAGAAGGCAGACACAACCGCCTGCTGAGGGAGTGTTGAAAGTGTCGCCTCGGCCGCAGCGAGTTGTCGTGCAACCTCACCCACCTCTACAGAAATTGACTTTGCAGAGAGTGCCAGCTGCTCCGGCTGCGACTCCTGTTAAGCCCATTATTGTTAAGGAGATTTTGGAAGGACCTTGTGGTGATAGTTGGAAGTCAGTGATGAACCCATCAATTGATTTGGTATCTCCGCAACGTTGTGGTGCCAGGTGGAGTCAGACTACTGTACAGTTGCCTGCTCAATCGCCATTACAACAGCATATGTTGCAACAGTCTCTGCAACAACAACAGCATTTGCAACAGCAGCAGTTGCAGCAGCAGCAGTTGCAACAGCAACAGTTGCAGCAAGAACGGCAGTTGCAGCAAACTTTGCAACAACAGCAAAGCCAGCATATGCAGCAGTCTCAATTGTCCTTGCCTTCATATAGTCCTTATTTAATGCAGGGCTTTGCGCCTCTGACCCAGTTCGGTGGAGTGCAGCGGCAGTTAGGGGGAAACCCGTCTGTACAGGGCTCTCCCGCTCGTGTTCATGGTCAGTCAGCCGCTGGTATTTTGGATCAAGTGGCGCTCCCATTGCTCCGCCGGGATTTGTTGGTGTGACTCCCGTGGGTATTGGGGAGAAGGGGTCAGTTCAACTGTCAACCGTGACTCCTCTTTTCTCCTCCCCGGTGAGAAAAATTGGCGATATGATTGCTAGGGCAATGACTTTTGGTTCGGGAGAAGACCAACCCACACCGACCAAGGAAGTTGTGTTAGAAACGCAGTCAGACCCGGGTACTATCTCTGTTGGTAATGAGAAGCAGGATATTTCTGGTTCTCCCCATGGTAGCGATACCTGGGAACGGGGTGTTGATGAGGAAGATAAGAACATGGAAATTGATCCTGCGTATGAGGAGGAATTGCTGAAGGGAGACCCTGATGATGCTTACCCGACGGTTTAAAATTTCGCCTTGGAATCTGTCTTGGAGGTTTGTTGTTCATTTTGATACTTGAGATGTGATGAACTCGAGCCGGATGCGGTAGTGGATAGCCCAGCTGAGATGACCAGACTTGATGGACATGACCCGGGATGACCTTTCTACCAGTCACCTTGGTCGGAATGTAACCAGCTTGGACTTGGACGTTGGATTTTACCTCGAACACCAGCAAAAGACTATTATCAAGACCTACCAACTTGTGCCTCAAACGGACTAAACTAGGATGTTACCGGACATTTGTGCTACGTTTACCAACCTGCGGACAATACCTTGCGGTTGGAAACTCTGTGAATACTTTTACATACGGACTAAAACTTTCTTATGGACTGGAGTGGATACGTCTTCACACTGCGATAGAATTCCTTGTGTGTTTTTACTTCAGCGTTGTTCGTGTATTCTACAAACCGGTATGGATTCCTGTGTTATCATATTTTTACTCTGTGATGATTTTTATATTGTTTGAGTGTCAAATTTACCTACTATTGTTGCTTGCGTTAAACTTACTTGTAAACCTTATGGTATAGACTCTTGTGTAAGGTCTAAAGCGGTTGTGCCCTCCTAACAATAAAAGGGGAGGGGCATTGTGGTGCGCGGCTCTGGATTGACATTTGTTAAACCAGAGCCGGGGCTACGCGGCTGTTGTACCAGTCCCGCTAGTAAGTCTAGAGTAGCCGCGCTGGTCGCGGTTGTGGTGGGTTTGACCGATAGAGGTCGTTGTATTTCGGTGGTCTATATTTTAACTTTTTTATTGCTGTGTGATACTGCTTGTTCCATATATTTACTGTTATTCCTTCCTTATACACCCATTGTGTATGCACACCTATATATTGATTATTCGATATGACGTATTGTATTGTTGTTGTTCTCGTGAGAGCAGCCCGGGTGTGGAACAGTAGAATATAAAGAGAGAAGCTGGCGAGGTCCATTAGATCCTGTTGTTGTCGTTGTCTTTATTCGATAGATTAAGTCTCATAGTCGCTTAAGGCCGTCGAACGGACACTACAGTTCCAATCTTCTTCTTTATTAGTTTTCTTGGCCTTCGCAAAAAGTTTGTCCCTGGCTTTTGACTGTTTCGACAGCTCTTTTGTATACCATGGGGGCCGTGTTTTAACTTTTTCCAATTTTGTAATAGGACACATTCTGTCTAAGAAATGGGACATTTTAGAATATATTAGATCCCAGCATTCATCGACTTCTCTATTTTCATATAGCTCAGTCCAATCTTCGTTTACTAAAATTTCTTTCAAAATTTTTTCGTCATAGTAAGTAGTATCCCTGGCTTCAAATGTAGCCCTCTGATATCTTGTTCGTGCCTTCTTTATGTTTACATATACAGGTAAATGATCGCTCAAATTATATTCTACCGCTCCAGTGCTTTCAATATTATTACATGTGCAGAATATTTGATCTATTAGCCTGGATGATTTTTTTGTAGACCTTGTATTACACTTTATAACTTGATTTAAGTTATATTGTATCAGTAAGTTATATAGTTCACCCGTTTTTGTATTTCTACTAGCTTTGGACATTTCGTGGTAGTCACAATTAAAGTCACCCATGATCACTATATCTTGGGTTTTGTCTAATGCTCCCAGTATATCTCTTAAATATGTTGTACAATTTTCTATTGCGCCACTGGGTGGCCTGTAGACATTCACATTAATCATGCTTTTTGATCTACCTTTGACTATTGATAAAATTTGTATTTCCACATCTTTATTTGAGACATTTAAATTCTGATAAGCATTATCGTCCACCTTCATAGAATCTTGGACGTATGATAGTAAGCCACCACCTTTTTTCTTCTGCGATCTATCCTGTCTATAAATTTGGTACCCTGGAATTGATATTTGCGAGTTGTCTATTTTATCATTCAACCAGGTTTCTTGTAAAGATATTATGCTTGGTGTTAACTCATGTACAAATGAGTTGACCCCCATTATTTTTGGCTTCAAGCTTCTAACATTCCATGAAAATAGCGAGATACCTTTTTTCTTACCAAAATCTTCTATTTTGATGGGTTTGTTCATGTTACATATATATATGCAATGCTAGTTCCTATTTCCCTTGTGGTTGGTAACTTGTTTGGAGAAACCTTGTTTACTCCCTATATTAAAATAATTAAGACCTTTGTTGTATAAATTTTCATAAATCTTTCATTATTCTATTTCAATTTGCTACTCATTCTTCTACACATATCTTACTTCTACATCTCTATTTATATAATCCCTCTATCGTGCTTTCGTTCCTTTCCTAGCTTTTTTATGAAGAACAATCCCTGTATTAGATATAATACTCCTTGCCTATACATAAATACTAATAATATTATTTCTCTATCCCTTTCTTGACAAATAATTTTTCTGTCCAGACGTTCTATAGAAATGTCTGACCTAATTAATAATATCTGTGCTAGGATTATATATCCTTTCTAGGAACTGAACCTTCTGTTTGTCATTATGCTCCTACTTTTTATTTTAGAAAATTCTAGATAGTTAATTTTCCCTCAAAACCCTATACCTTAAACAGTGACTTGTTTGCCAAGACGTTCAATAGAAATGTCCTGACCAAGTGTACTATTTTCTAGTATATGATGAAGGATTACAAGAGTGTTCATATATCTCCCGTTATGTTTTTTCACCATTTTTCATACTACTGTATTTGTACTGAATTTTTACTGTTCCTTTTCATTTTATCGTTACTCATAGTTTCATGCAATCTTTTACCCCTAAGATATCTTATATGATGATATTATCTGCGCTGCACATCCTTTTATCCTTGCTTTGTGATTTTATTATATACTGTAATGTTAATGTGGTTTATCTAAGTGGTTCTTTAGGTTTATATATATTCCACACAGTTCCTGTCATAATGTATATTGCGCATATCATAATTAGATTTGATGTTTCTTACTTGGATTCTGCTCCCTTGCGTTGGATGTCCGACATTTCATAGATTTGTCCCTCTTCATAGCACTTTTATTCAGTATATATAGTGGAGGTGCCTTGATTACTATTCGTACATTTATGATAATATATATCAACATTGTTGGTCAAGTTGTTTTCCCCGTTCCTTCTCTATGTTTCCTTCGCACCCACGTTCAATAGAAATGTAGTTGCTCTGGATACAAGTTTGACAAGGAAAGGGCTTCAACTATATATAAGCAAACCATTTCATATGGTGAGAGAGATGTACTATTTTGATGTTGTCTCCTCCTTCCCTCTCCAAGCCTCCCTCGCAACCACGTTCCTTATAAATGTAGTTGTTCAGAAGACCCAGAGACAAGGAAGAAGGCCCAACCTTATTTACAGTGATTCCCCTTCAATCATAACTGCTGTTCTATCTCTTGCTATATTAAAATTGAATTTTGTTGTACGCTTTTGCTATTTGGTTGGCATATTCATTTTTCATTTCCTCCTTGAGGTGGCATCCATCATCCAACTTGCTGTAAAAGGCCGAATATTTCGTTACCCCGTTCTTCTTCTTCTTTTTCCCCGCTATGCATCTATGGACCATTTGAGCAACATACGGGGTTGGTGATCCTTCTTGTGTATTAAATAATTTGGCCAAGTTACTAAAAATGGTGGTTCTCTCATTAATCTCCTTCTGTATCGCTGGGTAATGGCATTGTCTGGGGTTCATTATACCCTTTCCCATTGCCATTTTTAAGTTATATCTTTTAATGACAATCCCAGTCATAGTGGCGAAAGAAATCAATGGATTGTAACCTTGTACGGCGGCCGCATTTTTCAAGTTTTGGATTGCTGCACTCATAGACGATCTTAGATCTTCTTCGCAGGCAGCTGACGATGTGTGTCTCACCTTTATTTGTTCTCCCGGGTCATTCTTACATCGTTGAGTTATGTTACATATGCCAGCTACTATAAAGATGGTTCTGGGTCTATGTAGATTTACTGTCTGGCTTGCTTCTGTAACCAGCCTCTCGATGTTGGCCCCGCCGATGGATATAAGCCTTAAGTTGACTCCCGGTAGTTTCGCACGTATCCTTCTCGCAAGGTCTCTCCCCCTTGAATCCATAAGCAGGAGTAGATCCATTATGATGTAACTGATGTTAAGTTCTCAATTTATCGTTAATTTGTTCAGCACTCTTTTAAGTATTCTTCCAAACGTATTCTGCCCTACTACTTCTCTCATGTTTACCTCTTTCCAGGCGCCATTTTGAATGGTGACTAAGGGGTGCCGTATACCGGCTCCCCACTTCCTTGATGTCGTTAGCTCGTAGAAGTCATAACCCTTCCATGCAAGTAATTTTTGCTTTAAATCTTCATTCTGCATGAACTTCTGTAATACCATATCCTCTAGGATCCCTTCCTCCATTTTTTCCCAGTTGTCGTCAACTTGGATCCTTCCTCCCCAGTCCTTAGCAACCGCCGGGTTGTTGACATTAGCGATATCCTCCGCCATTTTGCCTTTCCCCGCCGCGTACGCTTTAGTAGCCTGGTAGCAGTGTTCTACCGAATTATATAGTCTATGATCGTATTCAAATTTCGCTGGATGAAAATTTGATAGTGGGCTGTGTATCCCCTTGAAGCCAATCCCTTTATTTCCTACCCTCACGTGAAATATATCTTCAGGCTGACAGCCATTCGGTAGCATGTTCAAATCATGTACTGTAAATGTGTCCGCCTCAATCTTTACATGATTGGCGACTATCGTCGATTCGATTCCCTTTAGTTTTAGCAACTTCTGTGTGTTTTCTAAGAGCATAAACTGATATCCATTATTTTTCTTGTTAAACTTGTTTAACCAGAATTTTCTGTACATCTTTTCGCCCCTTATTTTGCTGCTTGCCTTGACTATCGTTGTTTTCATTTCCACCGTGTCAACTTCTACATAGACCCCTCTTCTTCTTCCTAGTTTAGGTTTCCCTACTCTGTAGATGGTCACTATATTTTCTTCTTTTATATCCTGATTGGCTATTTTGAATATGTTCAGAATTTTATCTTTCAATCTTTTGTTTTTGTCATTCAACCGCACTGACTCATTCAGTCGTTCCTGGGAACTAATTTCAAGTTTTTCCCACTCCTCCTCGGTTCCCTCGACAATCAGAAATTTATCGGCCGCCTTTTCAACCCAAACTTTCTTCGTTTTTAAGCTTTCCCTGGGGGCAGGATTTTCTTTCGTTTTTGTTTCAGATGTTATTCCTACTTTTTTGATTTCTTCTTCCTTTAGTGCTTTCTCTTTAGCTTTCTCCAATTTCTCTACTTCTTGGAACTCTTTGAACCGTCTTATCTCCTCCTCTAACCCTTTCATTCTACGGTTATATTCCTTCATTGTGTCGGATTTTTCTCCCACTATTTCTTCAAAGCTGTTCCCTATCATTAATGTTTCTTTCTTGATTTGTTGGAAAAGATTCTCAAATCTCCCTTCCAGTTGCACTATACCTTTGTTGAACATGTTCAACTTTTCATCGATCTTTATTTCCCCAGCCATATTTTGTCTCACTGTTTGTGAGGCCGTTGTGGCCATTTCAGTTTTAGCCAGCTCCGCTAAAACGACCGTTACGTCGTTCCCAGCCCATTCGCTCGTCTCCATATCTTCTAGTTCTATCGCCCAGGTAGATTTTTCTATGATATTTTAAAAAATAATTGAATCTCCTACCTCATCCACCGACTTTATGCTTTTCTCTGCTGTCTGGAGAGCATTTTCTATTGTTACGTTGATTTCTGCAATACAGATTTGTATATTTTCTATGTTTTCGAAGTTTTCTGCCTGAGAATATGGCGACGTCACCGTTCCCACGCATACCGGCCACCTCTTTTCGGTTTCCATCTTCGATATCTCTTGTTATTTCAAATCCTGTATTTTCTTCTTTTCCCAATATGATCTTCAATCACTTATGTAAGACTTGAGTAGCTTTGTCTTAAACTTTTCACTGATTTTACCAACCACGGGACTTAAAAGGATCTCCGCGCTTAGACGTGCATATCTGCTCGCTTTGAATAATAACTATTATTATTTATTATTATTATTTATTATTATTAGAGAAGAGGACAGTGTGTGGTAACAGTGTAGTAGATACACCCCAGGAGCAGTAGAGCTTATAATAACTATTATTATTATTTATTATTATTATTAGAGAAGAGGGCCATGTGTGGTAATAGTGTAGTAGATACAACCCAGGAGCAGTAGAGCTTATAATAACTATTTTTTTTTTCCCTACACCGGGTCTTTATTCCACCATAAACATGACAACATTTTTAATTTTCTTTGCGAAGTACATCTAAAGGATGGTCAGATTTCTATCACGGATCATGGGCTTCATACATGCACTACGACAGCTTTAATCATTCATTACAACAAAGTGAGACCTCTTCAAGTCACGAATCAACTTTCAAAGCAGAATAAACCAACATTTTTTTTATCCAATCAAGCAAACATCATTATCTTATTTTTCTAGAAAACAAATCGATTCTTAGAACTGTTATATTCATCATTTTTCTCTCAACTGATATCTCTAATCATATCCAACATACATCATACCAATTAATCTGTAAAGTTACTCAATTTAACTAACTAGGGCCTATATTGTTCAATATACTGGCATATATTCAAGGCCATGTCATTGACATTTAAAAATCTAGTATACACAAATTTTTCAGCTGGCTGTATATCTCATATTATCGAATTAATATTGCAATAAACATAAGCATCTGCCATCTAAAAAGTCCTCGTTCACCCCATCTCGTCCCCCTTCCACCATGTGCATAAGTCCCTTTCAAACCATATAGGCTTTTGCACCTTTCCTTCTTGTTCTTTGATGAGATTCTTTCTTCTCACCCAGTCCCAGGCATTTCTTACTCCTTTGCTTGTACCAGAAACATATTTGAAACGACCTATCATATTCTCTAAGAGATTTACTGAGATATTAATCAGGGCTGTCTCATTGTCACCATCAAGGTTGCGGCTCCTTTCCAGTTCTTTCACTTGTTTGGCTAAGGGGATTTCATTTTCATCACTTTTCTTGATCATGGAAAGCTTGATCTCTTCCATTTCGTCAGACTGATCCTCAAGTTCTCTTGATACCTTATCAACTGTTATTTCCCTATCCAAGTTATCGGTTTCAACATTTTCAATCTGAGATGGGTTTGCAATAGTTGTCGACTGAATTAGCTTGGATATTTCTATAAACATTGACATAAGTTCCGCATTTGTAATGGTTTCTGCCATTTTCGTGCTTAATTTGCCTTATATTAACTGTTGCACCTCTCGACCTTGTAATCCAGAACACAACTATCCTGTACAGTCAACGTACAGTCAACGTCAGCAATCCTATGTAAAGATTCACTCCAGTGGTACACATGGCTAGGGTGGGCGTGGCGGTTTGTTATTGTTTCAACTTGGGCGGAAGGGTATCGTGCGCATGCGCAAGGTTCAAACTTCCGGCGTGGGTTTTCCCACTTAGATCAAAACTCTCGACTTCTCAAAGATCATGAAACAAGGGTATACTGTCATTAGAAACAAACGTATAATTATGTCATTCAAACCGTTTTCACAGTATCCTCTTTCTACTAATCTTAACTTTGAAGTTAAGCCTTTCTCACAGCATTGAGTGTTCCTGGGATTGCGCTCGGCTTAGGGAGCGACCTAACTAAAACGATGACAAACAATGACTGGCAGATAAGATTATGCTTTCATATCATGTCATTCGATATCATCCACTGTCCATATATATATAGACACTCCATGTGCGGTGTACAAGTGAAGATGTTCATGAATCTTGTCCCGCTTAAACGTCCCTAGTGGGGGTGACAAGACGACAAGATGGCGACCACCCTTGAGTCTATTTTTGGTTCGAAATAAAAGTTCTTACAACAGATTTCAACAGATCATGTATTCCGCATAAGGGGTTCTTCCAACGACCAAACTAGTTGGTTTAAGTCACAAATCCAGGCTCAAAGCAAACAAATAGGGCTGTATGGCGGCACAGTCACAGACTTATAGAATTCCTCCAGGCAATAATGCGTGACCACGCTTCCTCCAGCGTGTGATGGTGGGGAGCGTAGTACCGCTTGGGTGCGTGAAGATTACAAGTAGCTCAACCTTCCATTTAATCCGTTAATCAGTCCAAAATAGGGTATACAAACTGTCTCTGATACTTCATGTATGTATTACAGTACATTTGAAGCTTGAAATCCTCCTGGAGTTGTCTTGAATCTGAAAAAAAGAGAGCTGATGCTCCACACGTGTGTTCTCGATCTAAGCTCAACCGGAAGTCCCCTTATAATAACTATTATTATTTATTATTATTATTAGAGAAGAGGGCCATGTGTGGTAATAGTGTAGTAGATCCACCCCAGGAGCAGTAGAGCTTATAATAACTATTATTTTTTATTATTATTATTAGAGAAGAGGACAGTGTGTGGTAACAGTGTAGTAGATACACCCCAGGAGCAGTAGAGCTTATAATAACTATTATTATTTATTATTATTATTAGAGAAGAGGACAATATGTGGTAACAGTGTAGTAGATCCACCCCAGGAGCAGTAGAGCTTATAATAACAATTATTATTTATTATTATTATTAGAGAAGAGGACAGTGTGTGGTAACAGTGTAGTAGATCCACCCCAGGAGCAGTGTGATGGAGGAGAGGCCATGCTGCAGGACAAGGACCCTGACTGTGGCTCAGACTGCCAGCTTAGACCCACAGCCCAATGCAGGTATATAGACTGAGGCACTAATATTATATCCACCCTGTGTATAAAGATAGAGATTTAAGGTACACATATTCTATCGATTAACAGGTCTTCCAGAAAGTCCTTACAAGCTTATGATCCATATCATGTTGAATGCTTCATATGAGGATTGGCCAACAAGTCCAGCAAAATGCCCTATTACTCTTCAACTATATTCTACTTTCAGATTAGATTTTTAATATAATTATTAGACTGAATGTTATAGGAACTTGTGTGTTGTGTATGACAGTATGTTGTGGCAAACATTTTTGTTACAGTCATGCTTGAAACAGTCACACTTATCGCTAACAGTAACTTAGAGACCCTCTTGTTACTTACTTCAGACAATGACAATCATTAAAGGACACTTTCTTGTTACAGTGACAGCAACTCTCAGTGCTGCATTAATGGTCAGATGGCGCCAGCAGCAGGCAAGGTATGCCGCCAGGTGCAGCACCTGAAACACATCTGTGAGCTGGACGCACGCTGCGAGTATCCTTGCCTTCATCAATAATAGACAGGATTAGTCTCCCTTAGGCGGTTAGATCCTGAGTTTATGGTCCTAAGTTTTCTTTAAGCCTCCCAGGAAACCAAGCTGAGGCTTAGAGAAAACGAAGGACCATAAACGAAGGATCTAATGGCTTTAGTGCCCTTTTGAAACAAAATGAACCAGTGGAAAGTCATGATCTTACCGTTTTTGGCAGTAAATATTGTTTTGTATTTTCGTTTATGTAAGTGGTCCGCCGGAAACGGAAGTCCAACACTAGTACAACTGGTCTGTTAGGCAGTTATAGATCCTGAGTTTATGGTCCGAACTTTTCTCTAAGCCTGCCGGGAGCAAGACGAGGCGGAAGCCGAGGCTTGTTTCTGGCAGGTTTAGAGAAAATAAATTCAAAGTTTGTATTAATTACTCACGGTTTGCTTGTGTTTTGATTCACTTTTATGCCCCATACGCTCAGTCACTCTAAGCCGCTTCCAGTGCGATACTGGCCCATTCTATGCCTTTCTAATGGTCCCCGCCAGACCAACCAACAGGGACTAAATATGTGTAACTGTGCGGGCCAGCCCAACAAATGGGGACTACAATAATAGACAGGATTTCATTAAATTTTATTTGTGTTGCTTTGTCTAGTTTTTTGCATTATGTTTCTATTTCTTCCTTTTTTTTATTCCTTACACCCATGAAAATATAGAAGTTGATTATAAATTTGTATGCACATTTGTTTTCAAGTTACTTGAGATAATTATGTGAAATCTAGGTAAACCACAATATACTAAACTGTATAGACCTTACATGACCCACAGCGGTAAATCACCTGCCTGTCCAACCAGCCAACCAAAGCCTGATGGAACACCTTGCTCTCACTCGTAAGTTGTTTATTGAATATATTATTAGTTATTCATAATATATATACAGCATTTTTATTCAGAACAGAGACAATAACATTCCGAAATATTGGATTCATATTCTCTGCCTAAGCAGGTCTTCCTGAGAGATCCATTTCCCACAAGTATTTCGATCTTACATAAAGTTTATTTTTAAAAAATATGGTTCTTGTAATTGACACCTTGTCATTGTTCGTTTCTAAAAAGTTCTCTGTGATTCAGTTCGCTGTCTTAATTAATTAATTCCGTTAATTAATATTAACTAGGATACAAAATATATTTGTTGGGAAGCTAGTATTAAGCCTTTATATCACAAGTTTGGGTGCATGGTGGCAATACATCATCACTTAATTATAATTCTATTGATGACTTTTAAAATTGTAGTCTGTCCCTATATATGTTACATAAACTAATTACTGTCTACTCAGGGGTGTTTGCAGTGGTGGGTATTGCCTGTCCCTATGTGGGAAGCAGGGTCTACTGGACTGTATCTGTAGCAACGGTGAGTACGAGCTTAGCTTTTAGCACCAAAATTATTATATTCTGTAAACAGAAACAGTCATTAAATAAAAATACATCACAACTTGTCACCGCCTTGAAAACACCCAGAGCTACACTGTTTAAATAGAAATATTTCTTTGCAAATACAGATAACAATTGATGAATAATTATGTCTACAATATGGGTCAGATTTTCAGAAAATGTATTGGCAGCTCTACAAATTTGATAATTTCTGTTAAATTAGACAGAAAAATTATAAATAATGGGTATATCAGATTATCTTTGGCATTATATTGATTAGATATAATATCTCTTTCATTGTGTTAAACTGCATTTGGAATGTCAGTTTTCACTTAAATTTGGGTTACTTGAAAGAATTGGTGAAGGTGAATTGTACATTTTCTGAAAATCTGACCTATATAATTGCATAGACACAAAGAGCAGCTCCTGCCTGGTGTGCTGCCGACAGGACAACCAGACTGGGTGTGCGCCACATGTGGACAACACAGGCAACGTGACCTATGTACAGGATGGGCTACAGTGCAGACAGGGCATCTGTAAACAGGTAAACTTTACACTACAGTGCAGGCAGGGGGTCTGTAAACAGGTAAACTGTATGGGGTTATTGAATACTTTGTTGCTGTATGGGAAGTATTGAATTCTTTATTGCATGCCCATGTTGTATGGAAGGTATTGAATGTGTTATTGCATGCCCAGGCCGTATGGGGTTATTGAATGTGTTATTGCATGCCCATGCTGTGTGGCGGTTATTGAATGTGTTATTGCATGCCCAGGCCGTATGGGGTTATTGAATGTGTTATTGCATGCCCATGCTGTGTGGCGGTTATTGAATGTGTTATTGCATGCCCATGCTATATGGGGTTATTGAATGTGTTATTGCATGCCCATGCTGTATGGGGTTATTGAATGTGTTATTGCATGCCCATGCTGTATGGGGTTATTGAATGTGTTATTGCATGCCCATGCTGTATGGGGTTATTGAATGTGTTATTGCATGCCCATGCTGTATGGGGTTATTGAATGCGTTATTGCATGCCCATGCTGTATGGGGTTATTGAATGTGTTATTGCATGCCCATGCTGTATGGGGTTATTGAATGTGTTATTGCATGCCCATGCTGTATGGGGTTATTGAATGTGTTATTGCATGCCCATGCTGTATGGGGTTATTGAATGTGTTATTGCATGCCCATGCTGTGTGGCGGTTATTGAATGTGTTATTGCATGCCCATGCTGTATGGGGTTATTGAATGTGTTATTGCATGCCCATGCTGTATGGGGTTATTGAATGCGTTATTGCATGCCCATGCTGTATGGGGTTATTGAATGTGTTATTGCATGCCCATGCTGTATGGCGGTTATTGAATGTGTTATTGCATGCCCATGCTGTATGGGGTTATTGAATGTGTTATTGCATGCCCATGCTGTATGGCGGTTATTGAATGTGTTATTGCATGCCCATGCTGTATGGGGTTATTGAATGTGTTATTGCATGCCCAAGCTGTATGGCGTTTATTGAATACTTATTGGTTACTCTTATATTGCAGGGCCAGTGTTTGCAAGTGAGGAGGAAGACCATACAGCGAATCTGGGCCATCATTGAACAACTCGGAGATGCGGCCCACATTTGTGAGTCACTCTTTTAGTAACTACTGATATGAAGCTAGATGTTAGTAATATTGTCCCCTGATTTACTATGTGTATAACAGACATGTTAAGCTCCAATTTACTCTGTGCCCTATATAATCTCCCCCTAAGATCAAGTCTATAAAAATGATGGACACAAAGAAAAAACTTAAGAGATTCCCCATGAGACCATGGTTGGTTTTTGACTGTTTCATTATTTTATATCATTACCTTTATAGGACAGATCATGTTTTCCAGTGGAGTTTATGAAGAACCATATTGTATTATATTTTCCAGTGGTGATTATGAAGAACCACATTGTATTATATTTTCCAGTGGAGTTCATGAAGAACCATATTGTATTATATTTTCCAGTGGAGTTTATGAGGAACCATATTGTGTTATATTTTCCAGTGGAGTTTATGAAGAACCATATTGTATTATATTTTCCAGTGGAGTTTATGAGGAACCATATTGTGTTATATTTTCTAGTGGAGTTTATGAAGAACCATATCGTACTGTCTTGTGTTTTTTTCTCGCTCCTCATCTGGGTCCCCTGCTGCGTTATTGTTGCCATTGCGGTGAGTATTCTCCTTTTAGAACACATTTGTACCAGAATGGTTTCAGGGCCTCTAGTACTAGGGAAGATTTATGCGTGTGCCTAAGAGTTCAAGAGTGACGTCACACTATGTTTGCCCATTTTACCCAGCTAGGTGGCACTACCAGTCAAAGGCAGACAAAATGACGCTATTCAAATTGAGAATCTGAGCACTTTAGGCCCCTGTTACTTTGAAGCTGTTGGGTATAAAAATCTAACATTTGAGAAATTGATTATTTCGAACTCTAGTGCTACCAAACAAAACATGTAGTGGACTTTAGTTCTCCTTTAATACCCTCCTCACAACGAACCTATCTTAAAAATAGGCTTTTTAAGGGAAAATGCATTGACTAATAATGGCCATAAGATTTGTTCTTAAGGGTGTGTAAGTAAAATGGCCGCCAGTCAAGGTCATCAAGCCCTTGCTACTAATTCCGGGACAGGAAGTGACGTATAGCTACGTATGTACGCTCATTGGAATTGCATTGGGATGAAAAGTTTTCACTGTTTCTCTCTAAGATTTATTGTAAGTTCCGCCCACTCAATAGCCATATATAGGGTCAAAATATTTCATATATGGTGACCACAAAGTTCTGGACATTGCTGGGGCGATGGAGGGAGGGAATATTTTTTTCCCCAATGGTAAGTCTACAGGCTTCATTCACTTCCTGTCCCAGAAGTGATACTTCCTGTCCTGGAATGTTCTGGATCCCGTATGACGTAATGTTCTGGAAGGTTCTAGATAATGCTAGGTCGAATGTTACCCTGAGGTTACATGCTATATATACATTAAAGAATTAATTAACCATTACTACTATCATTAACATTATAATCATTCATATTCATAAATATATTAATTAGGTTATGCTTTGTTACATAATAATACAAGGCCGGATATGAGTCATACAAAACAAGATTATAACCCAGTAAAGCGGGTGAACCGTGGCCATGACTCTTGCACGCCCTATTGGCCCTATTGGACATGAAAGGTCATACATTTCCGAATTTGGACCCTTCCAAAATGATAGAGAATCCTCACCTCTCTTCCACAAAATGTGCACTTTTTTTCCCTTCACTAACGGTACTATGTCTGTTACCTGCAGGACTGGAGGCGACACAAGGCTGAGGCAGAGGAGGATGCGTGGTACTCCAGCACGGTAAGTGACTGTAGTGACCAGTAGTCTAGTCTAGTCTTTTGGGGATATCTAATCAATTCATGTACTAAATTGCAAGCCAGTGTATTAAATATATCCATGCATTTCTAAGGTCATCCTATAGAGTACATTTACCTACTTTTCTAATCCACCCAAAAATTCAAAAGTTGGTAAAAAAAAAAAACTTTTTTCAAAATAAAAATGTCAAACGTAAAATATAGAAATACTTATTTGATTACTGTTTACTATCATTGGAATCGGCTTGCTCTCATCTTTTCAAACATGACGATATTTCAAAATTCATTTTTCCCCACTTGGGACTCATTTTCCTGTAACAGATTAAAATAGTCCCTGCTACAATTTGTTTTCCTTGTTACAGAACACGGAACTGGTATGTGAATACAGGGGCCATAGGGCACGTGTACCAAGGCGCAGAGTGGTGCCCTGTAACACCAGGTACATGAGGTAATCAGTGAACATCGCAAGTTCCCAAAAGGTTACATGAATGTCATATAGGGGTCAGATTTTCGGAAAATCTACACATCTACAGATGTATCAAATTCTGCTAAATTAGAGTGAAAAATGATAATTACTGAGTATATCTGAGTGTATTCTGTATTGTATTCATTCAATAAATCTGTCTGGTTATGTCGAACTGTATTTTGAACCTGATTTTTGCCTTAAATTTGGTTATTTGAGAAGATTGGTGAAGTCGAATTGTACATTTTCTGGCGATCCCACCCATAGATGGTTACCTAAATTACACCTAAAGGTTGTATATCAATGCTTATCTAAAACTATGGCTCAAGATTACATGTGAAAAACCTCCACCAAGGACCACGTTTTGTCCGAAATTGGTCAGAATATCTATATATGTAATAGGAAATATCCACATATTTTTTTAAATACCTATATATGTTTTTCCAAGATATTTCAACACATTTTCAATGGAACTAATGGATATTTTATTATCAAGACACAAAGTATCTTTGATTTTGGATGTTCTTTTGACTCAAATGTTCTACTGTTTGGTGACTGAGTCACTTGCTCATTTTCATATACTACTAAGTGGTGTCTGAATAGTAGCCAGTAGACTAGCACTAAGTCCCTCATAGACCAGAAATCCGACCAAAGTGAAGTTGGTTATTATTATTATGATACATTTCATTTCTGTTAAAGAATAATTAGTTTACCAATTGTTTTGTAGGTAATGCCCAAGAAATAGTGTTTCTGTGTGGATGAATTGCATTTCTTTGTATATATTTGTAGTGGGTTTGGTTATATTGCTATTCTATTGCATTGAGGTGCTGTCCGCTGTGGGTTAGTACGCTTGAACTACCCCAGTGGGCAGTACCATTGAACATGACTACATATCAGAATATGTGTAGTCTTTTATTAGCAAAACGTTCATATTGTTCTTATAGTTCACCTTACTGCTATAACCATGTACCAACTTATTCTTATGTACTTTATGTACCAACGGGACGTCCATCCGTGAGTTTGCACTAGCAAAGTGCTTCTTAAATCTTATCTTTATTGACTATTCCTTGTATGTTCTTACACCCATTTCATGTGTGTCTCCAAGTAAAGGGAACCCTGACTCGCCTGGTCAGTGTTAGGACAGTTGTGTCCCAAGTTAGCAATAAAGTCCGTGCAGAAGGTTAATCCTTGTTGTGTCTTATTTGCGTGCAAGCGGATCGAATCCGAAGATCACTACATATTGATATTTCGTAGATTATAAAAATAATCAAGGTGCACAAGTCTATCCATGACGATTAGGAAAGAAGCGAAAAAGGAAGCAATCTGGTCACTATAGGATCTGATGATCCAATATTCAGTTTATTGCAATCTAAAACGAAATACTCAAAAGCTTTCTGTTGTAAAATAGCATGATATTCCATCCTTGTGATGTAGAAGTAGAACGTAACTATGTACCAAAGATAAGTAACCAGGGCTCTTGCTAGAGATGACCCTTTTGTCAACATGGACATCTTTATACCAAATAAAGAATTAAAAGAATAAAGAATCTTATGTTTTCTTATTTAATGGTTTTTCTTATTTTATGATTTGATTTCAAGTTCAACCCCTCCGTAGACACTCTGAGTGTTGTCCTCACAAAACTTTTCACAGTTTGCAGCATAAGTCTTCAATAAAATCTGAACCTCGCGAGGTACGCCCTAAATTAGATCAGCCGGCGTGTATGCTTCAATACTGAACAACACAGAAAACGGAGTACATCCAGTACTTGCATGGACAGTCCTGGACTGTGCTGTTGTATGCAGTAATAATACATGGGACATACATGGAATGAAACGTATCGCAAATATTTTCAGCAAATAAAAAAAATGTTTTAAAAAAAAATTGTATATGGGTCAGATTTTCAGAAAATGTACAATTGGCAACTCTACACATTGAGGAAATTCTCCAAAATTAGGCTGAAAATGAACAATACCAGGTATATCTGAGTATATTTGGTCTGTATATGTCAATGTCCCAATTTATTTTTGATAATATTTAAGCCTACGTGTATGTTGTATTTATATGTGTGTCACTTGTTTACTTATTCTGATCGACCATTCGAGAGGTGGTAGGGAGGGGGGTCTGACCCCTGGGCGGAGAGAGCTGGTGCAATGCCTCTGGATGATGAAATCCCCCAGCGACATTGCATGTGAGCTACTCCGCCATTAACCTGGAGGCTGATGCAATGGGCAGTGCTTTCTCAACAGCCCGGGTGGCTGACGAAATGCCCACTGAACATTGCAGTACGCCCAGGAAGGATGATGAAATGCATCCCAAGTCTGGTGCAATACCTAGAGTATATAAGGGCCCCGAGTCACTGTATAGGCAGACTTCTCCTGAAGAGCTGTACTACCGTATGCTGTATGATGACGAATTGACTGGAAGCCCTGCCACCTCGAACACTGACCATGCTATAACTTGCTATACATGAACATTGTGTTATATTGAAGTCTAATAAAAGAAGCCATTCTGTACTCCACACCTTACTTTATACCTACTGAAACTACAAGCCAAGCACTATATCCCATTGAGACATCTATCCAATCGAAGCTACCCCTATTTATAAGTACATCACGAGAGATCCGAGTAATTAGAGTAACTCCTTAATCCAATAGTAGTAATCCCTTATTGTAGTGTCTACGCTCTACAGACATTAACATATACCATGATAACTGCTCCACCAGCACATGATTGAGCTTTTCCACCTGTCTGTTTGCCCAAGGCTTATATGGATTATAGACCTCTACATCCTCTACATATTAGAAAAACACTAATACTCATGCGTTGCCTGGAAGTTTTCATAAAATTAGTCTTGACATCAAAACATATAGTCTAGAGATCGGGGGTCCACCTATAGGCCTAATAGGCTACTTTTCATATTCCACCAGCAGTGAGTGAGTGAGATTGGTTGCTTTACGCCCTTATCAACACATTTAATATGGTTATATCAAGGGCGGGAGAGCTGAGAGGGAGGCAGTTTATGATCATACCCAGGAAATAGAGATAGAGAAGAAGGGAGAGAGACAGAGATAAGATACACAAAGGCACTTTATGGTCATACCCAGGAAATAGAGATAGAGAAGAAGGGAGAGAGAGACAGAGATAAAAGACAGAAAGGCACTTTATGGTCATACCAGTGAGTGTAGGATTAATATAAGCTCTATTGCTGTGTGAACTTGTTTTTGCTGATACACTCTGACAAAAGTTTCCACATGCTAAAATTTAGCAGATGATTCACCTGGAATTGGGCATGACCAACCTTAAAATATTTTCCAATAATCTTGCCCCAATTTATCAGGCATAAGTAAAACTCATTGCTGGGACAAGTGGGCAAAGTTTGACACGTAGTACACAGTAGAGGTATGAGAGCACTGGAAAAGCGCCCACCCTGACCCGGAGCTAGAATTGAGGTCACCACAGTTGCTACAAGACATATTTGTAAAGTGCCTTATTGCAACAGGTTTCTCAACGGTTTTGGGTAATATGATATTATAGCAGTCAAACAGTAATCAACATACTAAAAGTCCCAGAAAATCTAGGTGTGGGAACATGCCCAAAATTGCAAAAAACAAAATGGTCGCCCCTAACACTTTGGCACCATAACGTTAAATTAACAATCAAGTGTGAATACAGTTTTTCCTATGTTTTGAGGCACGGAGAATCCATTAAAATACAACAAAGGCAATATAACAATATTTAGCAAGATATTCTATTGATTTGAAAAAGTTTATTGAATGAATCAGGTATATTTCTTGGAATTAATTATATACTCATCAGCCTTATAACATTTGACTTTTCATTAACATCCAGTTTATATAAAAAATAAATAAAAATCATTATATAACTTTACAAATATTTCTAATGATGTTTATTTATCTGCTATTATATGTGTAACTTTTCTTATTGCCAATAATTATCTCGAAATGATATTTAACATCATACTACACTGTAGTTGCCATGCTACAGGACGAGCAATTTTACAGTTACAATTTTTTTTTTAATTTACTGGTACTTAATTTACATCGTTCTTCAGATTGTCTAAATGCTAATAAAATCGATTTCAGCTAAATAGGAGACTGTAACAATATTTTGCTTATAAAAGAAATTGAAGCCACAGGATTGGCGGACTGGTCACGATTCATTGCTTTATTTATAATTACCCCTGAGGGAAAGTTCAAATTACATCAGTTATCAATTACATCATTACGTTAGTACCACCTGACTATTGAGCACCAGAATCTTTACATTGGCGTGTCAGTTTATACAGAAATTAAAGCTGCACTGCCTGATGTGTGAGATAAAAATCTCAAAGTTGACTTCTATCCTATTTTTTTAGATCACTAATACCCTGCCTCACCTTATCCCACAAGTTTGATTTGATTTAATAATGTTTTAAAGACATCAAATACAGGTTCAAATCCATTACTGACCATTTGGTGAACGTTTTGAAAATCCTAACCATATGTGGCAACACTGAGTAATGGTTGGAGCTGTATAGCACTAATGTACAAAATACAAAACCCTCCATTCAGTGCTGCCAACTGCCGCCTCCATGAAAAGTAAAACGGTGAAACAAGTTTGTAATTAACGGCAGGATAATCTAATAAATCCTTGAATTTACAGCTTTAGCAAACTTGTCATTATGTGACAGACACTTGATAGTGAGTTTTGGAAACAAATTTGAAGGTAATTACAAGAAAAACGGGTAAAATCAACAATTGCGTCACTAGGGAAGGCAGCTTTAACGTCCAGCTCTAATATTAAGAGACTCAATTAATCTATAATGTACACATATGTACATAAAGTAAGACACCATACACTCTGCACCTTTCACGTTTGCAACATTTATTGTTGTGCCACACACAGATGTGTACATCTATTATACAATAAATAGAAGGTGGGGGCCATGGCAAAAATATTGAAAATATCTCTGGCAAGGGAAACGCTGCAGTATGTGTAGCAGTGGCAGTGGTTTGTCTTCCCGTAATGTTCCCCCATAAGACACGGCGTGGTGCATATAGCTCAAGTTACTTGTTACTCTTGATGTAGATGCCTGTATTGAGACAACCTGCAACACAATAAAGATGCTTGCTTTACAGTAATATTATTTACAGTAATATATATATATCCTTTACAGTAATATTATAGAAGTCAAACAGTACCAACTTTCTCGTTGACTGAAGGTATCTTGTTTTGACAACTGGTTGAATGGATCAAAGTCTCGTTTATCTGTGTACTTTGTAAAAAAAAAAAAAAAAAAAAAAAAAAAACAACAACTTTGTACTTGAATATTCATTGGGATCAAGAACAATGTCCAAGTTCCATTAACTATCTTTTATATAATTATACAAAGATGAATACTGGAATATAAACCTTTTTGACCTTGTTGTTGGTTGTAATAATTTACCTAAAGGTATGATTTATCCTGACCTGACTACCAGCCGCGGCACGGCTCCAGTCTGTCCACCACCTTACCCGCGGAGATGAGCAGGTAGTAGGGATGCATGCTGGCCGTGGCACACGCCTGCAATAGTCACAAACATTGGTATCATAGTGGCAAGTTGGGAAAATAAACGCTGGAGGAATTTAATCATACAAGTCAAAAGTCTAACATGACTTTTTAGGGTCTCTTGACCCCCATTGGTTTGGATACAAGGATGCAAGACCAGACTTACATTGTTAAATTTGTCTATATATAAAAAGGCCCTACTCTTTAAAGTTAGAATCCAGATTCTCAAATCTAAAGTTCCGAGCAAGTCTAAATTGTGTAAAAGTTAAGTTAGTTGTAAAAGTCCAAAGCCAGTCCCAACAGTCCCAATTTTCACCCATAATTAATAAATGTCAAACTTGAAAAGCATAGTGTTAAAACATAATTTGAAATAGTTTGCGCTGTTAAGGGTGGGTTCAACTGCCTTGCTAATTCTACCATTACTCCTCCTGTTTCTTTGGTCCCACTACTTTTAGAAATCGGAGCAAATAGCAGGAAGTAGCCGTTTCAAGTCAAACATGTTTGATTTCAAATGGCTCTTTCCTGTTACTTCTAAAGTAGCATATGACACAGGAGGGTACAAAGAGAAAACCCAGAATAGTTATAGTGCATGTAAACCATGTCACATGGATTATCACATCATCCCTCCAGTATGAGTGATTACAAAAGGAGGGTTGGATCAGTTAGAAATAAAAATCTATTACTATTATCAATAATAAGCACTTACATGGTGAGGAAGGAGGTAAAGTACGCTGCCTATTGGGAACTTGTCAAACTCTATCGTGCTGCCCTCCGCCGCCTCCACTATACCAGCCTCCTGCTTCATTGACACCAACCTGTGACAGCAATAATATCTGTCACTTATAACTGAATAAATGGTAAAATATCCATAACAACAATATCTCAGTCACTTATAACTGAATAAATGGTAAAATATCCATAACAATAATATCTCTGTCACTTATAACTGAATAAATGGTAAAATATGCATAACAACAATATCTCGGTCACTTATAACTGAATAAATGGTAAAATATCCATAACAACAATATCTCAGTCACTTATAACTGAATAAATGGTAAAATATCCATAACAATAATATCTCTGTCACTTATAACTGAATAAATGGTAAAATATCCATAACAACAATATCTCAGTCACTTGTAACTGAATAAATGGTAAAATATCCATAACAATAATATCTCTGTCACTTATAAGTAAATAAATGATAAAATACCCACAGCAATAATGATCTCAACTATGGCAAATATAGAGATGAAGGTGGTAGTAATGTTGACAATATCAACAAACATAGGGCAAGTAATAACCCTGGTATGTATGGGGACTTGTGGGAGTTGTTTAAATAATAAATGTTTATCAAATCCAGTCACACAGTACCTGAGGTTGGAGTGGCCATGTATGAGGCAGTAGGAGCCACCAGCAATGTTACCAGGGCCATCCTGACTGAGCCCTGTCCACCCACAGTCTACCAACAGCTGGCCCCGGTGTGGGTACGTCCCAACCACACGTGTAGCCACCGCTCCCGCAATATCCTCCACACCACAGGAACCTATCAGGTACTGCATTACATCTGTAACGTAGGGTGTAAACATACAGGTTACCATCGAAACAGCCAAAATATTAAACTGAGTCTGATTATGGAGTGACCTTATTACCAAGATGCAGATTTCTGCCAGATCCAAAAACCTTTGTCCACATGTTTGTGGTCCCTGGGCCTTGTTTCTATTGCCATGTACATTTCATGTTATATCTCCAACAATTTTTAAGGCCAAAATCTCAACCAATTTGCAATATCCTAAACTCGGGAGAACACCATGATTTATTTAACAAAAATCTAATGTTCAAAACTCTATAAATTCTCTCTATGGCCCTTATTACATATTTAGTCCTTTCCTAATGGCAAAACCGACAACGTTACCAGGTGAGATCCAATCAGATCACTGGTAATGAGTATTCAGTTGCGTCATAATACTATGACGTCACATATGAGAGTTCTTTGACTCACTTTAAGTGGTAGCACGGTGAAGCAAACACCTCGTTTCAATTTATCTCCAACATGTAAAATAAAAACTGAAGTAGCATATGGAGACTGGAAGAACCATAGTAACAATACATACCATAGAAGACATAGTTGCCATAGTAACAATAATACCAAAAAAGACATGGTTGCCAGGGTGTAACCATAGTAACAATACATACTATAGAAGACATAGTTGCCAGGGTGGAACCATAGTAACAATACATACCATAGAAGACATAGTTGCCAGGGTGGAACCATAGTAACAATACATACCATAAAAGACATAGTTGCCAGGGTGGAACCATAGTAACAATACATACTATAGACATAGTTGCCATAGTAACAATACATACCATAGAAGACATAGTTGCCAGGGTGGAACCATAGTAACAATACATACCATAGAAGACATAGTTGCCATAGTAACAATACATACCATAGAAGACATAGTTGCCATAGTAAAAATACATACCATAAAAGACATAGTTGCCAGGGTGGAACCATAGTAACAATACATACCATAGAAGACATAGTTGCCATAGTAACAATAATACCATAGAAGACATAGTTGCCATAGTAAAAATACATACCATAAAAGACATAGTTGCCAGGGTGGAACCATAGTAACAATACATACCATAGAAGACATAGTTGCCATAGTAACAATAATACCATAGAAGACATAGTTGCCATAGTAACAATACATACCAAAGAAGACATAGTTGCCAGGGTGGAACCATAGTAACAATACATACCATAAAAGACATAGTTGCCCGGGTGGAACTCAGTCACGGCAGACATCTTCTGGTGAGGTTTGGAGCAGGTGGGGGTGGAGCCGGTGGCAACAACAGGACAAGGGATGTCCACCTGCTCTAGGCTGCAGTATAAAGAGGGAGGGTTAGTGCTGTGTGTAAGACTTGTGTTGTAGTTACACTACATGGTCTAGGCCACATGTATTTTGCATTGTTATTCAGGATAACTACAAAAAAGTATAAATTGGACCAGCCAAGCAGAAAGGTGACTCCAGGGCCAAGTTTTCGAATTTGGGTTTATTATAGATTCAGAATCTGCATGTCCTCATGAGTCAATAACTGAACAAAATAGTTGAAAATTCCCAGAATTTGCTGAGATATGGGCTATGTCAGTTTTCAGTAGATGATCTCAAATAGGTTGGGGAGTGACTCATTTTCCTGTGACACACCACATGTACAAAAAATAAATAATAATTTTTTAAAAAAAATGACAGGGATGTACAGAAGGGGAACTGAGCACTATAAAAGTGAAAGAATTTTAGTGATACTCCAAGAATTAGTGAAGTTACAGACTTTCAAAGTTACCTGCCTCTCAGAATTACTAATATAAACATTTGTGAGAGTGATGTCGTGAATATGATGTGACTCCTAGCGGGAATACCAGGAACTATAACTCCCACGGGAAGGCACCTTTCTGCTTGACAAATATAAAGTTAGTGGCGACCACAAATATCATTAGCCAGGACAAAAGAAAACAATCTAACAAAATCTAAGGTGGAACACCAGAGCCATGACAATACTGTCTCCTCACCGTGCAGAGAAGGCCAAGAGTTTATCAGCGCTTGCTGCAGCCATGTCCTTGATCTGCTGCTCCCCAGTGGCACTGTAACTCATGCCCTCATGTGTATAGATGCCCTGGAAGGCCACTCCCTCCTCACGGTGCAGTCTCCCTGCCAGCGCCACACCAAACTCACTGTCCCATGGTACGCCCGCTGTCATACAGGAGATCAGGGGATTCATTTTTCAAATTTTATTATACATAAAGATAAAGTAATTTAGAAAAACATACAAATCATAATGTTTAGAATCAGGGAAGATCTGGATTTTCCCAAAATCTTAAAAAGCTATCATCAACCATATTTCCTTTAAATTCTTTACATAGATCGATGCCCTTACTACCAACTCCACCTTGAGGAACACTGACCACTGCCCAGCTCTATGTACTACCAACTCACCCCTGTGGTAGCCACACTCCACCTTGAGGAACAATGACCACTGCCCAGCTCTATGTACTACCAACTCACCCCTGTGGTAGCCACACTCCACCTTGAGGAACACTGACCACTTCTTGCCCAGCTCTATGTACTACCAACTCACCCCTGTGGTAGCCACACTCCACCTTGAGGAACACTGACCACTTCTTGCCCAGCTGCTGCAGTGTGTTCTGCAGCAACACGTCGAGTGCAGCATCAGAGTCAAGCAGCACATGGAAGGTAGTGAGTCTCAGTGCCAGTGCACGCAGTCTGTTATAATACAATTGACAAAATCAATCAGTGCTGAGTAAATCCAACCACAAAAATTAAGTCATTGGATAATTATTAGAAGATACAGTGTTTACTTTGTTCACTTAAGTATCTTCATAATAAATAACCTAATCAAATTTTGCAACATGTTTTTGAAAAATATGAGAATTCCATAAAAATGATAAAGACTGTTATACTTGGTGTAACACTAATCAGGAGATGAAGAAATATATTGATGTAGAAGATAGATTTATTCTGTTAGATGGTAATATAACAGAGATACAGCTGGTATTTGTATCAGATGGTATGTTTAATACAGATTGTACATGCATTTTATTGTAAACCCCATCGATATACCTTATAGGTTTTGTCACTGTTTAATGTTAAGCAGTGATTAAAGCCCACCTGTGTCAATTCAATTCAATTCAAGAATTCTTTTATTGCAACAGATGTTATTTACAGAGAGGTGATCCAACATTCTAAATAGACAGATGTCTAGGTAGGTCTTCCGCTGGGTGCCTGAATCTTGTTTGAACTTTACTTACGTTACATGTTTTCTAAGGCTAGTATATGATTAAATAATGAGTGAGATGGTAAATGAGAGGACTTTGTATGTGTACTGTGTCTGTTTAATGTGAAGCAGTGAATAAAAGCCCACCTGTTTATTTTGTCGGCTGTGAAGGGGAAGGCATAGAGGATGTCATCAAAGCCACCATCAGCGAAGTACTCAGCCTCAGCCAGGGTAGACACCACAATACACCGCTTGGGGCCGGAGGTCATGATCTCACCCAGCTTCCTATAAACACAAATAATATTTCTTACAACTAAACTGGGGTTTATATATAGCTTGGTACTGTATATATTATATATATACTGGGGATTCGCAATTTTAAGAATATATATATGTATAACCCAGATCTTGTTTCAAGAATATTAACAGTAGAAATATAGCCAGGAAGTGTTGGATGTGCCACTTTTTACGCCAATTAATGCAAATTAATAATTCAAATCAAATCAAAATCGAAGCTGAGGGTTATATTAGGACTTGGTTATACAGTTCAGACTTAAACAACACACAAACTTCCATGTATGAAGTGTGTTGAAAAGGTCACAGAGCGTAGCAAATACGGCAGGGATTGCAGAAAAAGCTCAGCACCCATAGACTCCCAATGTTAACACTCCTGTTTCTAAATGAAAGGAATAAGAAATGTACTTTTTCTCAAAATTAGAGATACTATGAATATCAAACTTTGTGTCAATGAAAATATTTATTATTTCAAAAATGATTTCTATATTTTTTGGGTAATTGAAGTTCAAGAGTTTAGTGCACAATCCCTGCGAACGCTGTGCCACCTGCAATTACATGAACTTTCCAACTCAAAGAATATTAAACAAGGACTTGTATAGCCAGACATACTACCAGTACATTAAACAAGGACTTGTATAGCCAGACATACTACCAGAATATTAAACAAGGACTTGTATAGCCAGACATACTACCAGAATATTAAACAAGGACTTGTATAGCCAGACATACTACCAGAATATTAAACAAGGACTTGTATAGCCAGACATACTACCAGTATATTAAACAAGGACTTGTATAGCCAGACATACTACCAGTATATTAAACAAGGACTTGTATAGCCAGATATACTACCAGTATATTAAACAAGGACTTGTATAGCCAGATATACTACCAGTATATTAAACAAGGACTTGTATAGCCAGACATACTACCAGTATATTAAACAAGGACTTGTATAGCCAGATATACTACCAGTATATTAAACAAGGACTTGTATAGCCCTACTACTAGAATATTAAACAAGCACTTGTATAGCCCTACTACTGACAGTGTTTTGTGCGTCTTCATGTGAGGTCTGAGGTTGACCTTCAGCTCCCTGCATCGCGCGGCCATCTTGGCTGCGTTCTTCTTCACCACATCTACATCTACCAGGAATGCTGGCGTAGTGACATCACTAAGGTCAAGGTTATCCAGGCAGGCCATGATGTACACATGTATCTGTTGACCTGTGATATGAGGCAAAATAATGGTGTAATTTGTGATATGAGGCAAAATAATGGTGTAATCTGTGATATAAGGCAAAATAATGGTGTAATCTGTGATATAAGGCAAAATAATGGTGTAATCTGTGATATAAGGCAAAATAATGGTATAACTTGTGATATGAGGCAAAATAATGGTGTAATCTGTGATATAAGGCAAAATAATGGTGTAACCTGTGATATAAGGCAAAATAATGGTGTAACCTGTGATATAAGGCAAAATAATTACAAAATAATGGTGTAACTTGTGATATGAGGCAAAATAATGGTGTAACTTGTGATATGAGGCAAAATAATGGTGTAATCTGTGATATAAGGCAAAATAATGGTGTAACTTGTGATATGAGGCAAAATGATGGTGTAATTTGTGATATAAGGCAAAATAATGGTGTAACTTGTGATATAAGGCAAAATGATGGTGTAATTTGTGATATGAGGCAAAATAATGGTGTAATCTGTGATATAAGGGCTAACAATTAGAGCTTAAGGGTTCTCGAGCCTATTTAAAAATATATATATTTTTCCTAAACTTAAATCATTTGTACATATGATCATCCCAAGGCCACATATGATTTTTAAAATTGTTTCACTGTCTAGTTCTTGAAATATGGGGTGGCAAACATTTGGACCCTTTTACTATTGGTTCCTATGGATAGATTGTATAGATTTTTTAAACTGTAATATATGCTGCCTGGGAGTGTCTTCTTTGTTATAAAAGAAAAAAATATAGTTTTCACCATCTAGTTTTTTTGTGAGGGCGTTCTGAAATATATGAAATTGCAAAAATATGGATTTTTTTTCAGTTAAATATAGTCAAAATTGTAACTAAATCGCAAAATTAGTTCCAAATTCTATGTGAGTTTGTACAATGCATGTGGAGTTCAGTGATTCAAAAACTGAAATCAGTTTTGTACCATTCATATTGATAGGGGGTGGGGGTAAACTTATGGTACATAAATTGACCCCAAAATTTGATTTTTAATGATTATCGTGTCCAGAAACACACCAGATATTTTTTAATAGGTATTATCACCTCCATATATTTCAAATATGCATATTTAATGATATAAGTGAACGGGAAAGACAAAATCTTTAATTATCCATATATGTATTAGTTCAAAACATACCAAAACTAACCCTAATCCTAACCTTAAATTGGTGGTCCTAAGTCAGTGAAGCGGGTAGTGAACTGTCCCGAGTAAAAATAGGGCTCCTGAGGGGGGTATCTAATTTCTCTTGTCGCTACCTGTCTGACGACAGGAATAAAAGGGTTAGAAATTCCAACTAGTCGCTACCAAAAAACAGCAATTGTCACTAAGAAAATTCTGTTGTTGTTTGTCGCTATATTTTCGTAAAACAGCCAAATTTTTGTGACTAAGGACTTTGTCGATTTGTCAGGCTAAGAAAGTGTCTTTGTCATTTGTCACTTTTGGAATTTGTCGATCTAAGAAAAGGCCATGTCAATTTGTCGAATTAAGGCCTCAAGAGCCCTAAAAAGACTAACAAAACTAATTAATTGACTAGTAAACGGTCTGGGCGCTTCGATCCAAGCCGTTGGCGCTTCGATCCAAGGCTGGGGAGCTTCAGTCCGCGGGCGCTAGACGCTCCGTCCGGGCGCTACGATCCCCGCTACGATCCTGGGGCCCGGCCCGCGCCTGGCCCTGGCCCGGCGCTTGGCCTTGGATCCCGCCTCCCATGCATCGACGACATCGTCAATCATCAAACTTCAAAGCCCACATTCTCTATACCCGAATAATGTCAAGGCTTGACTAAGACAATGCGTATTTCACTTGAAATAGTGCTTTTCTAAGTACGTGAAAAATGTAACAATATTCATGCCAAACCTGAGAATCCACACAAATATCACTGCCCAACCTTTGCACCACCTACAGCTATCCGTTACAACGCGAGATGGGTCTGTGTTTCACCATTTTCACACGTAAACTTCCGGTGGAGTTAGATTTGGAAGTTTGCAGAAAGGTTTCTTACAATTATAGAAAATGTGGGAACAATAAGAGAGATCAGCGTGTGAGGAAGGTACATGTGACCAACGATCAATATATGTATGGTAAAAATGAGTTTTTCTATTGTGTTTTAGGCTAAATATTGATCATTTCCACCCGGAGTTGCGACCGCGAGCTACCGCGACTCAGCATTCGTCACTGAGTCTGAGGCTGAGAACAAAATGGGTCAGGATTTCTTAATGGCCTGAAGTCAGGGTGGATCAAATGTATTAATGCAGCATTTAGTTTAAATACATGCCTAGAAATGTCTTCCCCATATTTATGGTACCGGTATGCATTTTGAAGCCAAGGTATTCGATGCATTTGGATCGAATATTAAATCTTTACTAAGTTTATACCATATATAAAAATAAATATGAGAAAATTTAAATGTACATTGTTGTATACAAGTTCTAAACGCTATAATATATAGTGAAAGTGTTAGTTCCAAACAATATCTAATCTTTACATAATATCAATGAAGTGAGAAAACGTACATTGTTGTATGTAAGTTACATTACAAACGCTATATTATATATACGTATGCCTAGCTACATATTGTTATAAATTGAGGGTTTCAATGTACCGTATATCAGATTATAATGGCATTTTATTTTCTAAGACTGAATCTAAGGAAGATATATTATATCTTTTATATTAAATAAGCTTCTTGCCCTCTAACATTGGATCAACAATGACTCATTTACCAAGCTCCCCGACAAACTCTTTCCTCAATTTTATTTCTTTCAAAATTAAATTTCATTGACTAATGCATGTAACGCTCTCCGCCTTAAACAGTTATATAGCCTTTTACATTTTATTGGTTTTATTTGAGTGTTTTAGAAGGAAATGCCTTTTCTGCTTCCACTTCTTTTGACTACCCGTAGTTATAGTTTGTCAAATTTGATTGGTTTTATTTTATTGCATTAGGCTATTGCACTTCACCAATCCTCTCAAATAACCCACATTTAAAACAAAAATAAAGTTCAAAATACAGTTCAACCTAACCAAACCAATTGCTAGAATCAATGCAATGCCGAATATACTCGAATTAGCTTATCATTGACCAGCGGACTAATTTAGCAGAATTTACTAAATGTATACAGCTGAAAATTGTACATTTTCTGCAATTCTGACCCATATGTGTCTATGTCTTGCCCGGTTATCCTCCATCCATCATGGCAATGTCTGCAGGTTGGTGAAGGTCGGACATGGCGTCTGTGTTGGTACAAGTCGGACAGTGTGGGAACCAGGTCGGACAAGAGTTCTGGAAGATTGCCAGCAGCAAGAAAACCACCACACAGGGGTAGGTCTGATCTGTCAGGGACGTATATATATACACTACCTCCCTGGTCTATTAATTTAATTGATTTATATATATTCTTTTTAAGAAATTTTATTTGCGTGACATTTTCGGATGATCCGGTAATCTCATGTAGATATATTCGCCAGTTTGATTCTTTCTGACTATATCAATCTCATCTTTGTATTATTGATTTTATTTAACTCCTGCTGTTTTCAGATGTATTTTTTTTTCAGATGTAAGATTAAAGTTTTTACGGGAATATAAATATCTTCCTGATAGGAATACAAAATAGCAATGAAAATGATATAATATGAAGTACCGTGGTACACTTTCTGTGTAAAATGGACAAGAAAGGGGACAAATGTGAATGTAAGGGGGAATGGGAGACTTACGATGATAACAGAAATAGTCTTCATAATAAACATATTTTACATTATTATGTAATTATTATATATTATATAATTATGTTAAACACATTCCACAGTAATATAACACGTCATCTTGCAAATATCTCGTTACATACTACAGCAAACATACTACATTCGACATGCTACACCATATCTAACCAATGGGATACAACGAAGCCTAACATATCCTACACCGTAGTCATATATAACAACAACCCCAATCACTCTGGCAATCTCCTGACGAAGGTCGTATTGACTCAAACGTTGAGAAAAATAAAATGATTTAAAAATAAACTAACCTCCATTTTGGCTTTGGGTGCGATTTTCCCCCCATTTATTACCATCTTTTACATTTCTCTCTGTTCATAGGAACGTGTATCATAACGGAGATGGGAAGCTACGCAGCGTCCATGTGGACAGTGAACCTAAAGTCATCAACTCACTCATGTCCTCCGCCATGGCCAGGTTTATCTCATTATTTTACCCTTTCCTTTGCATTTTATTAATGCCATTATTTTATCCAACTATTCATTTTGTTAAATTTATCTATTTCCTCGCATAATACTTTGAACCTATTCGTGTTATTGATTTATACCTGAAAGTTTACATTGCTATATTCATGTCTAGAGCTGTACTAGACAACCTTAGGAAAGGTTTACTGCTGGTCATATTTCTGACTCTTGTGCTTCTGCAATAAAACATGAGATTTTCAATTCCTCCTGAAAACGTCCGGCTCTACCGAGTTAGGAATTACTACAGTACTATCTCTAAATATTCCCAAATGACTCCTGGTCCTGGGTATGACCATAAAATGCCTTTCTGTCTCTTTTCTCTGTCTCTCTCTCCCTTCTTCTCTATCTCTATTTCCTGGGTAAGGCCATAAAGTGCCTTTCTGTTTCTTTTCTCTGTCTCTCTCTCCCTTCTTCTCTATCTCTATTTCCTGGGTAAGACCATAAAGTGCCTTTCTCTCTCTTTTCTCTGTCTCTCTCTCTCCCTTCTTCTCTATCTCTATTTCCTGGGTAAGACCATAAAGTGCCTTTCTCTCTCTTTTCTCTGTCTCTCTCTCCCTTTTTCTCTATCTCTATTTCCTGGGTATGATCATAAACTGCCTCCCTCTCAGCTCTCCCGCCCTTGATATAACCATATTAAATGTGTTGATAAGGGCGTAAAGCAACCAATCTCACTCACTCACTCCCACATGACTCACATTATCCCTACTAGTCTTAATCGATATACATTACACTAAAAAAACCATTACACTATGCTTCAACTCCCCCGACATCAACAGGCATGGACCATTGCCTGAAGGTTCCATGCATGAAATTCTCTACAAGGTATATTAAACATGGGTTCATATTTAAGTCACCTCATACCACCCATATGTGGGTTCATTCTCTCTATGTTGGATGAAAAAGCCCCATAATCAGATTTAGGGAAATAAAGAATTGTTATTTACAGGGATGTGAGGCGGGAAAACATTGTTCTAGGGAAGCGAGGCCGCGGCAGTAACTGGGCGCTCGGTATGTCAATTATTGCTCTTTATGTAAAAGTTATTGGACAAATAAAAGATTTTCTATTCTATTCTAATTATTGCTCTTTATGCCTTAAAACTGTAATACAGATTTAACACTTTACCTCTTGGCGCTACCTCTGTATTTTTTAAAAATATTTTTATCGGCCATACACATTCAACAGGTAATTAAAGAAAGACGCATCATCATAATAGTGCTTTTCGTGCGTTGCCATCTGTAAATGCAAAAAGTCGTTGATAATTACACATAAATTATTATCTGCTATATATATGCTTCTAGGAAATCTTTACTCAGAGTGACTGTCCCTAGATGAACATCTTTTCATCTTTCTTTTCACAATGATTCACAACTTTATAATGAAGATTTCATATTGCCCCCTCGGGCTTGATTATTTGTAATTTGCTTCTTTTATATATATGATCTTTGTTCAGAGAAACTCATGTACTGAGTATTTATATGGGTCAGAGTTTCAGAAAATGTACAATTCAATTTCGCCAATCTTCTCAAATAACCCAAATTTCAGGCAAAAATAATGTTCAAAAAACAGTTCAACCTAACCAAACCGATTGCTAGAATCAATGCAATGCCGAATATACTCGAATTTACCTAGTATTGACCTAATTCAGCAGAATTTACTAAATGTGTACAGCTGCCAATTATACATTTTCTGAAAATCTCACACATACGTTCCTATGTTGTAGGGTACCACGGGGTGAAAAACCACGAGGAACATCTTACCACCAACACAATAGACGCAGTGCGCAAAGAGGCAGAGAGGTCAGCCATTCTCATTTTATTTTCTCTACATCTTTACAAGAAACTTTTTCATTTGTACCCATGAGGTTAGGCTCTCAGCCCAAACCATCAAGTTTGCCAACTACATGGGGTTGCCTCAACACAGCCCACAATGGCTACACTAACTGTGGGATTAAGAAATACTGCATACCTATGATTTTGCATTATTTACTGTTTCCTACACCTAAAATCGATATAAACTCAAACATAAAACACAAGGGCCTCAAAGATTTAATTTTTGAACGACTAAAATCGTTTAAAACCATGACGATGGGTAGCCCTAGTGAGTCCAAACAATTAACCATCTTCTTTTGCACAGACTCTAAAAGACTGGGGGGGGGGGGGGGGATCTTTTTTTGCACAGGCTCAGAACTACAATGATGTAGGCGTGGGGTCATGACATTTTGCACAGGACTTTAAGGGTTTGCGGGGGCGGGGGGATCATACAATTTAAGATTTCTTTTGCAAATTCCCCCCCCCCCCCAGGTAGTTAATTAAGAACAGTACCTTATTACCGAAATACTGATTTAATATTGTTTTATAGTAATACGATGCAGCGTCCCAGCCCTCTGGAAGCATATATAATTGTTATATATTACATATCAATATTGTTTTATGAATGAAGGTACTATAATGGTTTTGTGAATGAAGGTACTATGCTGGTTTATGAATGAAGGTACTATAATGAAATGTATTGGAATAAAAATGTTATATATATATATGTGTTTGCTGTTCCCAGGTGCGACGCCTTCTCTGGTGTGATCATGCTACACAGCCTCTGTGGTGGCACCGGATCAGGTCAGTACAAGTTTCAACTACATTCAATCATCTTTTATTACATAAGTTATTTAACAGCTTTTGAAGTGTTTTTTTACATGCTTTTATCTTTTTTAATTTGTAAGCAGCGTTTGGCCATGCTATATTGGTACCAGAGGACGTATAATATATTCATTAATTGATACAAATTGTGTACTTGCCTTCAAGGTAACTGTCGGCAGAAATGGAATTAACTTTTCATATAGACATGTAGACCCTTTTGTCCTTTTCGTATTGTAATATCAAACTATCTGACAAATAAAAGATTTTCTTATCTTATCTTATCTTAAGACACACTAGTCATTCATCTATGCAACTGTATCCAGTGATGCTGAGAATAGCAACCAGAATAAAGTAATTAACCCCAGATTCTGGCGCACAGGGGGTGAGAATAGTTTAATTATATGTAATGTTTAACCAGAATAAAGCTAATTAACTCCAGATTCTGGCGCACAGGGGGTGAGAATAGTTTAATTATATGTAATATTTAACCAGAATAAAGCTAATTAACCCCAGATTCTGGCGCACAGGGGGTGAGAATAGCAAGTTTATTTATTAACTCCAGGTCTGGGGTCGCGTCTGTGTGAACTGATGAGGGACGAGCTCGGTCTTAGTTACCTCATGTCCTGTGTGGTGGCACCACATGCATCTGGTGAGAGTCCTCTACAGCACTACAACGCCCTCCTGTGTCTCAATACATTACTAAGGTTTGTAAAGTTTGAAATTTCAATTTCATAAATTTGAATTCCATTTTAAGATAAGATAAGTTGTTTTTTATTTGTCATTTTCGATGAGTACAACAAACAAGTAGTACATAAATAGACAAATTGGTCGACATGCCTTTATGATACAGCGAGGTACCATTTCTTCCGGTTGTTAGCAAAATTTGGAATAGAGAGTATGTATACTTTAGGTGACTTAGGAAATAAAATAAAAATAAAACATGTAAGTGAGTATAGCAAGTGGATATCTCTACTTAATCGAACAATTTTACATGTAGAGATCCCGAAAAAAGAGTAATAAACAGTGGCTTTTTTTACATGCTTTTATCTTTTTTAATTTGTAACAATTTTACATGTAGAGATCCCGCAAAAAGAGTAATAAACAGTGGCTTTTTTTTTACATGCTTTTATCTTTTTTAATTTGTAAGCAGCGTTTGGCCATGCTATATTGGTACCAGAGGACGTATAATATATTCATGTTTCTCACCCGCAGAAACAGTGACTGTGTCCCCCTGTTCAGCAATGATGATGTCATGTACAGAATACAGCGTGCTGCCCGTGGTAAAGATGCAGAGTCAGCAATTTCCTTCTCCAAGATGAATCATCACATAGCGTCCTGTCTCACTGGTATCTTCCTGCCCACAGACACTCTCACACCCAACAGGTTTGTATATAAGGCATTACCTACTTTAGTTGGCTTCTTCTTTGTCATTGTGTCTGCAAAATCGAGTGACGGAGCGCCCAGGACAAAGACAATATTGATCCTGGCAACTAGAAATGCCAATGTAGAACTAACTCTTTCACAAAAATGTGCAACCATGTTCCGTTGTTGAGCAACTCACAATTCCCTGGGTTTTGGTCTACGTACCTTAGACTCCCACAGCAGCTTGTCATATATTATATATTGATGTTATACCTATTTTACCTACCATGCAGCAAAATAATTTCTGCGTGTTAAAATACTGTGAATTCGGCTAAAATAATTTCTGGCACTGCACAAATTTTTCCCAGCAAAACTAGAGTTTCACATATCAGTTCTATGGCATAGAGGCACTCAACCGCGAAATTATTTCTCTGCGAAACTGTTTTGAAATGCATTACCACGAAATAATTTGCCAGAGAAAATTTTTAGTTGCACGGTATACAAATCTGGTGGAGAACCTGGTCAATATGAAGAGTATAACACAGTAAGCCATGTATACCCTCATGGTGTTTAATAGCATCCTTAATTGGTGCCAAGGGTTCCCTAAAGAAACTCGAGTTTCATCTAAAGAAATTTGAGTTTAATCTAATAGCAAGGTACGTTTAAACGAACCGTCTATAAAGGATAAATTTCTATTTTAACGATTTATATTCATAGCAAATCCCACAGAGGAGTGGTTATACATAGAAAAGGGTCAGGCGATTGTCGCTGTATTCACACGAACAGCTGTTTGCTGTTATGTACATATGTTAACTAGGGCGGTCTTTAGTCGGTCAATCGTTGAAATAAGCACAATCGTGTAGGTGTATAATGATCAATTAATACATACGATAACAAGTATGTCGTCCCAATGGGAGAAAGGATTGATACCAATATTTGTATTTGTTTATGTTATGAAAGCATTCGTCGCTGCTGTTTTTATAGATCTGGATAGCAAAACACGTAGAATGATGAGCCTGTTCTTCATGGAATATGGCTAATGTAAAAGCAGATAAAGGTTGCTCAGTGGTTTGTTTCAACATCAGAAGCATACAACAACATTTTAATGAATTTCAAGCTTCTATTCTAGATGAAGGTCATAGTGTAATTGCTCTGAATGAGACATGGCTATCTCCTAGAGATAAAGATATCTATATATCTCATAATAATTACCAGATCTTCAGGAGTGATCGAATAATAAATGGTAGTCCAAAAAGAGGTGGTGGCCTAGCAGTTTATTGCAAAAAGGCTTTAGAGGTTGATAACATGAAATATGCTCATCTGAATGTGTGTAATATGGATATTGAGTGTCAACTACTTCAGTGTAGACATCGCATGAACCGAAAATTTCTCCTGGTAAATTTGTATCGGCCCCCGACAGGATCTGTTGAAAGGTTTATAGCAAAGATAAGTGATATCCTTGAAGTTATCAGGATTAAAAAAATGAATGCGATATTTGTGGGTGATATGAATATTAACATGGCTAATAATAACCCACACAAACGGTCTCTCAACAATATTATGAACAGAAATGGTTTCAAACTACACAATTCCGAGTATACAAGGGTAACAGGAACCAGCGAAACTCTAATTGACTTAATGTTCAGTAATACGACAATTAACGATTGCAGATGTTTAAACTTGAATATATCGGATCATTTCCCGGTTATAGGTTTATTATTCAAAAGAAATCGTAAGAGTATAGCTGAAAGAGAGTATATTTGGACGACTAAAAGAAGCCCTGATGATATGAACCGCTTTAAGGAAAAGGTCAAAACAGAGACGGATAGAATTGTATTTGGCGATAGGGTAGTGGATGATATTTGGTCTGACTTTTTTAATATAATTGTGAAGGCTGACAAACAGAACTCTACAACTATAAGGAGAAGGAAAAGAGAGAATATCTCATACATCTCAGAAGTAACGCATAACCTAATAGAAGAGCGTGATAGAGCATTTAATATGGCAAGAAACTCAAAAAGATTAGATGATTTTAAATCTGCAAAAGATTTAAGAAAAGAAGTGAAATCTCGATTATTGAGGGAAAGAAGACAATTCCTAATAAAAAAGGTAAACGATAACACAGGTAGACCCAAGAAATTTTGGGAACAGCTTGGTAAGATCTATAGCAATAAAGAAAACAATTCGCATTCCAATCTTGAATGTTTTGATACGGATAATGGTTTGGTATGTGACATTGAAGCTATCAATTACGCCAATAATTACTTTGCTGATATAGGTTATAACAAGGGATATTATGACTTATCGAATAGGGCGTACGGTGAGGTAAATCTCGTGGGCAGTGTTGATGAAACAGAAATAAGAGGCCTTATAAAGGATCTGAATGATAGCAAATCATCTGGTTTTGAGGAAATTAACAATAATACTCTGAAGAGTTCCCTTGAAGCGGCAATTGTCCCCTTTACCAAATTAATAAATCGAATTCTACAAAGTAGTCAATTTCCGAAGCAATGGAAAATATCCCCGATTGTTTTACTGCCTAAAGGAGGAAACAACCGAATAATAGATAATATAAGAGCAATTACTTTGGTTACATCTACAAGCAAAATTGTGGAGAGAATTCTGTACACTAGGCTGAACGACTACCTAGAAACCGAAAACATATTTTACAAATACCAGTTCGGATTTAGGGGGGGTCTATCAACGAACGATGCCATTTACCATTTACTTTCTGAATTGTACACCAAAACAAATACTGGACATAAGATGAGTGTTGTGTATTTTGATGTACGAAAAGCATTTAATTCGGTCAACCACCAATTGCTTGTTGAGAAGTTACATAACCTTGGACTGAACGAAGGGTCTCTGCTATTGTTGAATGATTTCCTTACTGACCGCAGGCAATATGTAAGATCGAAATGCGGACTTAGTAATAGGAGAGAAGTGTTTGCTGGTGTTCCCCAAGGAAGCATCCTTGGGCCACTTATGTTTTTAATTTTCATAAATGATTTAAAAAATGTTTTTTTCCATGGCAAATTGCTCATATATGCAGACGATGTAGCCTTGATATCTGACGACAGAAACGAAATAGATTTAACTAAGAAATGTCAGATCGACATAGACACATATGTAAAGTGGTGTAAGAAGAACTTACTGGAGATAAATGAGAGGAAAACAAAAATGCAATACTTCGGTTTCAACAACAAAAGAGTTTTGAGTGATTGTCTGCATGTGAGCTGTAATGGTGTCAAAATCAGTAGAGTATTTACGTTTAAGTATCTTGGATGTGTAATAGATGAGAAGCTAACATTAAATCAACATGTGTCTAGCATTCTACGAACCGTATACTGGAAGCTGGGTGAATTACAGAAAAGGAGGAAATATATGAATCCAAGATTATGTATTCTCATATTTAAGACCTATATTCTGCCTATATGTGAATATGCCTCCCCATTTTTCGGTCCAACAAACAAAGGCCTATGCAACAAGTTAGATCGCTCGTATAAATACGCTCTACAAATTGCTTTTGGTCAAAGTGAAAGGTTTGACTACAATGTCAAGATGCGGGAAATCAATCTATTACCCCTTGAGCTTCGAAGGAAAGCAAGTACAATTAGTCTGGTACATAGATATAGGATAGAAATGAACCTAACAAACCATGAAAGAGTATTACGAAGAGATATGGCCCCCAACTTGGAGCTAATACTTCCAAAATCGGAAAGATATAAGAGATCCATCATGTATAATGGTATATCCAATTGGAACGAGTTACCAGCAAATATCAAAGCAATCACTGATCATAGGCAACTGAAAATTGTTCTGTTAAATAGGTATAGAGAAGTGTTGAATGATGTATAATTACTATTGTTGTTTTTATTTGGCCTCCTGTTTTTACCCTGCGACGATATCGACCTAAACTAATGACCATTGACTTGAAGAGTCCAATTGAATTGAATTGATCAGCTGGGCAGTGTGTGACTGGGAAATGTACATGTCGACTAGAATAGGGTATCGTGATAGTATGTTTATGTAAGGTAATGATCACTAAGAGTATCGAGAATAGATCGTAATGTTTCTCCACGGAGATTGAATGTATTTGTGGCGGTTAGAACAGCCATTTAAATCTTATAAATACTTGATTTTGTAATGTCTAATGAGATGAGTTTTGTGAGCAAATTTGAAACTTGTTAAATAATAATGTAGTAATGACAGGGCAACGCACGAAATATAACAGCTGTGTTTGTTATGCGTAATTTTGAGGTGAATATGAATTAATAAAAATGTAATGTAATGTGGCCAATAAAAATATTTAAAAATAAAAAAAAAAAAAATATTACACTAATAAATGTATCATTGACAATTTCATCAATGATATCACTCCCGAAAATAAAATAGATGAAAAGATATAAAAATAATGTCATGAAAATGATACTTCACACTTTGATAGGCACATGTAACATTGATACATTTGTGTTGTAGTGGAGCGAGCATAGGACTGGAACCATGGGAGATGCTGAGGACAGTGACACCCATGCCTCATGTCAAGTTCTGCCATGTGAACCACCTCACCAGGACGTGAGTATACTACTGTTTCCCCCATTGCACTGGCTTCACATTCATAGGGCTGAATATAATATATACAGGTTAACTAAAGAGTTGGTTGGAGCAGAGCTAGTTCTGCTGCAATGACTGCAATAGTCTAACCAACTGAAACAAACTAGTTAGACCCAGTGTCCATAGCCTATTTTCCAGTCTTAAAGTGTCTAAGATAGTTAAAATGAGTAGTCATGAAATCTTGTGAAACTTTGTCAGTGTAATCATATATGATAGGTATAGTAATATCTGAAGTATTGAGTACCAGCATTGCGTTTTCATTCAATGATTAGTGAATATGTGTAATGAATGGGTCAGAACCTAAACTCATTTCAAATCCATGGGGAAATTGCCTTGAGACCAGAAGGTACTGCCAGAATTGGCCCAAGTGGACAGGAAAGAAACTAATGTCCATTGTGTTGACCAACACCGACCTGGGGGTTACATAATTCCAGATGTCAACCCAACTGCCACTTTGAAATTTCTGTATGGCGTGCAAAAACGATTTTGCTCACTATTTTACCAAATATCTGATATGATATGAATTTCATAGTTTTGATATCCACAGGAGTTAGGTAGGGTAAGATGCACCAAATACTAGAAAAGGAAGTAGAAATTCCGTTACTCGATAATCTAGCTAAGAACAGAGAGAAGTGTCACTTTAAGTGGGTGGCTGACTCACATGATATGGTCCATCCAGTGGACACACATGGCCTAGCGTCTTGCCACTCAGGTGCGTGCCAGTCCGATGGACAAGATTGGGCGAGTCCAATAGTCTGTTGGGCTCATCGGCGACTGAGCCAGTCCTCAGTCTCTCCAGTGGACACTGGGGCTAATTGTTTATTAAATAATCCAAAAAGGAACCTATTGAAGTCAAATAATTGAATTTCGGTGGAATATGCATGCAACAAATTTTCTAAATTATAAAGGATTTAATAATGAAAAGATGATCTGACTAGATCTGACTAATTTAGCACTGTATTGGTGTTATAGTAAGTTGTCATGGAAACAGTTGGCGGGAGGACTGGTACAGACGGTACAGCGTTATGACACCAGAGGGCAACCCTACCAGTCATTGAGTGCCCTGGTGGTGGGGAGGGGAAACATGCGGGAAGACTTTGCGTCCCACTGGGGGCAGGTACAGGAGAAGCTGACCACGGGCTACCGCTGTGTGGCCTGGAACCCCTTCCCACTGGACTGCTGGACAGGTACATACCTCATTATTCTTATCAGTTTTTGCAGCCATAGCCATAGGGACTGCAAGTCTTGTGACCTCATTCTAACTAGGTTGGGAAAGCCCCACTGACGGCACCCCACTTGGGGACTAACGCGTCGGTGACCCCTATATCATAGCATCACGTCGGAAATGACAGCTGTTTTTCTCCCAAATATAAAGATAAGGTAATATATGTAAATGCCTAGAATGCATTAGAAATGTGTTAGTTATCAATAATCAAAAAACGGATAATACAGTGACCTCACTAAATGATGTATTAGATTATCTTCTTTATCTCCAATAGTGACCCTATAGTCCCTGCATTTTGACAGGACCCACCCCGCCCCTTTCTCGGCCTTTCTCGTGACACACTTGCAGGCCCAATTATCTCGCTAGTGGGTAGCCCAGTTGTTGCTTCAGTCATTTCTCTCTGTTCCTTCCTGCATCCCGCATTTATTTAAGTATACAACCCATTTTATTTGGTCAACCCATGTTAATATCAAACACTGTAATGTTTCAGGCAAGCACAACCATGTTGGGGCAGGAGACTCTGCCAGTCTGACAGTGGCGGCCAACACAAGCCATGTGCTACCAATGCTGGAGGCAGTGGTGGCGGGGGCAGAGGAGAAGTACCGTGCAGGTGCCTACCTACACTGGTACTGGAAACATGGCTGCGACAAGGTATTTTTATCTTTATTGTGTTATTAAGTTTATAACACAAGATACCTACGATGGTACACAATTATAGGCCTGTGTTTTGATATGAGCACCAATGCTGTAGTCTATGGCATTCCATATTGCCCACTAGAAAGTTGTAATAAACAGCCAATGCTGTTGCATATGGCAGTCCATATTACCCACTAGAAAGTTGTAATAAACACCCAATGCTGCAGTCTATGTCATTCCATATTACCCTCTAGAAAGGTGTAATAAACACCCAATGCTGCAGTCTATGGCAATCCATATTACCCTCTAGAAAGGTGTAATAAACACCCAATGCCGTAGTCTATGGCAGTCCATATTACCCTCTAGAAAGGTGTAATAAACACCCAATGCTGCAGTCTATATCACTCCATATGACCCTCTACAAAGGTGTAATAAACACCCAATGCTGCAGTCTATATCACTCCATATGACCCTCTACCCTCTCTAAGGCATTCCATATTACCTGCTAGAAAGGTGTAATAAACACCCAGCGCTGTAGGCTATGGCATTCCTTATCACCCTCCAGAAAAGTATAATAAACACCCAATGCTGTAGTCTATATTAATTTATAATAATACACATATCTGCAATCTTCTCTTTCAGAATGATTTTGAGGAGGCGTTTGAAGGTGTGCGTCAGTGTATAGGCGATTATCAAGACGCTGTGAGATGACGTCATAAGTCTATTATAATATATAATTGTACAATATTTCAGTGTCTGTGCGTTACAGTGTAAATCTGCTGAATAATGAATCTGCTGAATAATCACAACCTGTACAAGTTGTGTTAAACCATTTCTTTATTTTATTAATCACTGGTGGATCGAAAAGCTCTACCAGAAATTATACAGTAATCTTCCAAGACATCAAGTTGCTGCTCATTTTGTTTATATATATTGTATATAATTACCTCCACCAATGTGTATTGAAGCTAATTTATTTTTCTGAATAAAATGAGAAAAGAATGACCCACAAACATAGCTACTTGTATGAAGGTAATTGCACCAGTGACTGCAGGTCAGGGTAGGAATAGAAAACTAGTCGGTAGTACAAAGCACATTTTGCCAGCATTCTGGCTGACCGCATTCACTGATAAGCTTAACCACAAGGCCCTCCTCCTGGTGGGGCTCTCTACCTCAGCCAGGGTGGATATGGCGAGCTTCATAGGCAATGTTATAAGAGGTTGAGAGGAGAGCAATGCACACTCATAAACTATCATTACTGTTATTTCTAAGGATTTCGTACTATTTGGAAAAATAATCTGCATTCCAACAGTCAAATTCGAATAGAAATTGCTAAAAACATTATTGTTGCCTTCCCAACCCATCCATAAAGAGCCTCACTGAAGGCAAAGCGCTGTCCAGAAGGAGTGACGATGAGTTAATGGGAAACATCTGGTCCCTAAAAGTTAGGGGGGTCATTAGGTCTCATACACTGCATCGCCATCTTGCTTTGCCGTTTACTATGAGGGACCTGGCTGTCACATGCAGCATGTAAATATTGGTCCCTTTTTGTATCATACATTTTTTTTTAGAGATCTTATTTATACTGGGTACCCGACGAGTCCCAACATCAGCGTTTTTCGCCCGACCCCAGATACATGAAACACATTTTTGTGCAGCGACCTTCTTAAGGAGTAAAACAATTATTTGTTTAAATAAGACATGGTTATACACTACCTCTTTTTTCCACCAATAGTTAGAAAATTTAATGTTAAACTGTGGAAATAAGTTTATACCACACTATACCAAATCAGAAAGGACAAAACCAGGAATACATGAAGGGAAAGATTTGCTATGTAGATGTTTCGTTTATTTATAGGATGACTTTATCAATTAAGGTTTGTTTAGAGGGTGACTTTATCAATTAAGGTTTGTTCATAGGGTGACTTTATCAATTCTCCGTATCTCGAATACCGCTATTTGATCTAGCCGCCGCCTAATGTTTAAATTTAGAACTAATCTTGTCGCAGCGCATCCTTCCTATGCTACGTCCAGCTATTGTCAAGTACTAGGGAGGTGGTGACGCACTACTCCAATGCTTACAGAAAAGTATGTATTCAAGGTATAAACTAATGTTACACACCAAAAGAATCGCAACGATGTCAGTAAAAAGCAGGCTTTAGAATTTTCCTAATTGAAAAAATATTGGCGAGACAGGAGTCCATTCTCTAACAAATGTTTTGTTTTAGCCCTGAAACCGGAAGCGTCTTTGACCGCTTCTGGGTAGTGGTGGGGGGCGACAATCATCACTGGTGTTAACTATACACACCACAAACTGTATTCGAGATACCGAGAATTAAGGTTTGTTCAGAGGGTGACTTTATCAATTAAGGTTTGTTTATAGGGCGACTTTATCAATTAAGGTTTGTCTATAGGGCGACTTTATCAATTAAGGTTTGTCTATAGGGCGACCTTATCAATTAAGGTTTGTCTATAGAACGACTTTATCAATTAAGGTTCGTTTATAGGGTGACTTTGGGCACCTGAGCCCATTAACAATTGACAACAAAGACTTCATTGATTTAAAGATTTTTATTCCAAAACAAAATCAGGATCTGTGTCCCCTTGAATGCCACAACTGGTGAAGAACCCAATAATAATACCATAAGGGAAAGCGTCAATATTTCTCCACGTTCGAGTAAGTCCTTCCAATCAATGTTTAAACATTCTCAAATCTTTCTTCTCTTCACTTAATGTTGGTTCCATAGGACTAAAATAATAGCTATTTTGCTGCAGTTATGTTTTTAAAGTAATTTGAAGTGACACTCAAGACAGTTGTGAAATAATTTTGCCGCTTTCCCTAAATCAAGTTTGCAACCCGTGTTGGTTTATAGGTCTCTGTGGGCCTTGAATGTCGTGAAAAGCCTGGAATTTGGTAAAATAAATTCCAGTCCTGGAATAGCCTTAAAAACATCAAGTTTGCCTCAAAACCTGTCCTGCTGAGTCTTAATATTGCCCAGGTACTGTGTAATGCTGGAGAGTAGACAGGAGACAAGTGTAGTATTGCAGGCGAGGAGCTGCTGAAGTGGGCCTGGAACGCTTCAACAAGCTGTGAAGTTATGGCAACCAAACCCACAGAGACCAGGATGTAAGTAGTGTGGTGGAGGCCCAGTGGAGGTATATGACATAAATACAGTGTAAGTCCATCAAAATTATAATTAATTAAAATAAAATTAATAATAACCAATATACAGATAGCAAGCTGTAGAGCTCGGTATAAACAGGACACGTGGCGCCACCTTGCAAGGCCAGCAGGGGCTGGGACCACAATGACCAGGGTAAATATTCCCTGCATACACAAGTGTAAACCCCGCAGCATCATCTCCTGACTGGAGAGTTCCACTTACAATGTGACATAATCACATAGACAGGTTGATAAATAAACAATGGTTGTTAATCAGTTTAATATATTCATTTACCCGAATCTCCCGAGATTGCGTGAGAAAGGAACGAGATCTGCACACATGGAGTTACAATAGGGGACTTGCCTCAGCCATTGTGCATGGCTGAAGCGAAGAATTATGGGATAGAATTATTACAAAAATAATCAACTTTGTCAAACCATTATTTACCGGATTTTACTTGCATCATTTTCCTCCAAACTTATAAGCAAGATTTTTCTAATTCACAAGGAATAATTAAATTTTAATTCTAAATATTTATCCAGGAATATTTCACTTATGTACAAAACCTTTGGTTTCTGTAAGGGGCTTTTGACAAGAAATATATGTGCCACCAATACATAGCAATAAATGATAGAAAGCCGACTGAGTGCAACTCTGTTATCTATAGACATTACAAGATATACATACAGCACGTGTTGCCACAGATTATATGCGCACACACCCCACCTGGTGGATAGAATACAAACCACGCCCCCAGGTTTAATCTAACATAATTTAAAGTTTGCACGAAATTTCCACATTTCAGCAAAAAACAATTGTTTACACAGGCTTACGCTAGTGACGTCACATAATGTTATATGGTTACCAAGGAAATAACCTTCCCAGAATGCATTTTTCCCAATTATATTATATACAGCACAACAACCCCAGACGTTACATTATAAATAGAATCAGTTCTCCCAATATGTACCCATGTGTAGTTTGTGCTCCAGCTAATCAGAAAATTTCTTCAGCGCTTCTTTGATTCATAGATAATTGCACAATTTTATCCCTGCGTTCTTCCCTGTTCGTATCCCTTACTCCTCAATCCTTCTCCTTCCCCCTAATCACTCTCCTCCTTCCCCCTCTTCCCCTAGCTAATCACTCTCCTCCTTCCCCCTCTTCCCCTTATCAGTCTCCTTCTTTCCCCTCTTCCCCTAATCAGTCTCCTTCTTCCCCCTCTTCCCCTAATCACTCTCCTCCTTCCCCCTCTTCCCCTAATCAGTCTCCTTCTTCCCCCTCTTCCCCTAATCACTCTCCTCCTTCCCCCTCTTCCCCTTATCAGTCTCCTTCTTTCCCCTCTTCCCCTAATCAGTCTCCTTCTTCCCCCTCTTCCCCTAATCACTCTCCTCCTTCCCCCTCTTCCCCTTATCAGTCTCCTTCTTCCCCCTCTTCCCCTAATCTCTCCTCCTTCCCCTGTTCCCCCTACTCGCTCCTTCTCCCGCCCCTCTTCCAACATTTGTGAGATAGTCTTGCCGCTCTGCCTTCACCCGTCACTAGCTGTACAAGTTCACCTTCATGTGCATACATTATATAAGGAGAAGGTGCTAAAGGCTCGCGCTATGCAAAATGGGACTTTCACCTTTGCTCTGACACAAACTAATATACATAAATGTAAAAAAAAACAAATATATATATATTGCGAAAAAAAATCATAACCTAATAAGTTTGCTGTAAGAGGAAAAATAAAAGTTAACCTAGTTCTCTCACGTGACCACAATAATCTCAGGTTGCTAGGCAACCACAGTGCAAACATTGAGTGTTGCCAAGGGAACCAAATACAGAAGGGGAAGGAGAGGGAATCCATTTGCCCATTTTAATTTAGAATTATTTCTGAAGTGTTCCTGTTTAACATAAAAGGCAACTAAATTAGGAAATAATATAAAGTGATATTTTTAATTTAATTGCATTATAGGAGCCCTGTGTCCCTTCATTTTATTTAGTCCTCAAAATAACTTATTGTAATCGTTCTCGGGAGGGTTTGAAAAACATCCCCTAAAATAATGTCCTCCCCACCCACCTTCCCCTTCCCTTCTAGCCCCTATTTGTCCACCTCCTGCTCTCCTCCCACTGTATCCCTCTTGGTTCCCAAATCAAAGTTCTACCCTTCCCCTTCCCCTGTCCTAGTCCCCAGCCACGTCTAGACGTGGTACAGAGGACTAAGGACCGACCCTCGCCACTGTTAATACGGTCTGCACACCAGTAGTAGTATAAATGCAGCTATTGTGATGACAGAAGAATAATTTTGATTATTTTTACAGATTTATGTAACATGACTTAACACTGAAAATCTGCCATCATATAAAGACGAGATGGCATGGACCAGAGTCCCGCCCCCAGCCTGGTCCCCTCCCCGCCCCCCCCCCCCCTCCTCCGCCCTAGTCTAGCTAAGTCTTCAAACCCCCTCCCAACTATACAATGTCTAAGTCTTCACCCCCGCCCCCCCCCCCCCCCCGCGCCCTGACCCACCCCGACCCCCAGCCCCCTGACAGCACAGACTGTAAGTAGAAGTATGTACATAGCATCGGCCTTGATCACATATTGTTTTATCTTGTTCATTTTATTCTCTAAGTGTCTTCTCCTTTCTCTTCAAGAAGTTCCTTCCCTTCCTGTTGTTTTCGCCACACAGAATGAACTGGAATATATCTACATCACAAAACATCCCGCACCGCGGTCTCGGTGTGGATGACACATCACGGCCATTACTCCAGTAGATCCTGCACAAGTGAAAAATGTTAAATATTAGTTATGAAACATTAGTAATTATTATGGCATTAATAGAAATAATATTATCATAATTGATATTTAAGAAATGGAAAGTATGGTCCTTGTGCAATTTTTGATTGCGGCAAAGTTCATGCTACAGAACGTAGGTCAGAACCTCACTTCCTGCTTATGTCCAACTAATGTAAAGTGTATGGCTAATACAGGTATGTTGATAGATATACAGGTGTGTTGATAGATATACAGGTGTGTTGATAGATATACAGGTGTGTTGATAGATAAACTAGCCCAGTGTATGGCTAATACAGGTGTGTTGATAGATATACAGGTGTGTTGATAGATAAGTAGCCCAGTGTATGGCTAATACAGGTATGTTGATAGATATAGAGGTGTGTTGATAGATATACAGGTGTGTTGATAGATATACAGGTGTGTTGATAGATATACAGGTGTGTTGATAGATATACAGGTGTGTTGATAGATATACAGGTGTGTTGATAGATATACAGGTGTGTTGATAGATAAAGTAGCCCAGTGTATGGCTAATACAGGTGTGTTGATAGATATACAGGTGTGTTGATAGATAAGTAGCCCAGTGTATGGCTAATACAGGTATGTTGATAGATATAGAGGTGTGTTGATAGATATACAGGTGTGTTGATAGATATAGAGGTGTGTTGATAGATATACAGGTGTGTTGATAGATATACAGGTGTGTTGATAGATAAGTAGCCCAGTGTATGACTAATACAGGTGTGTTGATAGATATACAGGTGTGTTGATAGATAAAGTAGCCCAGTGTATGACTAATACAGGTGTGTTGATAGATATACAGGTGTGTTGATAGATAAAGTAGCCCAGTGGCTTAGACTCACCACGTCTGAGTCGTCGTGGTACTTTTTAAGGTGCGGCTGTACATGGAAATCTTTGGGACTTGTGGTTGTGGAAGCTGCGTCACCGCCACCGGTTACAGCGCCACCAGCTCCTCTGCTCTCTGGCGTGGTTATAGCAGAATAACCAGGCCCCCGTGATGACGCACTCTCCTGAAAGGGAGGTTATTAAACATGACATGTGGTAGGTTTATCCACCATTTCAAGTAATACGTGTAACACTCCTTATCGACATGCATCGCCAGCAATTACATCGTCTTTGCAATAGTCATTAGTGACAAAAATTTAACCATATTACTAAAATTAAGTGCCAACGACAAAAGAATTTTCTTAGTGAGAAATGACAATTTTTGTTTCTTGGTAGCGACAAGAGAAATGGGACTTCCCCCCCCCCCCCCACCACCCTCAGGAGCCCCAGTAATGGAGGATGCTCCATGATTGGTGGAGGGACAATAAGAAGAGAAACGAGACTCCTCCCCTCCGCCTGCCCCCCCCCTCAGGAGCCCCAGTAATGGCGGCTCCATGATTGGTGGAGGGACAATAATAAGAGAAATGAGACTCCTCCCCTCCTCCCCCACCACCCTCAGGAGCCCTAGTAATGGCGACTCCATGATTGGTGGAGTGACAATAATAAGACAACTCACGGGCAGGCTGGACACTTCATCTGTGGACTCATCATACAGGGCACCAGTGAGCAGCGCCTCCTCCAGGCCCTCCTCATTCTGACTCAGGGTAGAGTAGGCGTATGACGTGCTGCTGTAGAGTGGGGAATAAGTCAATATGGATGTAAGTAATTATAAATGATATAGTCCAGTAGTACAAGGTGCTACTGTAGAGTGGGGAATAAGTCAATATGGATGTAAGTAATTATATATGATATAGTCCAGTAGTCAAGGTGCTACTGTAGAGTGGGGAATAAGTCAATATGGATGTAAGTAATTATAAATGAGTCTCCAGTAGAGTAGGTAACTAGCCATCATAGATGTAGGGGCAAACAGGAGATATTATAGCAAGAACAGCATAGTATCGCGTATGAGGGGGGCTATATTCTCCGAGTATGGCCGAAAACAACGAGCCCGTAGGCCGAGTTGTTTTTCGGCCATACGAGGAGAATATAGGCCACCGAAGACGCGATACTGTGCTATTCTTGCTTTTATTCCATGATTCTTAACTTAAAACAACTTTATTTGCTTTAATTTCATCAAACTGTGTTGTCCCCCAAGTCTCGAATGGTTGTGACATCACTGTACAAAACAGGGAATTTATATTGTCCACCTTGTGAGCGGCAAGTATATCGATTATATTGTACGCTCACGGCCAAATCATGGAATAAATTGTTATACTTGGTGTAACACTATGTTGAAGATGAATAAATATCTTGGATGTTGTAGATAGATTTATTCTGTTAGGTGTTGAAGTAACAGAGGTACAGATGGTAATAGTACCAGATGGTAAGTGAAGGCCTGGGCTTAGAGATCTCTATCTCTATATGCCAAGAGAGACTGGCTCTATGTTGAGCTGCTCTATGCTGAGCTGCCTCTCCCTGATTGGACAGCAGTATGTCCAATCACAGACCACAATCAATCAGTTAACTTTAGGTCTGCGTGCAGGCAGGAGGTAGGAGTAAAATGAACATTCTATGTATAAAGGGCATATGTCACAATAGATTATAACAATATGATACATGATAAATGATGAATGCAGTCAGAGACAATAGAGTCAGAGACAATTCAGTGTCACACAATACAGAGTCACATAATACAGTCAGTGAGTCACATAATTCAGTCACACAATTCAGAGTCACATAATTCAGTGTCACATAATTCAGAGTCACACATTCAGTGTCACATAATTCAGTCACACAATACAGTGTCACATAATTCAGAGTCACAGAATTCAGAGTCACACAATACAGTATCACATAATTCAGAGTCACATAATTCAGTGTCACACAATACAGTGTCACACGATACAGTGTCACACAATCAAGTGTCACACAATTCAGTGAGAATTAGATGATAAAGTCCTTACCTCTTGTGGAGGAGGTTGTACTTCCTCACAAAGTAGACGACGGACACAAGGGCGATGAGGAAAACTAGTAGCACCACTGATACCCAGATGGCACTGTTTACACTTGGGTGATGGACCTTCTTACCCTGCAATATACACAAGCATTCACTTACTGCATAATAATAACAATAACGAACAATTTAAGGCTAGAACATATATATTTAAATTTGAAATCTTGGCACTAGGTCGCCTGAATATGTATATCATTTTCATACTAAGTAATCTTTGTCTACATAGATAAGGGCAGATTGCCTTGAAAATCGCCAGAATTTGGTTTTAGGCGAAGTGTTCGTCTGCAATTTTTCTGTTAAATGTGAAAATAAAATTCTTTGAAAAAAAAAAGCAAAAAAAAAGCACAACTCTACTTTAATATTAATAGGGGATTAGCATAGCTGCCATTTTGAATCTTGATTCTCATGGAATTATGGGACTAATGGTAGTGTCTAAAAGCTATAGAAAACATGTCATGATCTGCATGGAATATCTAACAATCAACTTATGTAAATAGCCATGGGTTTTACATGTTTCCATAACACAAGTTCCCATCTTTCCCATTATGCATTTGGTTTTCATAGCTCATAAACGTACAAGCTGTGCTATTGGTGAAAACATTATTGCAATTTTTTTAAAAAAAATGTTGCTAAAATGTTGCTTAATTTTTGCATGTCAGATTTCAAAAGAATCCATCCCAGGATGCACTGTAGCAGACATGCGCAGTGGTACATGCAAGTCCTCTATTGGAGACAACTTGTGGGTCTACACAAATGAACAAATGAAAACGTTTACAGAAAGAAGAGGGCGCACATATGGGTCAGATTTTCAGAAAATGTACAATCGGCAGCTGTACACATTGAGTAAATTCTGCTAAATAAGGCTGCAATTTGGTCAATACTAGGTAAATTCGAGTATATTTGGCATTGCATGGATTCTAGCAATCTGTTTGGTTAGGTTGAACTGTATTTTGAACTTTACTTTTGTCGGAAATTTGGGTTATTTGAGAAGATTGGCGAAGTTGAATTGTACCCATATATGCCTCTCCGTGTCTCTGTCCCTGTCTGTGAACACCAGAGAGGGATGCCACACTGAGTGTACTCACCATCTCTATCATGACCAGTTCCCTGTTCCTACTGCACTTCTTGTGTAAGTCTATCAATTTGTTGCCCGCTGGTTCAAACCCTCCAGCACACTGGTCTCCTGGCACTCTACGGTACCTGAAACACACAACAGCAGCATTAAGCAAACAATCAATCTACCACTAATACAGTTAATACAGGTGACCGTTCATACAGGTGACCGTTCATACAGGTGACCGTTCATACAGGTGACCGTTCATACAGGTGACCGTTCATACAGGTGACCGTTCATACAGGTGACCGTTCATACAGGTGACCGTTCATACAGTGACTGTTCATACAGGTGACCCTTCATACCGTTTGTACAGGTGAACTAAGGTGCCAACACTTGATATCTAGTGTTAGGGGCTGACAAACTTGATATCTAGTATTAGGGGCTGATATAACTATCCTCCAAGTGTTATATACAAATGAGGACCTAAATTTAAAAACAATAAGTGACTCCTTAGACAAATGAGGACCTAAAAGCAATAACTGACCCCTTAGTGATGATCTCCTCCTCAATGCCAAACTTGCAGATGTCTAGGACCTTGCCATGGAAGCGTGGATCTTCCTCACACACCTGCACCCCGCGCTCATCCTTCACACGCTGGTAGCCATACATGCTGCAATTATTACAATCATATGCTTTATGCGTATTACATCATATGCTTGATGCTAGGTTCATTATTACACCATATGCTTTATGCTGGGTTCATACAATGTAATAAGGTTCATTGTTACACCATATGCTAGGTTCATACAATGTAATAAGGTTCATTATTACATCATATGCTTGATGCTGGGTTCATACAATGTAATAAGGTTCATTATTACATCATATGCTTTATGCTAGGTTCATACAATGTAATAAGGTTCATTATTACATCATATGCTTTATGCTAGGTTCATACAATGTAATAAGGTTCATTGTTACATCATATGCTGGGTTCATACAATGTAATAAGGTTCATTATTACACCATATGCTGGGTTCATACAATGTAATAAGGTTCATTGTTACATCATATGCTGGGTTCATACAATGTAATAAGGTTCATTGTTACATCATATGCTTGATGCTGGGTGCATACAATGTAATAAGGTTCATTGTTACATCATATGCTGGGTTCATACAAAGTAATAAGGTTCATTATTACACCATATGCTTGATGCTAGGTTCATAATTACATCATATGCTTTATGCTAGGTTCATACAATGTAATAAGGTTCATTGTTACATCATATGCTGGGTTCATACAAAGTAATAAGGTTCATTATTACACCATATGCTTGATGCTGGGTTCATACAATGTAATAAGGTTCATTGTTACATCATATGCTTTATGCTGGGTTCATACAATGTAATAGGGTTCAGTATTACATCATATGCTGGGTTCATACAATATAATAAGGTTCATTATTACATCATATACTTATTAATGCTTGGTTCATACAAAGTAATAAGTTTCATTATTACATCATAATCTTTATGCTGGGTTCATACACTCAAGGTTCATTACAAGAAAGTAGCCTGCGTTAGTTTAGTTTATTAGTTTTATTTGATTTCAGTTGATTATATTATTGAGTGCCCCCTGGCAAAAGGTTGCGAACTTTTCAAAATATAACAATTGTAATTAAGGAATTCTACCATTGTTACAGTAGTCGGCAATTCTAGTCTTACATTAACTTATCACAGAAAAAATTCAAGAGTTTTAACAAAATGTTTTAGAAGGACATTTCGTCACTCAGACTCCCCCCCACCCCCCCGACCCCCCTCAGCTAGACTTTACCCCTAGGATTTGTCTCCCTGCAGACTGATCAGGTAAGATTATTGACTCACCACTCGTAGTCATCAGGTTGACATTGGCAGATCTCTGAGCTCTTGGTCACCTCAAACTTATACGTGTTGCTACACCTGAGGACAAGTGGAAGAAATAATATAGTTTAACCTTGACCATACAAGTCCTTCCTTAATAGCTTCAGTGGAGGTCTCAACCATAGCCAATATGAAATTAAAATTTAGAGGACTTAGTCATCAAGTATCTAAGAATTAGCACTTGAAACAGGACTCAAAATTATGCACATTATTATTATTATAGGCTAATATGATATTTAACAGTATCATATATTTGTAGGCCTGTGAATGGCCATGAAAATAGGATTATAGTTATAATTAGTGTGTCTGTGTACACTAGGCCTGTTACGTTTTAAAAACCATGAGTCAAATGGCAAATATTTGTTCAAAAACAAACAGAAATGTATTCTTGGAAGGCAAAACATTACAATTATTGTAGAGTGAATGTTGAAGTAGTACATACAGAGAGTCTGGCTTGAGGCGGCGGAATGTTTCCTTCCTGCCCAGTAGACAGCCGCTGAATGCGGGGTCGTTAGTGTTGTCTCCATGTGCAACCCAGTTCATGTAGTCACTGTCCCCACCTGGTGGTAGTAGAGGCAAACATAATAAAGTTTAAAAACAAGAAATAGGTCTTGTTGTGATAATATGTAGCAGCACTTGTATAATATAATGTGAAGAAATTGTATATAGGTCGGGTAGAGCTTCTGACGAAAACATTGAGAAATCGTGAAGATGTAGCCAAGAATGAGATTAATAAAATATTTTCAAATCAAAGATTGGTTTGGCTGTAATGACTTAATTGCGAAGGTAGGAAATCGCTTTTACATTGATCGTCCTGGATTAATTGTGGTTCCAAGGGTTAGGTTGAGGAAGGTAATCCTTAAATTGTGTTTAAGGTTTTATTTACAACTAGCTTTTCAGCTTTACTTGTTCTTCATCGGATTGTGTGATCATGGGTTTCACATGAGCTTTAGTACAGAATGATGTAGTATAGTGATAGTGTAACTGTGTTACATAGTAGTCCTGTGGGGCCTGGCCACAGTTAGAATATTTTTGGGTGTTACAATATCAATGAAAAGATAAATGTGACCTTATGGGTGAGTTCCTTTAGAAATAGTTTTCTTTGTTGTTTAGAGGGATGAAGAAAAGTATCAAAAGTATTCAATTTCTTTTTACTGGGGATCATATACATCCCCTATTAATGAGTAGTTGCTAATCACACCCTCGGCACCTACGACCCCAACTGCAGTTACCAGCATTGTTGTTGTTGTTGGCACTGATGATTTTCTTTGAAATCTTGCTTAAAAATACTTTATATAATAAACTGAATCGATAGATCTCTTCCTTTTAGGTATGACACCGTTGTGATGGGTTCAAATAATGTACCAGGGTTGAAGTTTACTTATATTTTGTACTTGGAATAACACACTGTATGACCCCAACTGTTTTCCACTATGACCGTAACTGTATAATGCAGTTACGGGTATACCACTCAATGTTTTTCACCTAGATTACACTGTATTATAAGCCAGATACATGTATCTGATAACACTCAAACCTAAATGTATAGTAAACACCCACAGAACATGACAGCTACTGAAAACGGCTTTTGTTAGGTAAAAACCAACATTGTTTGTTCTAATGGGAGCCCACCTTCCGCCATTTTGAATGCTGGTAACTGCAGTTTAGGTCGTAGGTGACGAGGGTGTGCTAATGACTTAAGCGAGGGCACAGTGGCTACGTGCATGCATGCAGCTGACAGGTAAAAATATTTCTGGCTGACTGACCTGACTGGCCGACCTGACTGGCCGACCTGACTAACTGGCCGACTGACTGTCCTGACTGACTGCCCTGACTGATAGTGCTGACTGACTGACTGACTGCCTGACTGCCCTGACTGACTGCCCTGACTGCCCTGACTGACTGCCCTGACTGTCCTGACTGATAGTACTGACTGACTGATTGACTGACTGACTGTCCTGACTGACTGACTGACTGATTGACTGACTGACTGTCCTGACTGGCCGACTGACTGACTGATAGTGCTGACTGACTGACTGTCCTGACTGACTGACTGATAGTGCTGACTGACTGACTGACTGACTGACTGACTGACTGTCCTGACTGACTGACTGACTGACTGACTGACTGACTGACTGACTGACTGACTGACTGACTGACTGTCCTGACTGTCCTGACTGACTGACTGCCTGCCTGACTGCCCTGACTGACTGACTGACTGACAGACTTCCTTCCTGACACACTGCCTGAATTACTGACTGCCCTGACTGACTGAAATACCAACAAGTTATGCTCACATTTCTGAGTGATGAGTTTGCTAAAGTTGAGTACATGTGTCCTCCACACACGGTCCAACTTGCCAAAGCCCCACACGGCCACCGACATGGCCCTGTTGCCGGGCTCTGTGAGCAGCCCCGTGATGATGAGATCCTCATCAGTGAAGTTGAAGCTGTGCCAGCACTGGCCCTCGTCAGTGGAGAACTTGATCACCTTGGGACTGGCGGTTTCAGGCACGGCCACCAGCAGGCCTCCGTGGTCTGCAATCTGTATCTTGTGTGGGCCGTCCAGGCTCTGCATTATACATTATGATTATAATATAGTGGTTATAATATCAGTATTGTAGTACTGTGATGTCATTATACATTATAACAATAAAAAATGTGATAATAAATATTACCCCAAAAAACCAACACTGTTGGGATTTTTCCTCGCTATTAGAACCACTTCAACTATAACTATCGGGATCCCCACTATACAAGCGATATCTCCTCCAACTACGCTATTATAACAATTATAATATAGTGGTTATAATGTCAGAAAAATGATTTGTATATGTGTCTGAAAGGACCATGTTGAAAACTATGTGACCATTGAAAGAGTTTGAGTGGGGTTGAAATTATGTAATGTGGGGGAGATATTCTATTTGATATAACTTGTCGATTTGAATTAGAGTTTGAGTTTTCCATCTATAAATTTAATCAGGATTTGTACAGGAGAATGATAATATCTGCTAAGTATATATTTGATCTATGATAATTGATGTCTTGATATCTCATATAACTTGATTATTATTGATACTTGTATTTTGATCGATGGCAACGCATGAAAAAAAATCACATTAGCTGGTTATGTGTATTTTCTAATTATCCTGTTAGATGTCTGGCCAATAAAAATATTTAAAAAAAAAAGAGTAACAATTATAATATAGTGGTTATAATGTCAGTATGTAGTACTGTGATGTCATTATACATTATAACAATTATAACATCAGTATTTTTTAATAATAATAATAATAATAGTAATCATAGTATCATCAATGTAGTATAGTGATTATAAATATACTATTACACCCTGTGCCTCACCTTTCTCCAACTGTAGCCTCCATCACTGGAAATGTACACATCAGGGGGTGAGGTTTGTAGGGAGTCGGCCACATGACCTGAAACAGAATAACCTCTAACTCTTACATTGGAATGTTTGAGGAGAAACAGAGGGCAGTCAAGTCAGTCAGGGCACCAAGCAAGGCAGTCAGTCAGAGCTGTCAGTCAGTCAGTTAGAGCCATCAGTCAGTCAGGGCACCAAGCAGGGCAGTCAGTCAGAGCTGTCAGTCAGTCAGTTAGAGCCATCAGTCAGTCAGGGCACCAAGCAGAGCAGTCAGTCAGAGCTGTCAGTCAGTCAGTCAGGGCCATCAGTCAGTCAGGGCACCAAGCAAGGCAGTCAGTCAGAGCTGTCAGTCAGTCAGTTAGAGCCATCAGTCAGTCAGGGCACCAAGCAGGGCAGTCAGTTAGAGCCATCAGTCAGTCAGGGCACCAAGCAAGGCAGTCAGTCAGAGCTGTCAGTCAGTCAGGGCACCAAGCAAGGCAGTCAGTCAGAGCTGTCAGTCAGTCAGTTAGGGCCATCAGTCAGTCAGGGCACCAAGCAGGGCAGTCAGTTAGAGCCATCAGTCAGTCAGGGCACCAAGCAAGGCAGTCAGTCAGAGCTGTCAGTCAGTCAGGGCACCAAGCAAGGCAGTCAGTCAGAGCTGTCAGTCAGTCAGTTAGGGCCATCAGTCAGTCAGGGCACCAAGCAGGGCAGTCAGTTAGAGCCATCAGTCAGTCAGGGCACCAAGCAAGGCAGTCAGTCAGAGCTGTCAGTCAGTCAGGGCACCAAGCAAGGCAGTCAGTCAGAGCTGTTAGTCAGTCAGTCAGAGCTGTCAGTCAGTCAGGGCACCAAGCAAGGCAGTCAGTCAGAGCTGTCAGTCAGTCAGTTAGGGCCATCAGTCAGTCAGGGCACCAAGCAAGGCAGTCAGTCAGAGCTGTCAGTCAGTCAGTTAGGGCCATCAGTCAGTCAGGGCACCAAGCAAGGCAGTCAGTCAGAGCTGTCAGTCAGTCAGTTAGGGCCATCAGTCAGTCAGGGCACCAAGCAGGGCAGTCAGTCACAGTTGTCAGTCAGCCAGTCAGGGCCATCAGTCAGTCAGGGCACCAAACAGTCAGTCAGAGCTGTCAGTCAGTCAGTCAGGGCACCAAGCAGGGCAGTCAGTCAGAGCTGTTAGTCAGTCAGTTAGAGCCATCAGTCAGTCAGGGCACCAAGCAGGGCAGTCAGTCAGAGCTGTTAGTCAGTCAGTTAGGGCTGTCAGTCAGTCAGTTAGGGCAGCAAGCAAGGCAGTCAGTCAGGGCCGTCAGTCAGTCAGGGCAGTAAGTGGAGGTAATGAAGCAAGGGGCTATACTGACCGTGAGCTATGATGAGTCCCACGGCGTTCTCTATGCTGATGGGTGGGTGTCCTTGGATGCCCCGCGAGGCACTGTACACATTGTGGATCTGCAGGTAGCATGCCTACACAAGAGAATATATATATTGTAGGGTGATAGTGTATTATAAACCAACCACAGCAGGATTCCACCTCCCACCCAGTGCACATCAACTGTAGCTTGTAAACCAACAATAGCCTTGAGCCCTCATAGAACGAAAAAGCTGACGGAAAGAGGTTTAAAATGATATGTATGTTTTTAAGATAAGATAAGATAAGTTGTTTTTTATTTGCCATTTTCAATGAGTACAGAGGAGTACAAATGAGTTTGAATAAGGATTTGACAAAAGGGTTTATGATAGAGCGAAGGTACCATTTCTTCCGGCTGTTACCGAATATAAATATATTTTGAATTTGAATGCTTTATTTGGAAAAATCCTATCATTTCAATTGATTTGAGCCATATTTTTGGGAATAGATATTTGCGGATGATGATAGAGGCTACAATTTTAGAAAAAATCAGAATCTTTTTTTAAAATATTTTGACCAAAATGTGAAAAGCTAAGAAAATCTTAATGAATAAGGGTCTAAATGTTTGGAATAAGAGACATTCAAACTTGGCGGTAGGAGGGGAGCAACTTGCCACAGCACTGTGGTGGAGATAAAACTCAGGTTGTGGTTAAGGTATGTAAACAAATAACCTGGGTGCCGAAGATGCATCGACAGGAATTCATGGAAACGATCAGACAGATGGGATACTGACTGTACATAGCGAATGCTACCTACTAAAAAAAAAAATCAAAAAAAAATCACAGAAATGTCTATTTCAAAAAGCAAAACGACTGACCCAAAGACCTAAATAGGTTTTTATTAATATATGCTAGGGAGTGAAAAATCCTGAACCACTGCTTTCTTTTTGTTTTAAAAGAAAACATGTTAAAACACCGGGTCTTGTCGCCGCTCGAGAATCCGAGATTTGGCTATGGACCTGCAGAAAGGGATATCAAGCTGTTGGGGAAACACAGGCATCTTGTTACCTTGGATTCATCCTTGCATACGACTCCCTCAGGTCTGCGTATTTGCTGCCAGGTGGCGCCTCTATCAAAGGTGATCATGGAGTGGATGGAGCGGTCTTGCTCTATCTGACTGGCAATGTACACGCCCCGCATGGACTGCACCTGTAGTAGCAGTCAGTGAGTGAGTACATTACAGTATATCAGTGTTTGTACTGATTAATGTATAATTTAGCACATGATAACATAAGGTTTCAAGCTGTATGCTGATGTTGTAATGTATTTAGTACAATGATAACATAAGGTTTCAAGCTGTATGCTAATATTGTAATGTATTTAGCACATAGTAAATGATAACATAAGGTTTCAAGCTGTATGCTAATATTGTAATGTATTTAGCACATAGTAAATGATAACATAAGGTTTCAAACTGTATGCTAATATTGTAATGTATTTAGCACATAGTAAATGATAACATAAGGTTTCAAGCTGTATGCTAATATTGTAATGTATTGAACACATAGTAAATGATAACATAAGGTTTCAAACTGTATGCTAATGTTGTAATGTATTTAGTACATAGTAAATGATAACATAAGGTTTCAAACTGTATGCTAATATTGTAATGTATTTAGCACAATGGTAACATGAGTAGAGTACATATTAGAAAAGAGTAAGAACAGAGATGACCCTCATTGTGAAATTGATAAGATTAAGAGACAAGTGAAATGGTGTGTACCTTGTAGAAGTCAGTGACAGCCTGGTTGTTGGGGAAGAGGTGGCGGGCGAGGGACTGAGAGTACACAATACCCGAGGAGTCAGATGTGTAGAGGGTGCCATGACCAGAATCTGTGGAGAAATATGAAATATAGATGAACTTTTATGTAAGACTGATATTCACTCCAACCTCAAGTCAAAACTTCCAAGTGAATAAGGAGACTTACATTTGAACTAAAGCTCATTTTCATCTACCGTATTTCCCTTTTATAAGCCTGCCTCATTTATAAGCCGGGGGTAAACACATTCTTATGGTAAAATAAGCACTATGATCCTTACCCTGAATATACACCCGCCCCAAATATAAGCCTGGTCTATCACCATTTGAAATTAATATAAGCCCGGCCTTATAAACGGGGAAATAAAGTATTTGAAAAACGACTGCTGCACTATGCACTTTTTGTATATGAATTTAACACTGAAGCGCATAAGACAAGATTTATCAACATTGAAGGTTTCACTTACCGTCTGGGTTGTCAACGTGCATGAAGATGAGCCCCTCGCTCATATCCAGAATGGAGTAAAACTGTCGGGCAGAAGAGCAACACAGAATTGGTTTATTGATCCACAGGTATAAAAGACTAGATATGTTGAATAAAACAAGAGATGGGCTGCGCTTTGCAGCCACAAAGTAATGAGTAATTTGACCATGAGTAATTTGACCAGCATTCTGGCCATAACGCCGGGTAAGACGGGCTGGCTCTTGTGCAGCTAGGCTAGGGACTAGGGAATTGTACTGGACATGTTGTAACAAAACGCTGGTCAAATGACTAATGTGTGAGTGCAGCTATGGAGGCAACCGTCTTCCTCCTCGTTCTCCAGGGACACTGCCTAGGGCACATATAAGATCTATAAGTATATCTACCCGATCCTATATGTATACATGTACATGTATAGTGTAGACAATATATATATACATGTATAGTTATATAGGAGACCCTGTATGTTATATAGGAGACCCTGTATGTTATATAGGAGACCCTGTATAAGATGTACAAGTTTATTTACCCGATCCTCAGTGATGGAGGGAAGCTCCACCTCGTTCCAGTTTGCGCCCTCATCGGTGGATACCAGCATCTTCCTCTCATCTTCCTTCTGTAAACAGACAACAGTAAATGTCAACTTTCTCTATTTTATCCACTTCACGTTCTCTATTTCATCCACTTCAAGTTCTCTATTTTATCCACTTCAAATTCTCTATTTTATCCACTTCTTATTCTCTATTTTATCCACTTCACGTTCTCTATTTCATCCACTTCAAATTCTCTATTTTATCCACTTCATGTTCTCTATTTTATCCACTTCACGTTCTCTATTTCATCCACTTCAAGTTCTCTATTTTATCCACTTCATATTCTCTATTTTATCCACTTCATATTCTCTATTTTATCCACTTCTTGTTCTCTATTTTATCCACTTCATGTTCTCTATTTTATCCACTTCATGTTCTCTATATTATCCACTTCATATTCTCTATTTTATCCACTTCATTCCTCTCATCTTCCTTCTGTAAACAGACAACAGTAAATGTCAACTTTCTCTATTTTATCCACTTCACGTTCTCTATTTCATCCACTTCAAGTTCTCTATTTTATCCACTTCAAATTCTCTATTTTATCCACTTCTTATTCTCTATTTTATCCACTTCACGTTCTCTATTTCATCCACTTCAAATTCTCTATTTTATCCACTTCATGTTCTCTATTTTATCCACTTCACGTTCTCTATTTCATCCACTTCAAGTTCTCTATTTTATCCACTTCATATTCTCTATTTTATCCACTTCATATTCTCTATTTTATCCACTTCTTGTTCTCTATTTTATCCACTTCATGTTCTCTATTTTATCCACTTCATGTTCTCTATATTATCCACTTCATATTCTCTATTTTATCCACTTAATGTTCTCTATTTTATCCACTTCATATTCTCTATTTTATCCACTTCATGTTCTCTATTTTATCCACTTCATGTTCTCTATATTATCCACTTCATATTCTCTATTTTATCCACTTAATGTTCTCTATTTTATCCACTTCATATTCTCTATTTTATCCACTTAATGTTCTCTATTTTTTCCACTTCTTGTTCTCTATTTTATCCACTTCACGTTCTCTATTTTATCCACTTCATGTTCTCTATTTTATCCACTTCACATTCTCTATTTTTTCCACTTCTTGTTCTCTATTTTATCCACTTCAGGTTCTCTATTTTATCCACTTGATGTTCTCTATTTAAAGTGCCTTAGAGACTACACTAATGTACAGGTACTTACATGAGGCAGGCAGACTACACTAATGTACAGGTACTTACATGAGGCAGGCAGACTACACTAATGTACAGGTACTTATATGAGGCAGGCAGACTACACTAATGTACAGGTACTTACATGAGGCAGGCAGACTACACTAATGTACAGGTACTTACATGAGGCAGGCAGACTACACTAATGTACAGGTACTTATATGAGGCAGGCAGACTACACTAATGTACAGGTACTTATATGAGGCAGGCAGACTACACTAATGTACAGGTACTTACATGAGGCAGGTAGACGGTGGCGTAGAGAAACTTGCCCTGACTGCCAAACGTGTGCACATTGTCCAACACCTGCGTCCATGTAACACCCAGGTCTGTCGTCTTCACCAGACTCTTCTTGTTCACTGTAAACAGCAGTTATTTCAGTAAAATATAAAGGTTATTTCAGTATGATACAACAAAACTTGTTTACTGTACACAAGTTATCTGATTGACTTCTTGTTTAAGAGAATACAAGTAATAGTTGGGGGCTAGAGTACAAGCTTACTTACCATCAGCAGTCTCAAGGGCATAAACAGTGGTTCTGTTGCCATAGTTTCCTGTGCCCCTATAAATAAACAAACATGGAGTGCATTACTCAGTGGTAATTAATTATCTACACAAATAGGAACTGTACAACAAACATCTAGAGTTACATACCATCTAAACTGGACAACATTGTCCTTGATCAGCTTCCATGTGTAGCCGCCATCTTTAGACAGGTAGAGCTCCTGGAGTAGAGAGGGCAATTAATGCATTATCAAACATTGTTATCATGTAATTTGTAATTGAATACCTTCTACTTTATTTTTTATTTCTAATAATAATAATAATAATGATTTCTTTATTTTGCTAAGACTGTACAAGTACCAGTACAAAACACAAAATATGTAGTACACTTCAGATTATAATCTGGTCTTCCAGTAACTAATGTTAAAGTAATAAATATTATAAGAAGTTAATTTTAATTCTTGATATGTAAGACATTAGTAAAGTTATTAATCAGCGAGTAGGTTTAAACTTTTGAACTTGAAATATATGTAAATATGCCTTATTAGACAAGCAAATAATAGTCGCACTTGTCACTGAGGACTATACCCTTGTAAGCTCGGTATATTTAAAGCTGCATTCTCAGCTATTACATTATTATTTAGATTTACATAAGATTTATGTAGATATACTTATGGTTGTATAGACCATAAATACATCTAAGGTGTATAATACCTATTAACAATGGGATAATTATTGGGGAGTGGAGGGGAGGTAGGGTACTCTTTTTCAAGAGTATTTTCATTCCAATGTTTTACTGTTCAATCTATATATTGTAAGTACTACACACCAAAACTATTTCAATTCCCGAACATAATGTAAAGTAAGTAAACTAATTTACCATGAATGTAGGGTTGACACACCAAAAAGGTACTTGTAATATGAATATCGATGTTAGAATAATGTTAAAAATTTTCCATCTCGATAGAGGTTTTGTATAGTGACACTTCAAATGGAAATTTCAATGTATAAATATGTTTAATTGTATAGAATAACATGATCTTAATTCTCTGAACAATGTCAATAATAGATATAAACTCTGTTATGTGATTAATGTCAGCGACGGTCTAGGGCTGGATGGAAGATCTAACTTTAGTACATCACATCTAATCTTAGAACCACATGTCCTTTTCTTGTAACTGACAAACTTTAATAACAATTCTATAATAATAATATTATAAACATCTTACATTGCCCTGTTTGACCATGAGTAGGTCAGGGTGGGACTTGTCTGGGTAGAAGTAGATCTTGTCTGAGAGGAGGAATTCCAGATGGACTGGCTTGAAACTGTCTCCACCATCCTCAGTGATCCACAGGTCACTGTGCCCTGCAACACTTGTGTGGGCAACCAGGTACACCTGTAATAGGGGCAGAGGTACACCTGTAATATGCTACACCTGTAATATACTACACCTGTAATAGGGGCAGAGGTACACCTGTAATATGCTACACCTGCTGCAATATGATACACTTGTAATAATATGCTACACCTGTAATAATATGCTACACCTGTAATAATATGCTACACCTGTAATAATATGCTACACCTGTAATAATATGCTACACCTGTAATAATATGCTACACCTGTAATAATATGCTACACCTGTAATAATATGCTACACCTGTAATAATATGCTACACCTGTAATAATATGCTACACCTGTAATAATATGCTACACCTGTAATAATATGCTACACCTGTAATAATATGCTACACCGGTAATAATATGCTACACCGGTAATAATATGCTACACCGGTAATAATATGCTACACCGGTAATAATATGCTACACCTGTAATAATATGCTACACCGGTAATAATATGCTACACCTGTAATAATATGCTACACCTGTAATAATATGCTACACCTGTAATAATATGCTACACCTGTAATAATATGCTACACCTGTAATAATATGCTACACCTGTAATACACTACACCGGTAGAGCAGAGGTCTTTGGGTGTATTTATGTGAATTTGAGTGAGGGTTTCTAATCAAGTCATAATGGTCTCATTATTACCTTGGAAGGGTTGTTAGGATCCTTCTGCAGACCGTTGGCCTTGGCTACATATGCACTGTTTATACGTGAGTTGATGTCTGCAAAGTTAGCCCCGTCATCCTTGCTGTGTAACACCAATGTATAATAGACATCAGTAATCTTATCTTTATATAACAACATTATATAAAACGTTAGTGATCATTTATATCGGATTTTGACAAAAACATCATTCAAAATATAATATCTATTTCCCAAAACTTCGAACTAAATATCTTAAACAATTAAACTTTGATTCTTAATTTTGGAGTCGGGTCAAAAATCGAAGAATATTGAAATATAAACCATTCATTACCTTTTGAACCATTCATTACCTTTTGATTTTGAAAGGTCATAAAGTATCTTAAAGCTAATAGGAAATTTAGATTTTTATTGTAGGCCCCTACATGAACAATAAACATATTGCTATCGCATCCTGTTTATTGCACCACTCAAATGTAATATAAACTGGATCAGAGTGGATAAGGGAAACCTATAATAAGCAGTTGTGAGTCAATGCTTCACTCAACCTACCTCTGGTAGAGGGTGGAAGGCAGAGCCATCCCCAGCATCTCGTCTGTAGTCACTAACAACAGGCTCTGCAAGAACACCATTGCTTTACTCACAAAAAATAAATTGAAAAACATTATTTATTCAGTTTCTCTACACCAGCTAAGTACTATTTTGATCTATTGCCTTGGTTTTTCACCTTTGTTCCACATTCTATACCGCATAGATTTTCAAAACACTGTTTTTAATTAAATTCTTCCGAATATCTCTGACAAATAAAGAATACGGTAACCTTTTTTATTTCATAGTTTTTAAGTAGAGTACAATAATTAAGCCAAGGTGAGTAAAAGCAAACGTTTACAAATACGGTAATTAGAAAGCAAACTGCCACACCTCAATATATTCTAAACCTAACAGTTTATATAAATACAATATCAAGATGATACTACATGTATTAATGTACACTCGGATTATCTGTGACAATAATTGATATAGTGTTGTGCAAAGCTCTTACCCCTTTGTTCTCCCCAACCCATGTCAACGCGATGTTATACTTGGTCTCGTTGCTCAACTTTTTCTGAAAAATAAAGCAAGAATGTTGTGATCCACCAACAAAGTACTGAAGACAGAGTGAGGCAGATTAAATAGGTTAAAAGTATAATGAAGACCAGGTAGGAGTCTCCCACATTACGGCCTGTCCCTGTCCAACAAGCACATATATATATATGGGGCAAAGATAAATGCAGTACTGGTACTAAATTCTTCTTCTTGCCATATCTTTGATGATAGAAAATTCTCCGGGTTCTCCTCATTTACTACCTAAAACCAAGATGGACATGCATCATTACTCCACGTTGATGTATGTAGGCCTACCACATGCTATTGTCATACTCATAATTCTATGATCAAATGCTTTTAATATGTTACTATTTGTATGGGCGGGAGTAGTGTGGTAATTTGTTCCAGTTTAACGGGTGTGATATGACTTCCTGCCCCCAGTACACATAGCCATGTAACGTAACTAAGCATAGCAACTTGGGAGTAAATATAGAACCTAAATGCGAATGTGGAACTCGGGACACTATTGCACTGTCCTCGATTTTTGTTTTTTTCGCCTATTGGCTCATGGGCCACGAAACAAACAAACATCTTGGACAGTGCAATAGACTGAATAGTGTCCCTCGTACCGGTACCACATTTACATCGGGTTCTATCTATTTATTGCATTAAACAAATGTTGCTAGATTAATTTGGTGGCAATCTAGTGTGGACTTTCTGGCTCAAGGTGACCCATGTGCCCCGCCTCCCCATCGTCTCAAAAGTACCATTTTGCAGTTTTGGGTCCATCGTCTCCCCCTAGCTACTTTTATAAATAGGTCTATTCTCAACATGTAAATCTATAAAGTATAATAAAGTATACAATTATAAGTATACGGAATCGGAAATTAAAAAATTCCCTTGAAACAAAATTCAATCATTTTAAATGTTGGAACCGTTGAAAAGCACTTGATATTTTTAGTTTTAACGTGTGCTTTCATATGCTAATACATAGCTTGTATCACCACCTCGCTAATACACATCAAACAAGAAGGCACACAGGAAGGGAAGCTGGTAGCCTACATACCATAATCATAAAACAAAACAGTCAAAATAAATAAATAAAGGCTAGATCAGCTGACAGATGACTCAGACTCGGTCCCTCGGTCATGAGGGAACTACTACTGCACTGACAAAAGCAACCATTATAACACATTTTGTATATCATGAAAACCACCACTTATTTTAATTTACACGTCAGCATGACTTAAATCCAAACTAACTCTAGGCATAGTAAAGTTATATAATATGTACATAGCCTAGCCCTAGGCCTACTACACTGGGACTGTAGCGGAGAACAGTAGGTACTAGCCATTCATTTAATCATTATTCTATTGTATTGCTGCCGGTTTTTGGCATTAAAGCAACGAAGAAATGCTTGTGCATTCCCAAATTTTTTGACATTTTCTTATCGACAGTAAAATTTATACAAGTAAACCAACACCAATTTATTGTTGCAATAATAAATGTTAAATTACACCGTATCATGCCGTATCATAGGCCTACCGTATCACGTTGTCATGATCGTACCGACGGTGGGGTTTGCAAGGCTTTGCCTTCGATTTCAGGCTATTTAATGGCGGAATTCATGAAGAGTAATTTAATAGGAGAGAAACAATTCTACCAGATAACGAAGTCTATCTGACAGACAGATTAGACTATAAACAACCGATGGTTTATACTTACAACAATAAGGAAATCGGGCTCTTTTTTCCGCCTCTCTTCCAGGGTTTTTTCTTGCGACTGACAGCGATGATCCACCGTGTCTCGTTGGTGACGAAGCGAGCGTTTTAGTCTTTCTCTGGGCTTATTTAATCCTAAATTCTGGTTCATATTCACATGAAGTACGTCTGCGTCTGGCTTTAACCTAATAGTTGCATTCCCAACTTCCAGAGCCAAGTTGAGAGTGAATAATATGGCCAAAACACTGAAGAGTTTGGACCTGGCCATCTTGACATGTTATGTTCACGTGATAGTGTGCGACAGATGGCTGTCGCAAACTGCTATATTCTGCCTCCTGCCACACTCAGTAGATAGCGCCACTAGCAGCTCCGCCAGGCCGGGAGTAGGATGACGTTGGACTGTAAGTGATTTATGCGGTAAATTGTTTACTACATGCCAACCGTCATTTAAGACATTATATCACCGGGTCATGTTATAAACTGTCCATCCCAAGATGGCTACTAACGTTAATGTAGCCCATTGACGATCGATGACATCATGAAATTTAACTAGGCTTAGTGACACTAGTGTATCTGTGCACAGAAATAGATCATATATACTATAGCTTACTATCTAGTTCTGTGATCTGTGGAAGGAGTGAATCGGGGAGCTGTAGGCTACTTCTGAATCATTGGCATACGAGTGACTCTCCATAAATTCATTAAAAAAATAGTTACTCCTATTTATTCAGGAAGCGTGAACTCCCGCCTGCAACAGTGCTGACGAAGGCTGGAATTTACCTTTAAACTGGGGACCTTCCCATGTGGCCTAGTATTCACATGACGTCATACAGGCCATGGGGAACCCACCGGCCGATATTTTGTGTGGCCAGTAAGGGAAAACATGGCAATAATATTTATTTTCCCATCATACCACACTCAAGGATGATACAGTAATATTTTAATGGAAAACAGGTGCTGCAATTTTGTTCAACTTTTAGATACTTTGTGTAGGAAAGTTGAATTAAAATTTAATTATGAGCAACACATAATAGGGTTGCGGGAGTAAATAGCAATTCTGTAGTTAATAGCGGATATTTGGGATTCCATTCCTCCTTCACCTCATTCAGATATTGTGCCAAGAATCCAGCGTTTTTACTCCAAATGGTCCCTTATGCCTTATCCATGCCAGTAGTTATTAGAACACCCATTAAGGGTCATATTCATACCCCCTACCCCCAATTCTAGGTTAGTGTGGCCTTTTAATAACAACACAACACCATCAGCTACTCGCACATCTTTTCTTATATCAGTTTTCTTTATTTCAAAAACAACATTTCTTTATTCTTCTTAAGATTAATTATCAGTTTTTCATTCATTCAAATGGAGCCCTATTATTCATGAATTTTGACAAAACTGATTATTTCTGAGAAATGACCACAGACACAGATTTGAAATTGACAAATTCTCAAATTTTATTGTCATCTTGTACTCCAAATATAATAATAAATTAACAGAAATTATCAGTGTCTCCTGCTCGTCACCTAGAAGCCACGATGACTTATTGTAATGTCTCTATTATATAATACACGCCTTTCCTCCATCAGTAACTTTTGCAACATTTATTTCTTTATCATCCCTTCCTTCTTTTACATTCAGCTTCAAGCAAAACAGTAAAGACATAAAACGCAATAATAATGATAATAATACATCATTAGACTCATGGGCTTCATACAGGAAAGTGGGAAGGGGAGAGAGAGGAAGGGGAAGGGAATCTGTTTCATATTTTGAGTGCAGACCTTATGGGAGGAAAGAAGACCATTTTTTCCACCTCCTTTATAGATGCCAAGTTCAGATTAATTCTCATTTATTATACGATTGATATATTCTAATATTTGCATTGATATTAATAATTTTTTTCCACAACTGGCAATTTTAGGAAGGGATTAATTTGAGGAAAGCTGTTTTGTAGTGCCAGCTCGAGGCAGGAGGAGGAACAACTTGGTAAAAGCACGAGGACAATAAACATTCTCTCGCCAGCACAAAACCCGGTGGCATGCTTTTAGAACCTCCCCCACGTACATCATATAAAGCCCCACACATGAACTCACAGTTGCGATGAGGAGTAAATCTTTGTATAGTCTGTAGTTGTGTGGGCTGATACCCAGCCACCACATACTTCTAGAGGCTGCATAATGCACCAAAGGTAATCACAATTTCCCTTGTTATTTATGCATAAATGAAAACCATTGCATGTTATATAGGGACTTGCATCCACGGCACCATTTTGAATCCAGATTGCAATGTATCATTGAAACCATTTTAAAGATTTCATGAAAAATCCAATATATTTGCACAAGTGATTGCACAATCGAAAATGGTAGTTTTGAATATCACCGAAAAAGAAATGGAGTGCTCACTCCAATCTTATGTTTGAGAACCACATTGCAGGGGCAGACCCCAGGTCGCATACCTCAAAATTGGAAATAATTTTTATTTTTTTTAGGAGCAGATGCAGGTCCCATTGAAGAGTGGAGGAGGGAGAGGTGGCAAGCTTCCTCATGGAGTTTATATTGAATGCATACATGAACATGGGCCGTGATAACAAGCGTTGCAGCATGAACATCCAGCAATAATAACAGTAACAAATGTAATCATATCCTGAGGAAGGTAAAGAGGGAGGTTGAGTAGTTGTGCATAGACTGATGCAGGTAGCTGAGGGAGGTAGAATGTCTTCATTTTACTTAGAGGATGTTGCCTCTGAAACTCCTTACTGACAGCATGCACATTTTAACAGGTTCAAAGATTTCTAGTGTATTTCAGGTTTTCTTGATTGACATATTTCAAATCAGTGAAACAATAAGTTATATAGGAACGTAAGAAAGGCCCTTAGTTGTAAACCATTGACAGCACCCGCAACTTTCGGGATTGCTGTTGGTCTAATTGCCCCATCTTGGGGTACAGCTAACATTAACTTATTGCAGCAAATTACAGTGATAATAAGTGAGGAATAATACAAGCTCACATTTACACATCTCCCTCCCACCCCCCGCACATGCGCATAAGTGTACCACATAGTTTAGAGAAGAGTCACCAGGAGGCAACACAAGCAGTAGTAGTAGACTTGGCCACTAGGGGCTGAACAGCAGGCTGTAAAATGTTATATTGTTAATGTAACAGCATCACGCCTGCATTACATCTGTTAGACCTTGTCTGGCATTGTAACACATAACCAGTCGAACTCTCTAGTGTTGACAGTCCTATGATTCATAACATATGAATGAATATATTTTTTTCCTTTAGACATTCCTATTAGGGTATTACAATGATGAATGTGCAATCCTGCTAAATCTATGAATTGTAGGTTGTGTTACCATGACTCTAGGACCTGGAGAATTACTATGATGAATAAATGTGATATGACCAATATGATACAGCTCAAGGTTCAAGGCCCTCAAACTAATATGAAGATTACCAAGATTATTCCAGGCAGCATGGTGACCCAGACATATACAAGTGCCTGCCTAGATGTAGGCATGGGCTGCAAGTCTACTACTACAGTCAGTGTACCTCTGTACCCTGGCCTCTCTCACCTTCCATGATCACTTTCTTATCAGCAAAAATAAAAAATAAAATACGTACAAGAAACACCAACATAATAATGATAATTCTATATTTTACTCCGCCCAGATTCACACCAATAATATATGATTATCCACCAATGGATGCACTCGTTACATTTGGATATCCTCCAATAGGATGCATTCTTACATAATTAATATTATCATCAGCCAATCAAATGCTCGCTAACATCAGGTGCAAAGTATCTACAGGTGACAATGATTAAGTGAACAAAGTAAATAACCATGGCAACCAAGCAGCCATCTTGGTTTGACCAAATTAAAAAAAAAAATGTTCAACACACAAGAGGAAACCCAGAACTCACAACAGCGGTCCCAGGTTGGGGGGAGACTGACCCGGTCCCCTGCCTTAAGGAGGAAGGCTGGATTTTCGTTAAATATTTTTTATTTGGAGCCTCCTCCATGTCTAAACAGTGCATGTTTTGCATACAGGACTGAATAGGGCTATGGTATGGGAAGAGTAGCAGACTACACTGAATGAAGTATACTGTAAGTAAATAACCTGAAATCTTGTACTTAGGGACCTGTTGTGACCATGTCATATTAGATTTAAATTGGAATTTTGTGGTTGACATAGTAACTCATATATCCACATAGTGAACACTACGCAAGCTGTTAGATATGGCCTGGTATATCTACTCCACTCTTGTGCATCCAGCAGTTATTGATCTTTACCATTTCCGCCTAACATCAAATCCTTGAAGCGTTTGGACATGCAATCCCATAATGCTTCACTTTGGACCTCTTCTTCAGCTGGTATGCCAGGTGTTATATACTTACACTGATGCCAACCACAGATAGGGGCACAGCAACACAAATTTCCAAACTTGCATTATCAACTAAATAAAAAAAAATCATGTTTTTTTAAAAATGTTAAATTGCAATATTTTTCTGAGATTTAAGAGCCAGTGTAGGCCACCTGTGGATATATGTAGGAGGACCAACGCATGCTCCATAAAAACAAAGCCAAGTCAGTGGGACCATCTCCACCAGAAACAACATTTTGTTATCTAAGACCATCTCCCCCGGAGAGGCTTGGCTGGGTAGAGGGTCACACATGAACCATTGTGAATGAGCCCGAAGCGGGGACAGTTCATCAATATTGGTTGTGGTAATACAAAAGCTGGCAGGCAGGGTCGGTGTCTCTCCCCCCGGGGAGATCATACATCAACATTATTATTTATTATTATTCATCAGAGGCAAAAAAAGCAAACACAAAGTTCAACCTACACAAGGCCTTACATAGAGTGGACAAAACACCTTGTTTCAAGCACTTCATTAATATGAAAACCTAGAACATTAACATGGAGAGTACCATACCGTTTGAATATGGGTGTGTGTATATATATATATTTATGTATATATATATTTATATATTCATATATGTCCTAAGCAAGAAATAATGCCACCCACCCGCCCCGTTACTGGTGAGTATGTCACCGCCCAACCCCGACTAAGTCACAACAACTAGTGTCTAATAGCCCGCATGGCCTCATCAATACAAAATTATACTTTTTCTTTTTTTCATAATTTTTTTTCTGCTTACATTTGTATGTTACATGTAGTAGTGTGTTATCACATAGCATCTTCATTACACGGTGGCAAATGGTGCCACCATTCATCATGTTTATCATCAGTGGGAGAAAAACAAGCAAGAATCACTGTACAGTTATTATACAACCTCCCACCCCTCACACACCAAATGCCTCCTGGTGCTGGCCCAGTCCATTCATCATTATAGGGGGGACGGGTGGTAGTACAGGAGGAGCAGGAGGCTACTATTCTACACACTATTGAGGGGGTGGTGGGTAGGACTACAATAATGAATATTATGGGATGTACGGGGAATAATTGGATGTACTTTTATAATAGAACATGATTAACAAACGTTTCCATGGTCACCAATCAGTATCACACGCATGACAACATCCATACATACGGGGAGAGGAAGAGCAGGAGGTGGTCAATCCCAGCATGCATTGCCTGTTAATGCCAGTAATGAGCACCAGGTGGCTAGTGTAGAGGTGTGTAAGGGGGTTGTATGCGAGGGCTAGGTGGTATGGATGCATGTTTGTATGAGTTGATGATGTATAACATAGATATATACCTACTGCCCTACTTCAGGGGGTTGTATGCGAGGGCTAGATGGTATGTATGCATGTATGTATGAGTGGATGATGTATAACATAGATATATTCCTACTGCCCAGTACGCAGTAGTAATGATGACAATGAGCATGAAGTAGTATCTAGTATATAATTATTATTATTATATTATATACCTAACAACAAATCTTTGGTCAACATCCAACGACAATGACAGATGACTGGCCCTCCTTCCCCGTGCAGCGTGACCCCCACAAACTCCTTCCACTACTCCATGGCCACCACAGCCTCAGGACGCCAGGAGACATCAGGACCAAGGTATGAACAACTGTCTCCATTACATGGCACACAATCTGGTGTGTTGTTTGTGAAGTGAGTTCACAGAACGAGGAAATTTAATTTGGTGCATTCACATTACAGTGATTAAACATGATCAAAAGTATGGTTTCTACTCAAGAGAAAAGAAGCTTTGTTGCCCACGGTGGCTCAACATGTTGGCTCATGGAACATCCAAGGTAGGATATTTTGACCAAACTTTGGAGTTGTTATTCATGACAAGAAACATTGTATCCAGTTCTGATCCAATTTGTTGTGCTGTACCTTTGTGATACTCAACGCTGAGCAACATGGGGTGAGGTTGAGGAGCAACAGCGCTGTCCTCCAACCATGACTGCCACATGGGGAAAGAGCAGGTTGAGGAGGCCCAGAAGTAGTGGAATACACTGACAGTGAATCTTCATACTGGAATATATTAGATGTGATGCCGGAAACTTCTCAATCCTTAAATACATGATAAATTGTGATTAAACTCCTGGTGAACCTCACAGGGTCTTATTACCAGTACTGAGGTTCAATCCCTTCCCCTCCCCCCGCACACACACACATTGTGATGGAACATTACATAACCCACCCCTTCCCCCCATATCATAATGGAACATCCCACAAAGCCCCACTTAATAATGGTACATGGTTTATCCTGGTACTAGTTACCAGCTTCAAGCTGACTACTACAGTCTTACGTGCCTTAAGTTCTACATACAGGCAGCACGTATACATCCCTTCTACCTCTGTACAGGCTGGGTGGGGGGCGGGGAGGATCTAGGATTATCTAGAGCAAGGCCAAGAGAGCTGGTGATTGTCCTAGCCTCATAAACCTCATGTCTTGGAATTAACACAGTAATCAATGCCTCCCATTACATTTATGTCTGGTGCTTTACAATCTAAGCTACCAGAGCATAGCATTCATTTCATTCATCACGTAATTCATTTTTCAATATTTACTTCATATAGGAAAACTGATAATTTGTCAAGGTTTTAAGGCTAAAACCCCCTTAGCGCCTTAGACCATTCTAGATCCAACACAAGTATTGCCAATGGTAGAAATGAGTCATGAGTAGAGGTAAGCACAAGATAGCGCCCCCCACCCCCTCCTTATCCCCCCTGCTCCAATACTAACTAGGGTTAAGGCATCGTCCACTGTTTGACCAATACAGCCGTCCCCAGGTGTGAGGCGGCTAACTACGCTATGGAAGCCCGTCCACACAGGGGCTGATCATGGAGCTATGAACTCCTCCAGCGACACATTCCCCGTCTGCCACTTTACATGTAAACCTATATACACAAATTCCCCCCATCTAATGCCCACATGCTGTTAGATCTTGGATTTCATGTTTGTATCAGCGAAAATCTGGCAATAAGAAAGGGCTTTATCCCAGCATGCAGTGCAACAATTACCCAGATGCAGTCTAACTAACAGTGAAGAACCACTTACAACATGGCCTTCACTTCACTGCACTTCTTCAACATTTGATTTTACTCTAGAAATTTTACTTACGAAACTTTGGAAACCATCTTGTCCTGTCAAATCGAAACCATCACAATTTTACCATGGCAACCAGAACAAACTAAACATGGAAGATTCCACTCAGCAGACCACTCCTCCCAACCAGCATCCTACCCCACTACTTTCTGCTACGTCACTTCCTCTAATACTGTGTGTTGTGACATCATGGTGCTTCCATGACATGTGACGTCATTACAAGCGTCCCTAGTAGCCAGCCACATTAACTGTACAGACCTGGAGCAAACAACTGGGGGCGGGAGACTTCTGTCATCATGGTCAGAGGTCGATTGTCTCTGCCCTACCTTACTCTGGGTCCGGAAGGGTCCCCCTGCCCTTTCCCCGCCCCCACAAACACACACAATCTCTTTATCTCTGTAATCTCATGCATCTATTTCTACATACAGCCCTGCCTCTAGTGGCAGCCCTAGAACTAACACAGGTGGGGGCAGATCCATGTGAGGGAGGATGATATGGGGGGGTGGGCAGAGAGTAGGAGAACTACACGCGGCCTCATGTTCCCTCGGCAAAGTTTGGTTTTAAGTGTTCACCACTGGAGTATAATAATATCTACCATTTGAGCTGTAATTAACAAGTGTGCATCATAAGAAGAGGAGGTATATCTGTACACACCCTGCTCCCTCCCACTACATGCGCTCTTACATCTCTCACCATCTAATAGTGGAACTCTCATGTATCTCTTACCAACACATGTATCAATCACTCTAAATATTTATTTTTAATATATTCCTTCACGTCTGAGTTCACATTCATGCTTTAAAACAATTTCAAAAGTTTCATTTCTCACATGAGTTTAAATGAAATTGATATAGAGTTGCCAAGCTAAGGCTAGGACTATGTGTAGTGAGAGAGCGGGGAAGGCAGCTGGGAGGCACGTATACGTGCACACATATTGGTTGAGTGCCTGTGTGACATGGAAATAGTACCTTATTATTATTGTACATCGTCATTACACATGATCAGTAACTCTATACAACATGACATTATCCAGCATTCCCACAGAAAACCCAACCAAAAACTTATATTTGTGTCCAAGGAGAGTGCAGCTAGAAAGCCCCTTCATTGACCGCCCCATTCACCAGGAAACATTCACTACACTTTTACATACACAAGAACATTTTGGCATAATTTTGGGAAGTGAAATGAGTGCAATATGAATAAGTCCTCTCCCTCTGCCTGCAAATATCAAGTTTTGGGGTTGCGTTTCAGGGTCATGTCGGGGTCAATAGTCCCATGGTCTCCGTAACGACTACTTCTGGTCGTTGCGGAATAATTTACCACTTTATGTTTGTCTTCAAACACAAGCTAAAGCAGGATGACAAGTTACAGAGCTAGATATTGGATCCCTTACATATAAATATATATATATTGATAATCACCAGGACAATTAGTCACTTATTCTCATTATTTGGTTCTGCTGAGAGCACGATGGGTGTAGAGGAGGAGGAGGAGGTGGTGGTTGTGGCATACGGTGGCCACAGCTTGAATCATACACAATGACAACGATGACATATCAAGTCTTTGTGCCGGGTGAGAGCAGCGGTGAGATCAAATCTTGTGTTAGCTCCTGCTGGCCAAGTTTCTGGCATTACTTGAGGCACACCTCCTCCCCATTGGGTAGCTCCTGCGGTGTGACCTCCCCCCGCGGCATTACTCCTGTCAAAGTTTTCTATTTAGCAAATATCACATGTTTTCACTCAAACATTAGGACAAGAATCCTGGTTAGTGGTGGATGGGAGGAAGAGGAGGAGATGATGTTGTGCCCTCAATATTATTATGATTAATCCTTGCAATTTTTCAAAAGAGAAAAATAGGGAAGTACAATTTCTGCACAGTGCAGATCTTCCAATAGGTTGCCACACTGATGAGACAAGAAGAGATCCTTATGTTGAGCATTGAATCACTTGTGGTAGACTTGTGGCTACCAGTATACATGGGGGGTCACAGTAACTGTCTGGGGGCAGGAGGGAACATCTCCCTCACTTCACCCTGTGCACTGGGAACAACATCAGCCAGCACCTCCTCCTCCTCCTCCTGCAACCAGTGGCAGGCGAGGGTGTCCATTGTTCATGTAAGCAAGGCACAATCCACGCTGTCTCTTCTCCTGCCACCCACACCAGCAGTCCTCCTCAAGTTGTTTGAGCGAAACAAGGAGATACTTGATGGACTAGAGAAATAGTAGTAGAAGTAAAGTAGTATAAGTAGTAATATCCTTGTGTAGAGCCACGCCCCCTCCTCCTTAAGCTCCTCCCACCCAGGCCACCAGTGCCCCCTGTAGTAAAGTTCCCATCATGTCTCTCACTCATTCTACCGTCAACAGTAACATCACACTCTTCACTTGCTCAGCACCCGTGTCCCTTCTCCTTCCCGTTCTCTCCGCCGGAACCGGTCCCGACTATCACGTTCAGGAACTCGGACATCGCGGTCTCCGCGACGGTCTCGGTTTTCTTTGGCACGCCGGCTTGGGACCCGTTGTTCCCGGGGTTCCTCTCTATCTTTGCGTATTGGATGTGAATCAGCCCTGGTAGGGGAGCGCTGAGACATTTGTGTCTGCTCCCGCAGTGCCTGCGGTTTGGAAGAGGAGGAAGATGAGGAGGAGGAGGAGGAGGAGGAGGTAGAGGTAGATGCTGTGGTGGAAGAGGTTGAGGCAGTGGTCGTGTCCTTGCCCCCAGCACAGGGAGCACTGCCCTCCTCCTTCTGTCGCTCTGCCTCTCGCTCCTTGGTTCTTTGTACCATCTGGGCATAGCTCAGTCTCTGCGGCTCCTCCTGAAACAACAAGCAGTCATATATATACACAAAGTCACAAAGGCTGAAAACCGACCCATCAACTCATCACACTCATATGTATTTCTAATTCAGAATGTTCATAGCTGACGAGCACTGACCTGTTTGACAGTGGAGCTGTGCTGTACTAGAGCAGGTGCAGCGGCTGGCTCCTGTGGTGCAGCAGCGGCAGCGGCAGCAGCAGGTGCAGCGGCGGCAGGCTGGTGCACCACACTCAACTCAGACTTGCTGGTGGTGGGCAGGACAGCAGGGGCGGCTGGGGTGGCAGCATCAACACTCCCTTGTTTCACCGGTCTGTAATACAACACAATTATTAGTGTATTTTATAATTTTTAGAGACTTACCATAGGAAGTTAAATTAAAATTTAGATTTTTATGAGCAACAACTAGCGTTGCAGGAGTAAAATTGTAGTTATTAGTCTAACAAGATATCGCTTCTAAGGAATTTGTATAAACAAAAAAATCCGGGCAGAGAATCATCATGTCAAAAAGGGAGATGGAGGAAGAGAAGAGAAATAGAAGAATAAGCAAGGAGAGAGGGGGAGAGAAGAGAGAGAGGACAGAGAATGAGAAGGAAGAGAGGGAAAAAGAAAAGAGAGAAGGGAGACAGGCGAGACGTTGTTCTAACTTAGGATCCAAATCTAGCAGGAATATGGGGGAAAATGAATATTGTCCTACAGATTGGTAGAATTTTGTACTTTAAATATTCTGTAAATAGATAAAGGAGTAGTAAAATACTTACTTGAGGGGGGATTGTGGAGGTGTAGGGAAGGATGCTACACCGTTGATGACACTTGGACTGGATGATGAAGCCTTGGTGTGGCTGGAGGTGGTGAGGGGGGCAGGGGGTGGACATGACTTGGTGGCTGAGGGGGGTGGGGGGGCAGGGGTGACCACATCACCCTTACTACTAGCCAGCGGGCTACTACAGACCACCGCACCTGATGATGAGGGTGAGGAGGAGGGAGGCGGGGCGGGGGGAGAAGGGGCTATCACAGCTGAGGCAGGGGAGGAGGTGGAGGAGGAGGATGTGGTTGATGCAGGCACGGGGGATGATGTAGGTTTGGATGACTCCCGCGTCAAGGCTTTAGCAGTGCCCTTCACCACGTCAGACATCTTGTTCTCAAACACATCACCAGTCGTCGCTTTATTCTGAGCAACAGAAAAACAATATATTTTGTAGATGTTAGTTCTTCACAAACAGTTACATTGTAAACAAATAGTCATTGTGCTGAGATCATATTAGAGACTGTATTTCCAAATGTTTCAGGTTTTCAACTCAGGTTTCATCATAAGAGCTCGGTAGTAGACAAATTCCCTATTCCTTAATTTTCATTTCTTGGTGCATTTCACTGCCGTTTATTACTCCACAATATCGATTCATGTATAGGCAGATGATCAAATATATACAACCATACAAGAGAATGTTTTTTTCATTTTAGCACCATGTAAAATCTCAATTACATTACAGATATTGGTATTCATGGCTTATATATAATGATTCTGTAATTTATTTTTCTATATAGTAAATATATATATATTAAACAAGGTGTATAGAGAGGAGAGGCCAGCTGTGTACTTACTGTAGAACCGGGAAGTGGTGGGAAGGAGGTGGCCTCTAGTTCAAACTTGGGCGTCTCACCGGGTGCTTTGGCATCCTTGGCACCGCCCGGGTGTGGGGCGGCAGACCTCTGTAGCAACAAGAGTTGTGCGGTTTAGATTGGTTTTTAAAAAGAATTTCAGGGTTAAACTGATATGCTCATGATATACAACCAAATACAATATGACTTAAATGGCGTTTTTAAACCAATTCTCTTTTTACTTTGACACTCATGTGTTATTACTTTCTTTACCTTACATCTTATTGTTATGAAATAAATTTAAACAGATATTCTTCTACTTTACATATGTACATACGCGTTTTTGATCATGCTATGCTCTATCCAGACCCAACTTCTCCCCCGGGATTTTTGCCTTTTTAACACCGCAATTACACGCAATGTATAAAACTTGCACTGCACATTAGTATATCAGATACAGGTCACTAATTGTTACATCAGTATGCATCACCATGTAACCTAAGTAATCCCTGCCCACCATTTTTTCAGTAAAATGTCTCCTACTTATTTCCAGCAGCGATTTTTATCCAAAATCGTAGAAATTAATAAATCAATGATTCAGAGTGCTCACTGCTCACAGCTCAAGAATACTTGCTAACAAACGGAAGCAAAACTGTCTGCTCTAGTGACCTACATCTCAGAAATTCCAGCTTATCTTGGCTAGATGGCAATCAACTGTACTCACCCCTTTAGCACCTTCATCGTCTCGTCTCCGCCTACTACGGTAGCCACCGCCCCGTCGTGAGGCACCAGACGGCATGTCTTTACTGGACGTTGTGTTGTCAGAGTGTGCCTGGCTGCGTGTTGAGACCGTTGGGGCGGCACTCTCACTCACTGAAGCTGTAGTCTGGTTGGTGGACACAGTGGTGTGGGCCGGCGTGGCGTGGGGGCCAGGCGTAGTGGAGGATACTGTACTCGCGCTCACCTGCAACCATACATTCACTCAATTAGGTACTAATACTGACTTCAGTGGTGTAGGATACAACACACTTACCTGCAGCAGTGTATGAGTAATGTTGACTCCCTGAACCAGCTGTTAGTTAACTTAGTATTATTGACATTTTACCCTATTTTTATTTTTTTTAAAACATATTTTATTTCGATAAACAATTCTACATATATGCAGTACGTTTCAAGTGTCGTGTCAATTTAACCATTGGTTGTTGCTTACCTTCCTCCGCGACATCTTGCATAGACTACTGTCTATTTTTTACTTTTCTACATGAAAGCACTGAGCCATAGAAAAGCCAAGAAAGGTTACAAGGGAGTTATACTCTTCCTAGGCAGTTGTACAATTTTACATTAATAAGAACAAGTTAGATTGATAAATTGCTGTTTGAACTGGAAGTTGCCTAAGCGGGACTGTACTGTATCCCTCAATGCATGCACAGTGAAGGTAAGACATGTGTAGAACCTGACCTGTGACTCCTTGTTGCCTCCTGTGGAGGAGGAGGTTGTGGTGGCGGGGGTACTGGAGGAGGTGGTGGTGGCTGGGGTGGCCGCAGCAGCTGTGGCAGGCTGACTGGAGGAGGTGCTGGAGGAGGAGGTTGAGCTTCCCCCTCCCCCTCCTCCTCCATGACTACTGCTCTGGTTGTTGCTATGATGATGGTGGTGGGAGTGGTGGCTGACCCCGTGATGGTGGCCACCGCCATGATGGCTGTGGTGGTGGCTGTGACTAGTTTCGCTGTTGTTGCTATGGCGATCTGAATGCCTTTCTCCGTGGCGGTCACCGCGCCCTCGTGGCGCCCCGGAGTGAGAGATTTCACTACGTGGACTTGAACGTGTTGTGCTGGTAGGACCACGACGTTCATGGCTGGGGTGGTTGTCAAGGCGCTCCCGGTCCTGACTACCTTGGTTACCACGGCTGTGGGGCTTATTACCCTGGTTACTGTAACAGTACAACAACAATTACAACCGCTATCAATAAAACCATTTGGGCTTTTTGGTGTTTCACAATGTGATGTTTCACCATTTTCAGATTTTGTTTGAAGCATATGACAGTGAAGCTGATTGTTCAGGGTGCTTCTATTTAGGCTTGTACCACCTTTAAAGGACATTTAAACTAAATTAAGAAAATATAAATGTTTCAATTCTCATCTACAGTTCAGCTTACCCTCGACTCCTCATGTTGGTGTAACCATGACGATTTGTTGTATTTGGCAACTTGAAGGTGGCTGTGGGTGTGTAGCCATTAGCAGCAAATGCCTGCAGCGGGGAAAAAGACACGTTAGAACTACATATACATACATGGCACACAGCATATGGGGCACAGCTGCTGCAGGCAACACAGGGCTTGATATAGTTTAGTCCACCCTGAGAAGACTACAGGCTCTTTAAGGGAGTTGAACTCAGGGTGGGCTAAGTACCAGCCACTCTTAACAGCTCAGAGTTACTCATAGTCTATACAGCAAGCTTATACAGCGAGACAATAAGAGACAATAAGGATGCTTTCGTTACAACTGCTCTTCTGGCATCTTGTGCCCAACGTAATTAGAGGCTTTGATAGAGCAGTTCTTGGTGAATAAACTTGTTAGAACCTAGTGGTATGATCTATATAGAGTAGGGGACTACTGCATATAACATATAACTCAATGAATTCATTATAGTAGGTCAAAAAGGTTGAAATGGAATCAAGTTCTTATCATCTTATGTTTAAATGTACAGCATCGGCATTATCAGCAATTTCACACAGAAGTTGAAGGAAGACAGGATAAAAAGATAGGAGCAATAAAGGAATAGAGCAAAGAAAATCATTATCAAGTAGAGCCTAGAGAAGAGAGGGGCTTTGATATAGTGATAAAGTCCAGCTATAGGGGTGTTACACAGAGCCAACATCTCTTAGGTTTCACTTTTTACAGAAACACATTGGAATGCCATCAGTAAATAATCGAAATAGTCGCCACCGGAGAACGGTTGGGGCATGACTGGCCTTGTGTAACACCCACTGGTGAGGAAACAATGTCAGAGAGAAATGACAAGGGCTGAAACAGAGCTAAGAGTTGAAACTGCCACCACCACTGCCACCACCACCACCGCCACCACCAGAAGGTTGGGTGCACCACTAGCTGTCCAGGGGCACCAACAATGCAGGTGCATCAGCCAGAGTAGTTTATTCATACACACTAAGTCCCTCTCTCCATGCATAGGTCCAGCGATAACACCTGGAGTCAGTGTTCATGTCTTATTCATTGAGGTTCAATCAATAATAATAATATAAAAATTTGAATTAATAACTGTTCTGTTGCTTATGATGTTTCATGTTTGTGTATGTGTGGGTATATATACAATATAGGGGGTGAGAGGGAAGGAGAGAGAGGGACACAAGTACACACACATTATCTACGTTATGTCACAACTAAGTTTGCTATTGAGACCTAATAATCTGATCATTGCCACCAAGACCATGTTTCTGTCAAGTCATAATCTCGGTTGGATCAATACCGGTCAGATTTTCAGAAAATGTACAATTAGCAGCTCTACACATTTTTTATGATATTCTGCTAAATTAGACTGACAAATGATGAATACCTGCTATATCTGAGCATATATGGTATCGCATTGATTTAAAGTATCAGTTCTGTTATGTTAAACTGCATTTTGAAGCTATTTTTTGTCTTAAATGTGGGTTATTTGAGAGGATTGGTGAAGGCGAATTGTACATTTTCTGAAAATCTGACCTATATGCTGACTCAACCAGGCTCAGTTTGAGTTTGAATTGCGCAACAAATTAGAATTTTTTAAGATCTTTAGGTCTGGAAGTAACTTTAGGTCTGGAAGTAATTCAACCGTCCAGTTTAAAAGGTAAATATCGATAAAAAAAGTCTTAGTTGTGACACAACAACTGCACACAAACTTGCACTTGATGGTGTGAGCGGACAAGCATGGAGACCTTGCCATGACCATCATGACTTGTGTCGGCCCACATGTCACCCACTTGTGTATACTGATATACAGATAGAATATGAGTGAGAGTATGGGTGTGAGTGAGTGCGTGAGTGTGTGTGGGTGTGAGTGTGTGTGTATTGCTGGTGTGTAGGTGTGCTGATCCCAGGGCTGTGTGTGTGTGTGTGTAAGTGAGTGGGTGTGAGAGAGTGAGTACAGCTAGTGCGTGTATCAGGATAGAGTATACAAATGAGAATATATGAGTGAATATGTGAGAGAGTGGGTACAGCTAGTGTGTGTATCAGGGTCAGAGTATATATATGAGTGAGAATATATGAGTGAGTACAGCTAGTGTGTGTATGAGGACCACTATATATATTTGAGAGAGTGTGAGAGCATGAGTACAGCTAGTGTGAGAGAGAGAGTGTGTACAGCTAGTGTGTGTATCAGGGTCAGAGTTTATATATGAGTGAGAATATATGAGTGAGTGAGTGAGTGTGTACTGCTGGTGTGTGGGTGTGCTGGTGCTGGTGAGGGCAGTCCCAGGGCTCTACTAGTGTTGCTCGTCCTAACTCAGCAGTAAAGGTATGTTGCCATGTATCCAGTTCAGTTAGAAACAATGCTTGGGTGTAATGTTTACCCCGTTTAGATATAACAGCAATGATGTAAGTTTAGCCAGGTTCAACCCACCCCATTGTAATAAAGTCTGATTTAATGAACTTAGTGTGGCATTGCTTTACTGCGTTGTTAGGAAGCACAAACTGGATTATGACTGAGTTGTGGTTAGACTTGGCGGGCTAGCGTTACTGACTTGGCTGTGGCGCTGCTGAGGTGGAGGAGGAGAAGGGCGGTGGTTGCTGCCGTCGTGTGGAGACATCGCGGGGTGCGGGGGGCCAGACAGCCCCGACCCCCCATGGACCCCCAGAGACATACTCTGATACAGAGATGCCAAGCTAGCCAGTTCTGTGCCTAGGTCTAGGGTGGTGGTGGTGGTGGAGGTGGTGGTGGTGGTGGGGTCGGTTACAGCTGAGTGCTGGCCGCTACTCCAGGCCTTCTTCTGTGGCAAAGAGAAATAATGATAACAAGGCACCAGGCAGACAGGCAGACACATTCAGACAGCAGGCTCAGCAAGCAGGGTTGCAGGAACAGATGCCAGTCTCTCACATCCAAGACTAACTGGTTCATTCATGCCCTCCATCCAACCCCTTGTTCCTTCCATGCCCTCCATCCAACCCCTTGTTCCATGCCCTCCATCCAACCCCTTGTTCCTTCCATGCCCTCCATCCAACCCCTTGTTCCTCCCATGCCCGCCATCCAACCCCTTGTTCCTTCCCCTCCATCCCACCCCTTGTTCCTTCCATGCCCTCCATCCAACCCCTTGTTCCTTCCATGCCCTCCATCCAACCCCTTGTTCCATGCCCTCCATCCAACCCCTTGTTCCTTCCATGCCCTCCATCCAACCCCTTGTTCCATGCCCTCCATCCAACCCCTTGTTCCGTCCCCTCCATCCCACCCCTTGTTCCTTCCATGCCCTCCATCCAACCCCTTGTTCCTTCCATGCCCTCCATCCAACCCCTTGTTCCATGCCCTCCATCCAACCCCTTGTTCCTTCCATGCCCTCCATCCAACCCCTTGTTCCATGCCCTCCATCCAACCCCTTGTTCCTTCCATGCCCTCCATCCAACCCCTTGTTCCTCCCATGCCCTCCATCCAACCCCTTGTTCTTTCCATGCCCTCCATCCAACCCCTTGTTCCTCCCATGCCCTCCATCCAACCCCTTGTTCCTTCCATACCCGCCATCCAACCCCTTGTTCCTTCCATGCCCTCTATCCAACCCCTTGTTCCTTCCATGCCCTCCATCCAACCCCTTGTTCCTTCCATGCCCTCCATCCAACCCCTTGTTCCTTCCATGCCCTCCATCCAACCCCTTGTTCCTTCCATGCCCTCCATCCAACCCCTTGTTCCTTCCATGCCCTCTGTCCAACCCCTTGTTCCTTCCATGCCCTCCGTCCAACCCCTTGTTCCATGCCCTCCGTCCAACCTCTTGTTCCATGCCCTCCGTCCAATCCCTTGTTCCATGCCCTCCGTCCAACCCCTTGTTCCATGCCCTCCGTCCAACCCCTTGTTCCATGCCCTCCATCCAACCCCTTGTTACATGCCCTCCATCCAACCCCTTGTTCCATTCTCAGTCAGTGTGAGGTCAAATGAAACATTGATGAACCAATAAGCATGCAGCGGGCAGGAGGAGAATTATCTGTCATTTACCCTATGACATGCTAGAGTAGCTTTCAAACCCAAAACTCTTTGATCTGTAGGGTGCACTGGCGACCCCCAACATGCTAGAAGGCCCAGTAGAGGAGAAGTGGTTGTTACAGTATGGCACAGACAGATCTAGGGCAGGGATATGAGCTGCTCATCCAGGTCCACTGTAAGTCTCGGGCCTAAAGCCTGGACCACTGTCAACACAGACAAGAGCAGCTCAAGCTTGACCACTGTCAGCACAGACAGAGCAGCTCTAGCTTGACCACTGTCAGCACAGACAAGAGCAGCTCAAGCTTGACCACTGTCAGCACAGACAGAGCAGCTCTAGCTTGACCACTGTCAGTACAGACAGACCAGCTCAAGCTTGACCACTGTCAGCACAGACAAGAGCAGCTCAAGCTTGACCACTGTCAACACAAGACAGACCAGCTCAAGCTTGACCAGTCAACACAAGACAGACCAGCTCAAGCTTGACCACTGTCAGCACAGACAGACCAGCTCAAGCTTGACCACTGTCAGCACAAGACAGAGCAGCTCAAGCTTGACCACTGTCAGCACAGACAGACCAGCTCAAGCTTGACCACTGTCAGCACAGACAAGAGCAGCTCAAGCTTGACCACTGTCAGCACAAGACAGACCAGCTCAAGCTTGACCACTGTCAACACAAGACAGACCGGCTCAAGCCGTCTAATGTCTTTATGTGGGCAAGCTTCCTCATTAAGACTTGTCCGAGATGAAGCACATTTTGTAAGGACTAGTAAATATGTAACTTGTAAATTTAAGACCCAGATATCTTTTTGCAACAAGGTTGGGGGTTGTTGATGAATGCATGGAATGGAATGGACTTTAAAATACATCATAATGTTTGAAGCCTATTATTTGATATCTATTAATTTATATTAAATATATTGGAGATGAAATCATATATTACTAGTGTTGTACACACTCTTGGATTTTAGATTGATATTAAACTTTTGTTATGATAAGTTATATCCTTTCTTCATGTATTCCTTCGTACAACAAATGCAAAACATGAAAATAATACATTTATCCATTTAAGAGTCAGCCTGAATCTGAATCATTTCCTCGTTAGATGTTGTCACACTTAACTATGGCATGTGATCTGTTCCATGTATTTGTCATCCCCTGACCCCACCTTGCAGCAAAATGATATGCTGAGATATGATAGCCATTAGTAACTGTATATCTGGTAATATTGTAAGGACTACCAGATTTCTGTAAGGACTAGTGGTCTTTATACTCTACTAGTCCTGTGGGCATGTGCATGAGTTCAGTTAATGGAGACCCTTGACTGGATGCAGTGACAGGGGGTTATTTCACATAGGATCCAAGCGTTTTGTTTTAAAGTAAGTGATTGCTCTCTCGCCTAATTAGTTTTCACGAGGAGCAATTTTCAGCTCTCTAGAGCCCAGAAGAATCGTTCTCCTTCGGATAAACATTTTATAAACTTCAAAATCTTTATAGTTATGGGAAATGGTGCAATGATAATGGATTTTATAAAGATTTTGATGAAGTTATAATGAATCATTGAAGTGGAATGAAATTTAATTTGAATGGATGACGACTATCATTACTTATACACCTGGGTTTAAATGGATGATGACCATCAGTACATATACACCCAGGTGATGACCTTCCTATTAACCCAGAGTCAAAGCTGTCAATATACAACTGATGAATACAGCAATAAGAGGCTTCAGGCCCACGTGCTGGCCATGCTGCACCTCCTCCCCGACAATCAATTAGTCATAACTTGTAAAACAACAATAATAGAGAGACAAGATGGTGGTACTTACTGTTCCAGGATCAAAGAAAGGCATTGGATTTGTAGGCCACGAGTGCATGACGGTACTGGCCGGTGGGAAGAATGGATAACTCTGTAAACAGACAAACATGTGAGTATTGTTGTATGTAATAGTTTTATTTCCCTTTATTTATTTACATTACTTGTTTCATTGGAAAAAGGACTATCCATTGACCCTCTGTGAAGCCAGAATTCTTCCAGGCCGTCCATGGTTATTCCTGGTTTGACTTCCAATTACTCAGGCGCATTAATCCTACATTGTGCAGTTCAGTAAATACACATGTGGTAATGACATTAATGAATGAGTCAAACGTTTATAGGAAACTATTAAATGTGTTCAGAAATATGCCACTGTAATGATATGGTCGATTCTGTGGGGAATCCATAATATAGAGACAAGAGCCTGGATGATCAGTGTGCCACAGGTACAGCTACATAGGTCTCAAATAAAGGTCATACCTATCTTATTCTATTTTCTTTGTTACATAAGTAAGGGGCAGTACCTGTTGTCCCAGGGTGAACTGCGCTGTGTTTGGCATCTGGGTGTAGGTGAAGCGTTGTTGTGACTGTGCCGTCTGTGATGGTTGCTGTTGTTGCTGTGTGCTGTACACTGAGCCCGGGTCGTAGCCCTGGTTCTGCTTAAAGCCATTCTTGGGCACAAATGTACTCCGCAACAAGGGCTTGGCTTTTATTCTGGCCTGCAACACAATATTGGGGTAATTTGGTTCCATTAGTTGGATTTGATTTAATAGTGCTGTTTTTAAATAATTTTACTTCCCGAAATTCATACAACATTTATTTATCAAACATTGATTTAATGGAGGGGTAGTTCTGACTATGGTTGGTATACAAACTCACTGTACTCTAGAGGAATAGGATTCAAATATTACTGTACAATTATACACCAATATATAAGCAACGAGTGAGTAATGCAATCAAACAATTGTGGTGAAATAAATGAAGGGACTTATCTGTATCAACATGAATCAGGCAGGTATATTATACTATGTATACCTGCCTGTTTTAATTGAACACAGACATAATAACAATAGGAATGTTATAATTATTATCAGCTAGAACACACCTTGTGTTAGATTTGCAAAACATTAGATCAGGTCTTCATTATTCATAAACTCTCCCTAATGTAAGAAGTCTCCCATTATTCATTAATTCTGCCTGTTATATTATAACAGGCCGAACATCCACACAAATTTTGTTTTTAAGTCCTTGTTCCCCTGTGTTACAAGATAACCTATCTTCCCTGTGATGAAAAAGGTCTATAATGTAGTGTAGTGCTGGCTAGATGTAGTGTATCTAAGAAACACCAGGTGGCACCACCCACCCTGCATGGCCTGCCTTCCACCTTGTCTTTATGTCTGTTACACATGAGTCATGACAAACCTTTATAATCTCACCATTTTTTCACAGAATTAAAATACCATATTGGCACTTTTTCAAGAGCGATATTGGGATCTCAGCTTTGTGTTAAGTTGTCAGCAGACGTTAGTAAAAACACTGCAGAGTCATGGAAGATAGAACATCATAGAACCCAACCACCGCTTGTTTAAATGTGTGCAAGTTAGAAGTAAATGATATAGAACCCAACCACCTCATCTTAATATTGTGTGTAAGTTAGTAGTAAATGTTATAGAACCCAATCACTGCTGGTCTTAGAATTGTGTGTTAATATTTTTTGTTAAATTTAGTTGTAAATGATATTGAAAATGGCCTTAGTCTACATGAATTAGTGCTGTAATCTCAGGATTTGACAATGCTGCCACATTTCTTTGAAAAAACTACTAAGTGTGGATTTCATCAAATTGTGCAATTGGCCGCTAAAATCTTGAGTATGACTAACTCAAAAGGGTGCGATATTAGGATCTCAGATTTGTGTTAAGTTGTCAGCAGACGTTCAGTAAGAACACTGCAGAGTCATGGAAAGAACATCATAGAACCCAACCACCGCTTGTTTAACTGTGTGTAAGTTAGTAACCAATGATATAGAACCCAACCAGCGCTTGTCTTAATATTGTGTCTTAAAGTTAGTTGTAAATGATATTGAAAATGGCCTTAGTCTACATGAATTAGTGATGTAATATCAGGAGTTGATAATCCTCAACTCAAAAGAGTGCGATATTAGGATCTCAGATTGTGTTAAGTTGTCAGCAGATGTTCAGTAAGAACACTGCAGAGTCATGGAAAGAACATCATAGAAACCAAACCACCACTTGTTTAAATGTGTAAGTTAGAAGTAAATGATATAGAACCCAACCACTGCTTCTCTTGATATTTTGTCTTAATATTTTTTGTTTAAGTGAGTTGTAAATGATATTGAAAATGGCCTTAGTCTACATGAATTAGTGCTGTAAAATCAGGAGTTGATAATCTTCAACTCAAAAGAGAGTGATATTAGGATCTCAGATTGTGTTAAGTAGTCAGCAGACGTTCAGTAAGAACACTGCAGAGTCATGGAAGATGGAACATCATAGAACCCAACCACCGCTTGTTTAAATGTGTGTCAGTTAGAAGTAAATGATATAAAACCCAACCACCGCTTGTCTTAATATTGTGTGTAAGTTAGTAGTAAATTATATAGAATCCAACCACCACTTGTTTTAATATTTTGTCTTAATATTTTTTGTTTAAGTTAGTTGTCTACATGAATTAGTGCTGTAATATCAGGATTTGACAATGCTGCCACATTTCTTTGAAAAAACTACTAAGTGTGGATTTCATCAAATTGTGCAATTGGCCGCTAAAATCTTGAGTATGACTAACTCAAAAGAGAGCGATATTAGGATCTCAGATTTGTGTTAAGTTGTCAGCAGACGTTCAGTAAGAACACTGCAGAGTCATGGAAAGAACATCATAGAACCCAACCACCGCTTGTTTAAATGTGTGTAAGTTAGTAATAAATGAACCCAACTACCACTTAGGTTGTATTTTGTGTCAATATGCCGCGTGTAGGTTAGTAATAAATGCTGTATGACCCAACCACTGCCTGTTATATTATGTGTTAATATTATGTGGGAGTGAGTAGGTAAGTATAAATTATATAGAACCAGATTTCTGTATTTGATGTCAATAATACACGATGAAGTTAAAACAAGATGTGAATGTAGTGACTGACCATGATGGGCCTGCCCAGGAAGGTGCGCACGTCCTCCCGCAGGTACTGGTATGCACGCTGTGCGTCCTCATCCCCCTCAAACGTCACATACCAGCTGTTGTTGTGCGCAAACTCACAGCTGACAAACTTGGGGCAGTTAGCACCAGAAAACAGCTTCTCCACCTCCTGCAACGTACAACACTTGGGCTTAGAGTTGCGCCCTTTGAAACACACTATATGATAGTGGCAGCCTTATAAAACCTTAACATACAAATCAAACAAATACTGGAATGTGCTTGAGATAGAAGTTCATCAAGTAGCGGACCAGAAACATTCAATAGGTCCATCACTGCCGGTCTTGACAATATTGAGTTCTTATAATTATTCTTTTGATGTTACATATATAATATTACATGTAAAATTTGTCTGCCAGGGAGTTATAGAGCTATTCATCATTACACTGTTTAAACTGTACCAATTACACTCATATTTAGTTAGCTGAGAACAGTTTCTTGTTCTCATTTATTAATTTCTCCTGGACCTGGAAGTCCCATTTCAGACGTATGTCTCCTTTTTGTACATTTTAAGGTGCAAATAAATGATATGTTCAATTCATTTCAAACAAAAACTGTAGGCATAGGGTAACTGAGAGTAAGGTAGACCAAGTATGAATGGAGGGAGCAAGATATACCTCAAGCGGCGTAGTGTCAGGAATCTCTCTCAGTATGACCACGCAGCGCTTGTGCAGTGGGCGCACCTTCTCCCCTTTCTCATCCACCTGCATGTTGGGCGACTCTGTAACATCAACACATTGCTGCTTTTAACCTGTACTAGTTGTATACAGTTGGTTTTATCAGACACAATATTGTCAAATCTATACAAATGCTGCTCTCTTTATGCTGTTTGTGAGTGTTCAGATATCTCTCTGTATCACATATTAATGGTGTTTGTCCATGGCCAGGATATCTGAGTACTATACTAAGTTGTTCATGAAAATATCCGTAAATCTGTATTTAACTTTGGTGATATATAGAATTCTTTAGTTATCTGACTCAGTACAATGAGCAATGTGCCTTCTCTTGATATTGTATAAATCTAGGTTTACTAATGCTTGGATAGAAATAGAAATCAACAGAAATAGAAACAGGCATGCCCTGCATTTGTGACGAAACATGCATGCTCTGCATCTGTGACTAAACATCTTTTTTTCATTATTTTGTGTAATTTGTTGTATTTGGATAAGATGATCAATGCAATTAAGATTGTTGACACATTCTTCCACCGAGTATTACCCTAAGTTAATAAGGAGACAGTACTAACCGCGGAGTATCTCCACGACAAGCTCATGGTTGATGGTGAGGCGCTTGACCTGGTTGAAGCCCGCCACGGTGGTGATGGGCACATACTGGTCAGCATTCATCTGGGACACGAGGTACGAGTCATTGGCCAGATTCTCCCTGAAACATTATACAGGTGAAAGGTTAAACATGGCAGACAGAAAAGTCAGTAACACAGAAGGAATGAAGCTTTATATATATATGTATATTGAATTTTTATTCATGTAATAATTACAGTTACAAGCATGAAAAGGTCAGACAATTCTCCAAAGTAGGTTTTCCATTGCATCCTAAAATAATAATAGTTTTTGGTACAATTGTTCCTTCTTTGAATTTCTCAAGGGTGCAGTGCCGACCTACAGGCACACAAATACCCTGTCAACCCCAGCATGTTACACGGACAGACCCAATATGTTATCTTGTGCCAAGGGACGAGATATAAGTTACTTGGCCATCATGGGGAGACTGTGTGTGGAGACCTAATACAGACATATGGATGACAAGTAGAATAGGTTTGTATAATACTACGTACCTGGAGAAGTAATACTCAAGCTGGGATTTGAGCATTGCCCGGAGCTGGTCATCAGGTATGGTGCCCTCCATGGGGCCCTCGGATACCTCTGTAATACACACATTCACACATTTAGCACAATCACTTCATATGGATTTATATATCATACATTTTCAAGCTATTCAAGACTTTCAAGGCTCCGTGGAGACGCAGATTTATTATACTGACTCATGTGCAACAACTCTCAGTTGGAAAGAGCCTATAAAAGACATACCCTACCTATCATATCTGCTCTACTATATCACAAATCAACAAAAGAGATTCTTGTTTTGTAGGAAGGCATTGAGGGGGACAATCTTCTAAATTTTAGCTAAAGGTTGAGTTGCTCACCTGAACCATCGCTGGCAAAGAGCACCTCGCCGGCCAGGTTACCATTGACAGTGGCATAGTCTCCAGGCATCTGCTCCGGTGACTCTGGTGTGGGAGGGAAGGTGACAGGGATCTTGCCTGCGCCTCCTCCATCTCCATTCATGTGGTTGTAACCTGCAACTGGGGGATAACAGTAACATATTCATACATCTCTTACACAAATTATAATGATTCAAAAATCCTTTAGTTTGGTAAAAACTTCTTTACACAGTAAAGCCTAAATTTGTAAGGACTTGTCAACAGCCATGGCATGTTGAGGAAATCAATATATATGAGATAGATATATAGTATAAACATGATTTGAATAAAAATTGATAATCTAGTTCATTAATTTAGTCAATTTAAGGAATAATTCCTCTTTTTATTAAATTATCCAACAAATTTCAAGGCTACCAAAGAGGACCTACCATCGATGTCTACATTTGACTGGACAACTTGAGGCTCTGATGTCACATCAGCGTCTAAGGAGATGACATTGCCGCTCAGAGCGTCAACGTCAGGCCAGTTAGGTGACGTGGGTGTGAGAGCCGAGGAGGTGGAAGTGTCTGGGGTGAGAGGCGTCGCCGGGGTCTTACTCTGAAACTCTAGAGCATTGGGGTTCAAGCCTGTCGTCTTTGGGGTGACCTGCAAGTGTACAAGATGAGAGAGAATTAGTGTCAAGTTAATGGAACTATTGACCGGAATGACCTACCAAGATCTGACCAGGGATCTACCGTGACCTAACAAGAAATAACCAATGACAAATATACATCCAAACCATGAATACATATACAAGTGATCAGCGGAATACAGTAGACTAGATGGGGTAGAGATGTATCAAACATTATTCAAACTGTCCAGTGAGTTCACAAGATCTGACCAGTAGAACATATGCAGGTGAGAAGCCCTCCTCACAGTGTAGGACAGACAGGGAAAATGAAATATCATGACATAAGCGTTAAAACTAAACATGGCTTGTACAACTGGCCAGTGTGGTGACCAGAGCGGGGTGATCAGTAGGGCATACATGATGCTGGGTATAGACTGCAACTGTACAGTATACAAGGAGTATATGAATAACAGATATAGATCACTACATATATATGTTATTACCTTCAGGCTGACTGCCTCTCTCTGTTCTCTCTGTACACAAAGCACATAAGAGTTGGCAGAGAAGAAGTAAACCTCTCCGGGCGACATTTTACGGGTTGTGGTTGTGCTTGTTCCATACGAGCTGATTGTGGTGGTGGTACCTGACCTGTAGTACTCCAGATCAGTCACAGAGGGCAGGTCAGGCAGTACCACTGTCTCTACTGTGATGGCTCCAGTAGTTCCCATGGCCTCCCCAGGGGAGCCACTGTTGAGTGTTGGGGGCAGGAGTAACTCAGAGACGACCATGTCCTGTGGAGGCCGTTCTATTGACTGTACTATCAATCCCTCCGCCTCTTCCCCCACCATCTCACCTCCTCCTGCCCCACCATCTTCTAGCCTGACAACATACACCTTGCTATGGTAATAGAGGCTTTCAATGGCTGCCCGCTGCCATGGTGCACACAGGTCCACTTCTCGTCCTCTAAGTGGCAATCCTAGTTTATATGTAACTAGATCAATTCCTCATTCATATGTAAATGGGTCAAATGTGAACTCCTCATTCATATTAACTTGGTCAAGTCAGATTCTCCGGGATAAGCAAAGTACTCAAACATATGCAAAAGTATAGTCATTTCATCACCAGGATGTTCGTCATCACTATGTAACTGTCACAAACTTCTATTTAATATGTAAGTGGGTCACAGTGCCCTAGATAAGTTCCTGGTGGAGCCACAAGAGCCTGTGTGAGTAGAAGGTACGATAATACATGTGTAGCGGTTGTGTTGAGGACACTTCAGGACCTACACACAATTGTAAACTTTATTAATTCATTCATCATCCATTTGTTGTCTAATTTAGTAATATTAGTGCACAGGGCACGATGGTTGAGCATCCTCAGTTTAATGAAGATTGACATCAACTGAACACTACCATAGTGACTTACATCTCTACTTCCCAATGACAGCATGACTAAAGCATTAATGACCTCCACTGAGTGAGGGGCTACTGCTCAATGGAGGTTATTAATCTGTTTAGTCTGTGCTTTAGGTTGTTATATTGAGCGTTGAAGGAAGTGATTAACATGGGGTAATGTTACTGCCTTTTCCCTTCATGTAAGTAGCAGCACCGACTACCAACACATGGCATGACATGTAATGCTAACGTCACCACATAGTGTGCTTGCCAAATATTTTCAGTGAGCCACTGAAAAGATTTTAATTTGACATATGTGGTAACGTTAGCATTCTCGGTGTATATCTAAGTCTGTGTGCATGTGAGTGTGTGTGCGTGGGTTGTATGTTTGTCTGTGAGTGTGTGGTTTGTATGTGTGTGTGGTTAGTATGGGTGTGTGTCTGTGGTGTGTATGTGTGTGTAAAGGGCAAAGAGTGAGTAGGTGAGTGCATAGGTCAGCTAGCACACCTGGTGTGGGGAGGGGCAGTGTCTGGAGTCGTTATCTCTACCATTGACTGCACCTTATCTTATCTCAACCACTCTACCCAAAGCGCCACATAGTGGTGGGCCAGTGTCAGTCTATGCCAAATGTCAATAGACTCTTAAGTGTATAGAGCGTCATGGACTGTCGCTCACTGCTTGACCAACTCCTTCCTGTGTACAGCTAATCACAGGTTGTCAAATTTTTAAGGCACAAACTGTCCTCAACCTGGCTTTTCTACACAGATTTATTTGTAAAAAATTAAATCCCACTTGTGCGTGTACAACATGACTATATGTATTAGACACCCTACAGCACAGGGAGGTGTGTTTACCTACTATGGTGGGCATTAAGACCAGAATCGTGCTGTTATTTTGGCATTATCTATGTAGTAACTTACCATGGCAACCATTACCACATGTAGTATATATATGGTAAGATACAGCAGCACTTATAATGTGACAGACTGCTGCATTGTGTGTGTGTTCCTTGTCCCTGTCCAGTTCTATCCACCCCACACTCCCCCACCCCACCAATAAACTTAAGTGGTTTCAGGGCCTTAGCATTAGCTCACTGTAAACTAAGTGGCTTCAGGGCCTCAGCTTTAGCTCACTGTAAACTAAGTGGCTTCAGACCCTTAGTTTTAGCTCACTGTAAACTAAGTTGCTTCAGGGCCTCAGCTTTAGCTCACTGTAAACTACTAAGTGGCTTCAGGGCCTCAGCTTTAGCTCACTGTAAACTAAGTGGCTTCAGACCCTTAGTTTGAGCTGACTGTAAACTAAGTGGCTTCAGGGCCTTAGTATTAGCTCAGTGTAAAGTAAGTGGCTTCAGGCCTTAGTTTTAGCTTAGTGTTAACTAAGTGGCTTCAGGGCCTTAGTTTTAGCTCATTGTAAACTAAGTGGCTTCAGGGCCTTAGTATTAGCTCAGTGTAAAGTAAGTGGCTTCAGGCCTTAGTTTTAGGGCCTTAGTATTCAGGGCTCAAAAAAACCTATGTTTACTTGCCCGGGACAAGTAAAAAATGGCTCTGGGCAAGTAAAATTTAATGTTACTTGCCCGAGTGGGCAAGTGGAAATCTCTACGGCCCCGATTTCAAACCCCTGTTGTGATGTCTACTTACAATGAAACAAGATACATACAGATCAGTGTGATTTCGTTTATAAATTTGGGCAAGTGAAAAAGGGTGTTGGGCAAGTAAATATTGGCTGCCTGAAGTTGGTAGCTTTTTTTCGAGCCCTGGTATTAGCTTAGTGTAAACTAAGTGGCTTCAGACCCTTAGTTTTAGCTTAGTGTAAACTAAGTGGCTTCAGACCCTTAGTTTTAGCTTAGTGTAAACTAAGTGGCTTCAGGCCTTAGTTTTAGCTTAGTGTAAACTAAGTGGCTTCAGACCCTTAGCTTTAGCTCACTGTCAACTAAGTGGCTTTAGGCCTTAACTTTAGCTCACTGTCAACTAAGTGGCTTTAGGCCTTAACTTTAGCTCACTGTCAACTAAGTGGCTTCAGGGCCTTAGCATTAGCTAAAAACTACTATCCATCCCTGCATAAAATATTGCAGAGAATTAATTGAAGAAGGAAACTATTCACCAGTGCACAGGGGATTACTCTATATCGTGCAGGTGTGAGTGTTTGGTGAAGATTTATAACAATGCGGCGGCAGCCGTCGCAAGACAATGCGTTGCGTCAATGCGCGGCCGTTGAAATGCGTCATTATAATGGTGGCATTCATTACACAGGTAAGAATTTTACGGGCTACTATTTCGCGGTAGGGCAATTTCATGCCATAGAACTGATATGTCAAACCCCAGTTTTGCGGAGAAAAATGTTTGCAGTGCCAGAAATTATTTTGCGGTATTTAAGCCACTAAATTTTTTAGCTGCATGGTACATAGTATTCAGTGGCTGCCAGTCAGTGGCTATCCCGACTGGCAGCCATATTGTGGAGCTATGCAGAGAGCAGGAAGCACCAGATCAACAGGCTTTCCCATTTCAAATGTTTAATAATGGCAGTTATACCTATTTTTCCATCATGACACACTAAAAATGACCATCTAACCTATCTGCATACTTAATATTACATTCGCTAAAATTTGTGGAGGTGAAAACTGCCGGTAAACTGCACTTTCAAGTCTTGGAGCACACATGTCCAGCTAATGTTCACAAGGGTTGCCACAGAACATGGCCAGCCGTGATGTCAGTGAATACTATGTATAACACTGCCAGTATGCAGTAGCAGTTAAAGCCTGGTGCCAAAATGTCAAGACTTAATATTGACATTTATATTAGGTATAAAAGGCGTGACAGCTGTCAACACTTGCCCATAGTAGAGAGCCATCAACCAGCACCAGCTGCTCTACACTAGGCAGCAATATATTGACAGTGTGTGTAGCAAGTGACAGTGTGTGTATCTGTAGCAAGTGACTGTGTGTTATATCAATGAACTGAGAGTGTGTATTTATATTTCAATGTATTTATATATCAATGTAAGGTGACAGTATGAAGAGCGGGTGTAGTTGTTTAATAACCTCAGCAACAGTGAGGCATGTGAGGCGATGTGTGGTTCAGCCCCCGCCAGCCTCTGATGTCAAAACAATCACCCCCACTGTGACAGATGTGACAGAGATGACCAGGGTGGGCAGGCCATGTATGTCAGGTGTGCTTCCACCTGCCCCCTTAACCCCCACCCCAGTAATGTCCACCAGTATCCAATGACCACTGTCCAGCATTTAGTACATACTCCAGGCTCCCATATGGTAAGTTCCAAGCTGTCTAAAGCTAACATATGCTCCTCCTCTTCCTCCTCCTCCACCACATCCTACTCCAAATGTTGCTACTTCTCATCCACGGTGGCTGCCTGGGCCGAGGCTGAGGTTTAACTCTGTGTGAAGGTGATGTGCCCGTGTGAAGCCTATACTACTATGCCTCCCTCCTCCAGCACCACCACCACCACCCCAGCAGCAGCAGCAGTAGCAGCAGCAGCTCTACCTGCGCCTCCACTAGCCTAGTCCCCAGCACGGAGGTGGAGGAGGGGGGAGAGGACAATGTCAGGCACAGAGGGGGAGGGGGGGGGGGGGAGAAAGATAGAGAGAAAGGGAGGAAGGGATCAGTTGCTTTATGCCCTGTTTTACACCCTACTTTTTGTATATTTAGTCCTATCACAAAGAGCGAGAGGGTGAGGGGGAAGAGGGTGAGTGAGTGAGATTGGTTGCTTTACGCCCTTATCAACACTTTGAAGTGTTATATCAAGGGCGGGAGAGCTGAGAGGGAGGCAGTTTATGATCATACCCAGGAAACAAGAGATAGAGAAGAAGGGAGAGAGAGACAGAGAAAAGAGACAGAAAGGCACTTTAAGGTCCTACCCAGGACCAGGGGGAAGAGGGTGAGGGTGAGGGAGAGACAGAGAGAGGGGGAGGGTCAGAGAAGAGAAAGAGGGTCACAAAAAGAGGGGGAGGGCAGGGGGCGAGAGAAATATCAAGAAATAAGAGAGCAGAGGTTTAACCTAGAAGTTCTGTTGAATCCCATTTTGTTCTTCATTTATGCTTGCCTCCTGTTTCAAATTCTATGCCTGCCCGTGTGTGTGTGTTGGGGGGAGGGGGAGGGGAGAAGGTGAGTGAAAATAGGAAAGGGAAGAGAATAGAGGAGAGGGAGAGTAAAGGGGAGGGAAGATCGGTGGGCATGTAGAGTGGATATGCAGGAGGTAGAGAGGAGGGGAGAGTAAAGGAGAGACATATGTAGGAGAAGGTAGAGAGGAGGGAAGAGGGGAGGGTGGGGATGTATAGTGGATATGTAGGAGGTGGTCAGGGCTTGAAAAAACCTATGTTTAGTTGCCCGGGGGAACTAAAAAATGTCTCTGGGCAAGTAAAATTGAATTTTAGTCGCCCGATTGGGCAAGTATGGTGATGGTAGTATACTACCATCACAGCGTATAGAATGAAGTACATGTCATATGGTATAATTAACAGGGTTAGTTCTATGCAATATAGAACATGATATAGGGGACATATATAATGTAGATATGCTTAGAATCAGCTGTTGCACAAGACTTATTGCCCCCCTCCCCTCCATATTAATCATTCACACCCACATCCCTCAACATTATCCATGTTCCAGGGCCACGCTCTCACTATGGAGGCAGCCAGCAGCCAATCAGCAGCAGCAGCAGCACAACTTGTGTATGCCTGTTCCCGGGCTATGTTTAGGTTCAGCCATGGCTATCTACCTTTCTACCCATATGGAAGGTAATATCTGGACAATGCAGGGGTTGGACTGGACATGGGGCTGATCATAGCCTGTAGAGTAGTGACCATGGGTCTAGATAGAGAGGAGTGTGGTAGGGAGAGGGTGGAGAGACAGGAGACTGAATGAGTGGGTGGAACAGATGCAGGGCATGTAAGTAGATGTTTAATACCATCTGCTCGACCACCATCTGCTCCAACACCAGCTGCCCAACCACCATCTCTTGACAGCCTGTGTTGACATCTCATGCTATGGTCCTGGGTAAGACCATAAAGTCATGCTATGGTCATACAGTGCCTTTCTGTCTCTTTTCTCTGTCTCTGTCTTTCTCTTCTTCTCTATCTCTATTTCCTGGGTAAGACCATAAAGTGCCTTTCTGTCTCTTTTTTCTGTCTCTCTCTCCCTTCTTCTCTATCTCTATTTCCTGGGTATGACCATAAAGTGCCTCCCCCTCAGCTCTCCCGCCCTTGATATAACCATATTAAATGTATTGATAACGGCGTAAAGCAACCAATCTCACTCACTCACTCATCTCATGCTAGGCAGGGAGGGAAGATACAGTTCAGCTCTTACAGCTGGTCTTCCACTCATACCAGGCAGGCAAGAGGTGACTTGGTCACAGAAGGGTTTGACACCGGTATACTCTCATACCCAAGGGTATGAAACCCCTTTGGACCACTAGTAGTAACTGAAACATATAACATTGAAACATGTTCAATGTTCATGAGCTTGATGTAACTGTGAAAATGACAAAGTCTGGTAAAAAATAAAATTTTAAAAAAAATGAATCTAAAATGATTCAATCAGCCACCTACCTCTCCTTTTGTATTACAGACATGGCGAAACCTGCGACCGGTGAAAAATATGTATGAAACATAGGTGAAACCTTTGGAGGACCGGTGAAAGTTTCACCAGTCCTTCTAAGTGGTGAAAGTTCTAAAGTTTTTGCCATTACTCTTGATCCAATAAAGAATACATTATTGTATCAATATTACTGGTACAGTCCAGGCACACAGCCTCTCAGATCAGAATGGTATGTCAGTAATTGACGTCTCGCTGACCTACATTCTCAGACCACTGACCCACTAATTTACATGTCTTGTAGTCAATTAGGAGGCAGGACGGGGTAAACAGATAAGATGCACGTGCATACATAAAGGTATAGTGCCAGGGTTGGACAAACATGCCTATCTCTCTAGTGCTAGTGTTTGTAGTATCTCATTCTCTAAGGTTATATTCCTTTCTTCCATTCATATTTATTCAATCTTTCCCCTTTAATATAGTTCTATGTGACTAAAACTGTACATAGTAGTGTTTAAACATCTCCATTTGTTAATTTCTTAGGAGTTTTCACTCCATTTAAGTAATGTGTGCCCTATAGGTGCAAACCATCATGTTCCAGTTCTTAGAACATATTTTTTCAAATATATCATGATTTAAAAAGAAATCGGAAATAATTAGATAGAGATCAGTCCAGATTTCAGGTACAATGTGCGCTAGAAATTTGAACAAATGCTGCTAATTATTCACATAAAGAAGGTAGATTCCATCCTCGGAAATTTGTCTTGACATCTAGATAAAAACTGTCAGGAAATGCTGATAAATAAGAATGAAAGGAATTAAATTTATATGGGTTTTATGTATCAATAATTGGTAATATATACAATGTGCTTATCCAGAGTGTGAAATTAACACCTGCCCACCGCCAAATGCGGGAAAAACAACAGAGTTACCCACCTTCTTTGGCAGGTGTATATGAGAGAATAGGAAAAGAGATTATGGGATTAAAGGAGACAAAATGGTTACACCTGTACATCTGATGTTCCATGGGTTGTGCCATTTCTCTGATAAGCTACTGGAGGACGAGAGGAATGCATCTACACCAACTGACTCTTTAATTATAGTGTAAATGCTTTTCAAAATGCTATTTGGAAAGAAGGAAATGCATCAAGAGGCTGATAGAAATGTTGTATGAGAAAATGCTTAAGAGTCAGTTCTATAGTTCTCAACTGACCAAGTTCGAAGCTGAAGGGAGGGAGGACCACTTCTTTTGGTAATGAGGCCCGCCATACTGATACATACTGATACACCTCACCGCCTCTGGTGTTGTGCTTCACCGCCATCACAGCTGTGGGGGAGAGGGTGATGAGAAGACAAGGGGAGCTGTCCCCCAAATCTGAGTTCCTCCACCCTAACTCAGCTGTTGTTTTAATGAGGAGACAGATTTCAAGAGGTTTAAGGGAATTCCGTCTTCAACACATCCCCATCAAAGAAATATCGCTGAGAAGTTATCAGGTTACCAACTATATAGAGTTCCTACTTTATAGACTTCACTTTACATAAGAGGAAAAATGCCGGGGAAAAATGTCTCAAAAGTCGCTGCTAAATTTCTTAATTATTTTGGTACAGAGAAAGAATGCTATTTTATTATTTATGTGTGTGATTGAAGTCACCACTTATTTCTGTAATATCAGCGAGGGGGAGGAGCATGGAGGCACTGGGCGAGGGGTCAATTGGACGCCTACTGCACTAATGTCTTTCCTGGCCCTGAGTAAGGCATCCTAATTGGATTTTAAGGACATTTTGCGGTGTGGAGCGCGACAAGAGGCTTTCCCTCAGTTTGGAGGGACTCTTTTCACTCTAAGCCTAAACTGGAGAGGCTTTCCCTCAGTTTTGCGGGACTCTCTCAAATCTGTGCCTAGACTGGGTCATGCAGACATGGGTAAAACTTGGTATTCCTCAAAAGTGTATGCCATGACTGGTAATGGATTATTATCGTCAGAACAAGGCTCGTCGCCAAGTGTTTATGTAAGGAGAAACTAGTCCCATAATCCAGACCCATAATTCCTTGTGCTATGTTGGTACATAAAACAATAAACTCATTACTGTAGAGCTGTCTTTAGCTTTACACATGCAAAACAACTACTGCTAATAATCAACCTTTTCTCTCATCTGTATGTAATTTATGACTAATAAAAGATTGTTCAATTCAATTCAATTACATAAATAAAAGTTGCACATATTAGTGGGGCTATTCTTGACCTATCAAACATTGAGATGAATGGATCCGTAGAAATCCGTGCACTTAAGATTCCAAGCAGCAAGTATAAATAAATGGTTATTTTGTGCCAGAGATATTTACTTCAACATCTCTCCTGCGCACTCCCACCCCCCTGCAGCATTTATACAGTCAATGACCAGCCCCCCCCCCCCCCCCCCCCACCAGCCCTAGCCTTATACAATGACCTGTGCCCAATGTATAAGGTATTACAGCGTGACTCAGCAAGCTTACCTAACTAGAGATTAACCTCATGTTCATACATAGGATACCGTAGAGATAAGGGACACATGTATCATATCTTATCTCTCCCCTCCTTCCCCCTCATGGATCATGGCAGCATATCTACCTCGGAAAACTTCATGAAATATTGCTTCTTTATGCTACATTATTGTATGTATAATTGATTACATTTTATCAAGTTAAAAAATGCAATAAGGGCATCATAAACTCACCGGTGTGTTACTGAGTTGCATCTCAGCTCCCCCCGAATTTCCCCGGTCTGAAGTCATCAGGGCAGCAGCTGAGGCTTCTCCGCCTGCTCCACTCAAACCCTGAAACAGCAAAACGGCAAACATCAAACATAGGAAGAACATAGAAACACTTTATCAACCATTTACACCAGTGTGGTCTGTACCACAAGGTAGCAAAGCATCAAACATAGGAAGAACATCACTTTATCAACCATTTACACCAGTGTGGTCTGTACCACAAGGTAGCAAAGCATCAAACATAGGAAGAACATCACTTTATCAACCATTTACACCAGTGTGGTCTGTACCACAAGGTAGCAAAGCATCAAACATAGGAAGAACATCACTTCATCAACCATTTACACCAGTGTGGTCTGTACCACAAGGTAGCAAAACAGCTAACATAGGAAGAACATCACTTTATCAACCATTTACACCAGTGTGGTCTGTACCACAAGGTAGCAAAACAGCTAACATAGGAAGAACATAGAAACACTTTATCAACACAACTCCTTAACTAGACTAGCCCTCGTCCCTAAGACTGGTATTGTTTGTAGGGCCCTATACTGCAGGTCTGGGACTCCCCATTCATGGACTGTCTTAGAATTCCTCAGTCAAGGTGGGAGTGACCAAAACATGGTAGTGACCATAACATGATAGTTTTCGTTTTTTAAAAAAAGAAAATTCTAAGACTTGTGCAAGTCTACTCCTTAACAAATTACAATGCTTTTCCAAAAGCTGGGAGCCCAGAACCCAGTAGTGATATATATATACTCCACATTCATATCATGTTAACAGGTATATCAGGGTTCTTGCCAGCCTTTTTGAGCATAGCGGCCCCACTACACTGTCTCCTTTCACAGCTACTCTGCAAATAGGCGGCTCGATATTTTTCCCTTCTATTTCAATTAATTTAATTGCATATTAAATATATTAAATGATGTGGCCAATAAAAACATTTAAAAGAAATAAAATATTGATACTTTGCTACGCTATTGGAAAATTGATATCTAAATTGATATCTAAAAAATATGGTTAGGGTGATAATAAATTATAGTTGGATCATGTTTAAGGGATAGCCCAGCAGAATGCACTAAAACAATATGATTTTGATTAAAAAAATCCCGGGCAGGACTGTCAAATAATTCTGTCTAGAACCCTGTATATGTGACCAGGGGAACCAGTGCACTGGATGCCTTAAATAATATGGACATACAGACATCTTGGAGGAAAAGTATGACAATAAAAAGTTCTGGCGTGACATGTGATCTATGGTCTGTCCATTAGAGTGGGAGGCATGCACATGTGACCACTTTCACATACCTGCACCTCTATACACCACGCACTTTAAAACATGACAACTTGCAGCAAATACATGAAAATCAGTTCTGATTCACATTTCATCATGACATATTATCCCATATTCAAAACATGAATGTCTAGCTGTGTTGTAGCAGTTAGGCCTACCCTCCTCACTAACAGAATCATTAGGGAACAAGAAAGCAATAATTAGCTGATTGGTTGATTAGTACAATTTAGTTGATAGTTGGAAGTTGATTAGATTGAGTGCCTAATGGCACAAGGATGCGAGACCGGTACTAATTTGTCTAATTTTTCCTTTATACAAACAGTAAAGTCAGAAAGTCAATCATAAAGTCGAAATTGTCAATCAGTCAAATTAGTCCATTGATTTAATTATAAATACACTGGAGGTACACTGGGGGTACACTGAAGATAAAATGGGGGGTACACTTGAGGTACACTGGGGGGTACTTAAAATTTCGGTCAAAAGCTGTGTCTATAGCCTACAATTGATAGACAATTCTAGCTAGGTAGTGGAGAGGGAGTGCACCCCCTGGACCCCCTATTGGGGGGGGGGGGAACCCAGGGGTAATCCCCAGGAAAATTGGAAAAATTAAGGTGAATATTTCTGGGGGTGCACCCCCCAACACCAACCACAGCAGAAGGCTGGTCCCCTCCTGCACCCTACCCTCATGTATACAATTTGAACACTGAAATCTGAGAATTATGCTGAAAATACACCAGAAGCCACCAATTTGTATACTGCCCCCAGCAGCTTTATGCAGCGCCCTAGGAAACAGGGCATGTATGTCTCAGAAAATATGGTCCCCCCTACTACCACACAAATCCCTCCAATCCAACCTTAATAAAAACCCTGTTGATACAGTTTATATTTAAATATTGACATTTATAATAGGAATATTTTGTAACCACTGAAATTATTTAGAGAGGAATTAGTTGGGAATTATCTCATCTAAGGAATATTCCAGTTTTCTAACTACCTTTTATAAGAGAAAGGTGTAATCACCCGAAAATGAAAATTGCAATATTACTAAAGTGGAAAATTTCTTTTAATTTGAAATAATGTACATAGAGGAATGACCACTTTACAGTATAGACTGAACAAGGTAAAATAAGACAAGGAAGGTTTTAAGTTTATAGGTTGAGAACGTTTATTTTTGATTAATCGACTAAAGCCTTCAGTAAACCTGAAGCAAAAAGTTGGGCAGGAGATGAGTTTAAAGGTTTATCGTTTAACGATCATTTTTAACAGTGGGCGATAATATGGTATTTAGGTCTGCCGAGTGTGGCAATGTGTATAAGGCTTAGAATCAAATCCAAATCAGCAAATTTCTCACAATTCCAACCATATTTGTTCATTTATCAACATGACAGAATTACGCACTGTTGGTCGGGAAAAAGTTGGTCCGAAAAAAAGTTGGTCGGGAAAAAAGTAGGTCGGGGGGGAAAAGTAGGTCGGAAAAAAGTAGGTCGGAAAAAAGGTAGGTCGAAAAAAAGTTGGTCGGAAAAAAGTAGGTCGAAAATAACAGTCGAAAAAAAGTAGGTCGGAAAAAAAGTTGGTCGAAAATAAGTTAGTCGAAAAAAAGTAGGTCGGAAAAAAAGTTGGTCGAAAATAAGTTAGTCGAAAAAAAGTAGGTCGAAAAAAAGTAGGTCGGAAAAAAAGTTGGTCGAAAATAAGTTAGTCGAAAAAAAGTAGGTCGAAAAAAAGTAGGTCGGAAAAAAAGTAAGTCGGGGAAAAAAGTAGGTCGGAAAAAAGTTGGTCGAAAAAAAAGTAGGTCGGAAAAAAGTAGGTCGGAAAAAAAAGTTGGTCGAAAAAAAGTAGGTCGGAAAAAAAGTAAGTCGGGAAAAAGGTAGGTCGGAAAAAAAAGTTGGTCGAAAATAACTTTCGGAAAAAAGTAGGTCGGAAAAAAAAGTTGGTCGGAAAAAAAGTAAGTCTGGAAAATAGTTGGTCGAAAAAAAGTAGGTCGGAAAAAAAGTAAGTCGGGAAAAAAGTAGGTCGAAAAAAAGTTGGTCGAAAAAAAGTAGGTTGGAAAAAAAAGTTGGTCGAAAATAACTCGAAAGTTGGTCGAAAATAAGTAAGTCGAAAAAAAAGTTATTCGAAAAAAAATTGTCTGAAAATTTGGGGGGGGGGCATGCCCCCAGACCCCCCTAGCAGGCTTTGTGCCATCGGCGCTCACACCTCCATAGGTAAGATTTTCAGAAAATGTACAATTCACTTTCACCAATCAATTTTTTCCTGGGAGGCATGCCCCCAGACCCCACTAGCAGGCTTTGTGCCATCGGCGCTCACACCTCCATAGGTAAGATTTTCAGAAAATGTACAATTCACTTTCACCAATCTTATCTAATAACCCAAATTTCAGACAAAATAAAGTTCAAAATACATTTCAACCTAACCAAACAGAATTTCAACCTAACCAAACAGAATGCAATACAAACATGTGACTCATTTTCCTGAAACACATCAGTAACCCATTTTCCTGAAACACATCACATGTAACAGGGGACAAGGGTTAAATTAGTGAGAGAGAGGGTATCAGATTTCGCACCACGTTCCGGTCTACCAACAGAGGCGGTAGTGCAAATCAGGGAGACAATCTTAACCCAAATGGACAGTGGCAGAAGATGTGTACAAATGTTTTTTTCCAAACAAATTTTCTGTTTCAATTTCTTTAATATGACCAACATTTCGCTAAAACTAACTTCAACATGCACTTCAACATGCACATCGAACCAAAGCTATGCATCTAGTATTCATCAATTTCAAACAATATGAGCATAATCCGAATTAATGTGAAAATAACCATGTGTACATCTTGCCAATGCATGGGACCATGAACCCAGTCCAAAGTCTAGTCCAAAGTCAAAACAACGCTTTGGAAGGATGATTTACTCTGACCCAGTCACCAGTCCAAAGTCCCCTGCCCGCACATCGAAGAAAACACAACACCCACCCAGTCCCACTCCCCCTCCCACCCGCACATACCATAGTGGCCCACATACCATGAAGCACCACCCCTGCCCCTACTACCACCCCCGCCCCTACTAGCTGACAGGCTTTACACACACCCCAAGTGTACATCCGGGTATGGACTGCACGCCCCAAGCGCCCAACCACACCAAGCCACCGCACCAACCCACCGACCCACCACCAAGTGGAAATGTCAACAAACCCCAACCGCCCAACCACACCGAGCCACCGAGCCACCACCAAGTGGAAATGTCAACAAAGTACCACGTGCTCTGCTGTTAATGTCGTAAATCACACGGGTCAGATTTTGAAAAGTTGTAGCATTGGCAAATCTACATTCTAATTAATTTGGTAAATAATACGTAAATTCGACTAAATTGGAGTACATTCGGCATTGCATTCATTCTACCAATTGGTTTGGTTAGGTTTAACTTTCTTTTAAACTTTATTTCGTCTGAAATTCGGGTTATTTGTAAAGATTGGGAAAGTTCAATTGTACACTTTCTGAAAATCGGACCCAACACATCGTTCGTGTGTATACACACTATATCTAAATAAAAAAACGTCATGAGAGAAAGGATTCTCGACATATTAACAGACTAATAGAATAATTAGTTTGTAGTCTCGCATCCTTAATAACAACAACTAGTGCCACTCAGTGTGAATCGTTGCCATAGCAATCCTAGTATGGCCTGCTTACAACAGATGTCACCCTAAACAGCAGCCAGAATAACCAGGTCACAAACCAGCATAACTAGGTCACCACTACCTGGGTCATTGTTAAATAGGTCACTGTCTGACCTAGAAAGCTCTACACTAGCGCCGTCTGGTCTGGCTCTAGGGAACTGCAGATGGTCCCTATGGTAATGAGGGTGCGGAGCCCACACCCCCATACCCCCACACCCCCACACCATGCTCGCAGGGAGTCAGAACAGAAAAAGATGGACAGGACAGGGTGAAAAGGGAGAAAAGGGAGAAAAGGGAGAAAAGGGAGAAAAAGACAGGGAGAAAAGGAGAATGAAAATCAGGAGTAAAAAGACTAGAGGAGCAGATTGTATGTACCCTTGTGTAAGAGTGACTGTCAGTGTAGGATGAGGGAGCTACAGTGAGAACTTATCAATGTTGACAAGAGCAGGCAATGTGTAGCATACATGGACTTAGACAGAGTTTCCGTCCCCGTATCCTCCCGCACCCCGGAGCGGGGACGGACAGTTAACCCTTATAAAATCACGGGAATCTGACCACAGGGTCAACATGGCTACATGCATGCGGAGGCCGCCAGTGCCTCCATTCGGCATACAAAAACGTGGATTTAAAGGGCACGGCATGGACGGACATAGTAAATTAAGCGCATTTCACTTTTATTGATATTCATTAAAGACTTGGTGAAGGTGTGGGGGTGCACCGTTGTGCCCCAAAAAAGTCCGGGGTGATTTGGTCTTTAAATGATAGGCCTCGCTTGGAAGTCGAGGCCTAGTATAGGCTAACATGGACTCAGTCCTAATGTCCTAATGTAGGCATTGTGTAGCATACATGCACTCAGTCCTAATATAATGGGACAAGGCAGAGGTGAAGGATGGCAATAATATTAAATATTTGTAAAAACATGGCTGGATTATGTGTGGCCTGCATGGTTAATTACAGGAAAAACTACACTTGGGGCACACATGATGATGAAAGAGTCATGTGTGCATAGGGGGAGAGGGGGAGGGCAGGGAGAGGTGGAGAGAGAGGCAGAGAGATGGAGGGAGTGGCAGAGAGAGAGAGACAGAGACAGAGGTGGTGGGGGGCGGGAGGGAAGAGACAGGGACAGGGACACATACACACACAATGAGGCACTGGTAGTGAAGCACTACAGGGTGTGTGTACGAGGTGTCTGTGTGTATGTGAGAGAGTGGGGCAAGCAATGCTAGGGAACCCAGTGGTGTGTGCTGTATATATAGGGACTATATGGCTATATGAGTGGGGGCGGGCTAATGTTGACCTGTAGGCTGGCACTGGGCCAAGTCTACCTCACTATACCAATAACTTACACTCAATATACTATACATATAATATTACACTCTCCCTAATACACACACAGTCCCAAATACACACACCAAATACACACACAAACACCCGGTACTGGGTATGACCATGAAGTGCCTTTCTGTCTCTTTTTCTGTCTCTCTCTACCTTCTTCTCTATCTCTATTTCCTGGGTATGATCCTAAACTGCCTCTCTCTCAGCTCTCCCGCGCTTGATATAACCTTTAATGTGTTGATAAGGGCGTAAAGCAACCAATCTCACTCACTCACTCACTCACTACACACACACTGTACACTATATATACATACTGTACATACATATACACACACACTCCAGAAAACACACACATACTCGGCCTCTATTAGACACTCCCTTTGACTACACACACAAATATTTCATCATTTAACCTTTGAAGCAACTAAAATTATGATTTTTTTCCCCGAGACAACTCAACTCAAGGGGTTGCAGTCTGAAATATACACACATCTCATGTTACATGACACACATATACCTACATACATGTGTTTATGAATGCACATACTTGTACATACACACACAACATACTGATTACACACACACACACACACACACACACACACACACACACACACACACACACACACACACACTCATACTACATGTGCACCATTTTACTATCTGCCTTCACGGCATTACATTGATCAGAGCTAAAAATAGAATGTGACCTACTTATGCAACCTAGTTCTTACGCCCTCCAACTATAAATGCCTAAGCATCATCCATCAGAACCACTCACGCACTCATTCACACTCATATATTGGTCAATTTTCAGAAAATGTACATTTCAACTTCGCCAATCTTCTCAAGTGACCCAAATTTTAGACGAAAATAAAGTTTAAAATACAGTTCAACCTAACCAGACAGATTACTAGAATCAATGCAATGCCAAATATACTCAAATTCACCTAGTATTGGCCAAATTGCAGCCTAATTTTGCCGAATTTACTAAATGTGTACAGCTGCCAAATGTACATTTTCTGAAATTCTGACCCATATACTCTCACTAACGCACCTGTCTCATAGTCATATTGTGACTCCATGGTTCCCGCAACCCAGACAATATTAAAATCACTGACTTTTTAATGACCAAATAAAGTCATGTTAGCAGGTCAATAAAGGCTCGACGTTTGAATAGTCAGTATGGACGTAACACATTTTCCCCTGGCTATTTACAAATGTGTTTAGATTAAAAAACTGAGTTTCCTTTGTGTGATGGTTTTCAAGGTTTCCGATGTTCGAGCCCTAGCTATGATTACGCTTCTACAGCACTCAGATAAAAAATGTTTTTTTGCTCAGATTGAGAATTACTAACTTTTTACTGATACAGTGAAAATTACTGACTTTTAAGGTCCTTAAAACCCCAAACTCAAAATTACTGACTTTTAATGACCACGGAAACCATGTACTCTCTTTCACGCTGTTGCACCCATATACTCGTTCCTCTCACTCACTCATGCACTACTCATTCCTTTCTTTCACTCTCACTCACGTACATGCTGTCACTCCCATATACTCTCTCACTCACACCCATCTTATATACTTGTTACTCACTTTCACCCTCACACTCATGCACGCTGTCACTCCCATATTTCATAGAAAAAATGTTGTGTCTGATTAAGAGCCTGCAAAAAAATGCCGGGTCAATTAAACTTATGAAATACCTAAGCGCTGGCCCCAAAAAACCGACGGGTCTATATGATTATGATAATGATTGTGATTGCCTGTAACCTCACTGAGTAACACCTGAATAAATGGTCATTATTTCAATACTAAAGCCATGAAATGATATTGCACATGCAATAAATAATAAGTTCCAGTGAGCTCTGGCCAATATCACTCTTAATTATATGTGCATTCCTCTTGAGAGGTGCAATAAGTGGGGTGCATTAAATATATTTTTATTGTACGTGCACAATAAAAATGTAGTGTAAAAATAGCTCTAACATTACCTCCACACTGTAGGCCTATGCCTATGGGTTTGTTGACATGCTTCGCGGAGATCTGAAGGCACCTGTTTATAGTTATCAATTTCATAGTTCTATGTAGGCTAACTATTAAATTCACTCAGCCTAAAATGCCTGTGGCGCGGCCTGGTATAAGGTGTATCAATGGGTATCTTGGGTACTTGTGCCATTTTGTATAACACATTTACTCCCAGCGCCACAGGCATTTTAGGCTGAGTGAATTTAATAGTTAGCCTACATAGAACTATGAAATTGATAACTATAATACCCAGGGCTCGAAAAAAACCTACCAACTTCACTTGCCCATTGGGCAAGTGGCAGCCAAGATTTACTTGCCCGACAGAATTTTTACTTGCCCGAATTTATTTGCAGAATTATAAACAAAAGTTAAACAAAGGTTTTGTACATTTACAGGGGCATTTCATTGTAAGTAGACATCACAACAGGAGTTTGAAATCGGCGCCGTAGAGATTTTCACTTGCCCGCTCGGGCAAGTAACTTTAAATTTTACTTGCCCGGAGCCATTTTTTACTTGCCCCAGGCAAGTAAACATAGTTTTTTTCGAGCCCTGATACCAAATGGCCGATGGAGGGTTCAAACTGATCGAAACACTTCACAAAAACGTTTGATCCATCTGGGCAGTTGTATAATATTAAACGTTGTAACAATGCAGGGGTTGAATTCTAACTTGTGACAAGGAGAGCTGAGCCTCAAGCAATACATTATACACAATAAAGGTAACAGATCACCTGGAGGAGGCAGTAAGTGGTATAAGCTACCTGTCATACTAGTGTAACCCTGGAGAAAACGTACAATATAACATATTTCATAACCTTTGGTGGACATTGAGCAAGGCCATGTTGTTGCTGAAAATCTTTTAAAAAAGATATTTAAAGAAATAGAAACAAAACTTTGAAAAAAATTTGCCAAAGGAATTGACTCACTTGGTACCTTCTTCCACTTGTTGGAAGTGCTGTGCATACATCCACCATGTACTGATATTGTAAATCTACCACCCTGCCCTCCTGTATGAAGCAGCACTGTAACTGGAATGAACCCCTCTGCTTATTTCCCCGAGAATACATGTTTTTAATAATTCCATAACCTTCCTTTTTTATATATATACAGTAGTAGAATCTGGATTTCCTCTGTTCAGAAGAGCAGATTAGTGAGATATATATTGGTGCTGCTTACCTGGTGCCATAACCCACTTGTAAAACAAAGCAAGGGTGCATGTTCATCATAGTGCTTAGACACGCTAACTTGCCCCCAGGTCACCCCCATAGTAAGGTTCCCTGGCCTAATGCAACCCCGTGGCAGTGCCCCCCAATCCACCCCCACCACCCCCCTTCCCCTACATGTAGCAATCTTACAGTAGTGTACGTGTGTGTGTAGGGGGGGGGGGGGGCAGATTAAGGGACCACCGCTGCTGTAATAAGCATAGAATAGATAAACTCTCCGTGGCCAAGAGTAGATAAATATCTCGATGTCACTCTCTCTTCCTAAATCTTACCGGTATTTGCATAGTGAAATTTATTAGTTAGCACTCAATAGTAATAAATTATATGCACAATAGAGACAGCCCCAGGCAGAATAGCACGGCCCACCCCGTGAGCACTGGTTTTGACAAAAAGTTGTCTTGCTGTATCAAAATCTTGAATAAATAAATAAAAAAAATAATGTGCAGCCATGTGAAACATGTTACGATGTTGAAACTAATAGACGGGTTGCAGGGGTCTGTGAAATAAGATTTAGGTTTGATTATTTGTTTAATTAGAGCAAACTCTTTCCCGATACTTTAACTGACTTCCATCATTCCCGCCCCACCTGACTCATGCTCCGCCCTACTTGTCTGCTACATCCTAAGACGTTTGATCACCCAAATAATCAGTCAGTTCTTTCTTTGATCCAAACATTGCTTTTAGATGTTCTTGGAAGGTTGAATATATATCCCATACACCCAAACACAGATTTACAGAGAACAAATAGGAATTGACAGCATATGACCTGTGACAACAATGGTCGGTGCAGACTGTGAGACTTCTCACTGTTTAGGTTGTCATGTAAGAACTAAGATGCAATCAACCATTCATTGTAAACCACAGGATTGTGACACTAAATTCAAATGCACGCTATAGGTGATGAGTATTATTGATACTTGTATTTTCAACGATGGCAACGCATGAAACAATCATATTTGTTAATAGCTGGTTATTCGTATTTTCTGATTATCCTGTTAAATGTACGGCCGATGAAATGTAAATCATCAAACAATTACCTAGGTATTTCACATGATGAAGTTTACTCTCATACTTAACTTAACATAACACCATAGGAGTCTCGTGGCTGATGAAGTCCTTGCACTGAATGAAAGCTAGTGGTATGTGTATCATGTCCTAGTGTCACTCAAATGTCTATCAATGCAAATAATTTAAGCATTGTGCAGAAATATATTAGAATTGTAACTATAATAAAATATTGCTCAAGGGATCCTTTAATCAGATTACACTCATGGTCAATTGAACTGTCAACTAAAAGCTGAGATAATTATGATTCTGGTATGTCATGTTAATTTCATGTAGTACATTAGCGCTCCTTACATAATACCAAACTAAGGGCCATGTGTGGCCAGCCTATACATATAGCAGATCTCTGCCACTATTATGGGGCCTACAGACAACCAGATGACAGGTCAAAGCCATCACTAAAAGTTATAAAGACCATGTAATGATAAATAAAGCCCCGAACCTAACATAACGGGGAAAAGGGCATAATATTTCATCTTTTTTTATTCAATTAAAAGCCAATGCATATTTCAACAGTTCAATTGAAAAAACGCTATATCCAGCATGGATTATTTCAAGCGTCGCCTATAAAAAATTACTCACTTAATTATACAATTCACACAACTTGAAGAACATTCAATGTTAAAACATCTGTTCCATATGCACCTCGACTGATAATAGATACAACAAAGCGTTGATGTTGGGAAGCTTAAGGGCTGGTTCCATTGGTACGGATACGGATACGGCAAAATTTGCTCACATTAAAATATAGTCATGTTTCCATGTGTGCGGATCCGTACACGTCAACAGGTACGGATACGGATACGTTAAAACCGATTGCTCCATGTAGGGATCGGGACGTTTCTGTACTCCATTCGTATGGTTTCCCTCTTTGATGTCATTACATTCTAGACGTATGGGTTCACTCCAAGATAGTTTACCGTATCCGCATGACGGATTCGTATCCGAACCAAGATTCGTATCTGTACCAATGGAACCAGCCCTTTATTAGACCATTGGAGCTTGTCAGATCTATTGCAAAGTTCTATAAGTATAAGTTCTAGAGAAGTATTGCCAAGAAGCAAGGGATTGTGCCCCCTACCCTACCCCCGACCACCACACCACCCACCCCCCACAACACACACATGCCCCTAGATACTCTGCAAGTCCCCGGGATAAACTATTCGACCACAACGTTTATTTTTATTTTGCCGAGTGAAATTAAACCAGTGATGTATAATATGACATTATTTGATACAGTGATTATGACACTTCCGTGATAAACAGGGAAAAAGTTGAGCTACCTTATTTACTGGGTGGAGTGCTGGCCTCATATACAGGCATAACGCATTGGGGTATTATAGCTCACATTATTCATGCAAGGGTCGGTCTTTCAATAGGGGACTTGCATAGACGCCATGTTGAATCTTGATTCGCATGCAATTATGGGACTAATGGAACAGTGTAAAATCTATAGGAAACATATTGTTACAGTTGTTGTATTGAAATATATTAAAACCTATATTCGGTATATTTATTAAAGAAATATTAAGTTAAATAAGTATGCTACAACGTGGTGTAACAATATCATGTTCAGCATGGAATATTGATTGGTGTTCCAATGTCAATATCCATGTGTTATGCATGTTTTCATAACAAAAGACTTCATCTTTCCCATTGTGCATTTTGTTTTCATAGATCATTTACACAAGCTATGATGTTTATGAAACATTCTTGCAATTTGAGATAAAGATGTTCCCAAATATTTGTATGTCAGATTTGAACTGAATCTATCCCAGGATGCACTGTATCAGACATGCGCAGTGAGACATGCAAATCCCCAATTGTGCAAAACTTGAATAGTCTGCGCCAGCAATGTCAGAACTCAACCAATATTCACTAAATTTTCGGAGACTTTCAAGCCTTCATGACAGCTTGGATAAGCCTAAAGATATACTGACTTTGCTCCGTACTAATTAATACTTCACAAAATGACAACATCATTTGCCGTACAGTTACTTGGGTATGCTGGGTGCATTAGGCTAGGCTTGAAAAAAGCCATGATGAATATAGTGTTTTTCCAATGAATTATTGTTAAATGAATAAAATCAAAGTATTGTTAAATGAATAAAACTTAAAGAAATAAAAAAATGTATGTGACCCTACCACTTCACATGTTCAGCAACCACAAATCCATCTTTTAGGGGCGGGGTCTTATATGTTACAGATGAGGTGCCATGTAAAGCTGTAGTTACAATTTAATGGCGTATCTAAATACATGTAGCTGTGCACAACTCAAGACTATGCCACAACTACTAAACATCTTCATAAGGGACCGACATCGACTGCTCCTTAATCCTAGTGTGAATGGTTACGTTCAATGAACAATTAAAGAAACATATAGATTACAATTACAGGAAGGGGGAGAGAGTGTCAGAGAATGAGTGAGTGTCAGGAGAGTGCGTGAGTGAGTGAGTAGGTAGGCAGCATTTAGAGAAATAAGAAAATAGTGATGACTGTTTAAAAGGAACTAAAGTTGATGCAAAATATTAGTAAAAGAGTTGTACTGCTTAAGTATTATTATTATTGTTAACATGAACGTTTAAATCGCATGAGAACACATGGAAATCATCAGGAAACAGAAAATATTTTTTTCAGAAGGGAAACAAAAGAACGAACTAACACAGAATAGGGAATCCTAGAAGACCTGTGTTGAGTCACAGATGGATTATCACCCTATTTCCTGAATCTTTATTACAGATATAATGTAACTGTATACAATTGTGAAATAAAATTATTACATACATACATGGGTAGGATTTATGAGATGTTAATAGTCAGTCGTATTGACGGCGATGATATTACAGAGATAGGAAGAGATGGGGTGACTAGTAGCATAATGAAGAATCCAGCCCTGATTAACATGATGTATTAGACATGTTGCAGGGTATTAGGCATGTTGTAGGAAGTGTGACATGACCTATAACATGATATGAACGAGTCCAAAAGGGGGGAATACACATTAACAGATATCGTGGCATTTCATTTGGGTCATGATTATTTAATACCTTCATGAACATTATGACGGTGCCTAATGTATTAAGACTGTGTGTGATGGTGGCAAGGGGGGCGGGGAGGAAGACAGGGTAAAACTACACAGGCCCTACCTCCCACCCCCATATCTGGGCGAGTCTATAATGTGATGATAAATCAGCCCCCCGGCCACTGACCCCCGACCCACCAGACTGTGGGACCCAGTTAGAGGGACCGGTCCACTTCAGTAGTTGGTCCACAACCAGTATTGGATGTCACTAACATCAATGTAACCCCAGTAAACGTTAGTGAAAAAGGACAAGATTATCCTTCTATTTTACACACCAATAAGATCGAATCCGGCAAGAAAATGGAAACCTGAATTAAACTAGATGCACAAACAACTTAACACAAATAAAGAATATTTCAATTCAATTCAAATAAAGGATATTTCAAATCAATCAAATAAAATATTCCATCTTGAGATAATTTAATGGGATTATTCAATTCAATTCAAGAATTCTTTATTGCAACAGATGTTTTTACAGTAAGGTGATCCAACATTCCAAATAGACAAGTGTCTAGATAGGTCTTCCGTTCCGCTGATCATTGGATTTGGAATATTTTTTTTTAATAAAAAAGAATCCTGATGATATACCATACAATCATATTCATACAAATATTATTTAATAGAAGCGGAAGTTTGTGAAGGAGAAAGATGATATATACTGTGGTTCCATGTCAAATAATGTTTGCGTCGTTTGTAAACACGAAGTTGACCAAAGACAATAATGCCTGAGTCATCAGTGGAAGGAAGAGCACAACTGGCTACAAGTCATGTCATCTAAATATAACCTTGGCACCAGAAACAAATGTTATCTTATACATAATTGTGAGAACAACGCCAGGCAAGAGGGAAATTTCAGATGCAGAAATCTAGCATTAACTTTTGATAATAACAACCATTATTAACTAGAAAACCACTAGAATTCTTAGACGTGATCGGGAAAACATATTATCAAGTGTAATGGATCTTTGACTCTCGTCACAAGGTTTATTATCAGGTCTGAATGAATAGGATTTGTACTAATGTGTGTATTTTCAGCTCAAGAAATCCGTCTGTCACTGACTGGGTGTGTAATGGTGCATAGCTGTAAGGAAGGGCCTAGAAACAACATAACCCACACTTCCATTCTTTTGTCAAATCGTCAAATCTTTGGCCAAATAGACTGACAGGAGTCTGTAATAGTTGATATACTCGTTGGCCTCAATTGTAGTCAGTAAATGAATGACGAGTTGGTTGCTGGAGTGGAAGGGGAGTGTACATACGGCGTGGACATGTTTGTGTACGTACAGTCACACATTACAGGTCTGATCATGGAACATTACAACTTGCAACCAGCAGGTGCCCATAAAAACCCTTTCTACCCCTATAAACCCTGTCCTACACCATCCTAAACACGGCCAACAAGCGCCAGGGTGCAATTTCTAAAAGCTCAAATGGTTATATGCAGTTTTATAGCGATTTGCGGAAATAAAACCACAGAATTTGACGGTGAATAATTTGTTGTGGTGGCGACAGAGTGTGACAGCGGGTGAGTGTATTCACAATGCAAGCCTCGTGGTATGACATATCCTCACCCCTACCAGACCACACACACAATAAAGCATCACCGAACATGGCTTTTACACACAAGTCAGGGGTACCGAGGATGGAGGATGTGGTTTTAGGGTTCTAAATTAAAAGATAAATAGAGAAATTGCCAGAAATTGCGCTCGCTTCTCGGGGCTGTTTGACTATGCATGGCTTCAGGCTCGGACTGGACGAAGCCACTTTCTAGCATAGAAACGCCGATATAGCATCCAAACAGCATGTAAGCAAACATGTCAGCTGCATAAAAACAACCATTTTGTCACTAAATAGCAAAAATTTTACAGATAAGCGTGAGGGGAATGTTGTTATGGGCAAACTTTACCAAATTAAGCGATCGCACGTGACAAGGAATGCAGGCAGCAAAACATGGCGGACATAGGTCAATGAGAAATGAGTACTCACGGCTTTTCCTCCGAAAACAATAATTCCTCTGAGTTTAACGCCTTAAAGGTATAGCTTCCTGGTTGGTAAAGGTTGTGGCAAGTGTGAGACGTCGGAAAGATGTCAGAATTTTGTGGAATTAAGCCACAAACTCTGTCAACAAACACAGATTGGGCGCTAGGATGATGGCTCGTTCAGCGTTGGAGACGTCGAGTAGCACAGGACGTTACTATTATACGGGATCAGGCGCGGCCTGTCCGAAATGATCAAATACACCCTTCTCTAGGAACTCCTAAAATCTAAAAAAAAAATAATGTCTATGCCATTCTAGAGCTTTTTTTAAAAAGAAGGGATTTGTTTTTAAGTTCACCAAAAAGATGGTCTTCCAAATACAAATTGAAATAATGAAATTTGGACAACTTTTTATATTTTGATGGCGCCAAAATGTAATGTGTAGTAGGAGGCCTAGGCTAGTATTGGTAAACTTTAGGTATTGCATAACGTTGCCTAAGCGATGCACGTAGCCTGTCGCCTAATTAAATAATTATTTTCGAGTAAAGATAGCCTATGTTTGTTTTTGTCTTTGTTGTCTTCGGGCTAAATATTTGATTTTGCAAATTTAAATTTAATTTAAAAAATAATTTCAAGAAAATATTTGCATTATGGTAATCATCATTTATTATTGGCATTTAAAATGAGTTCATTGTGCAATATATAGGCCCTATTTTGGGTCGATGCCCAAAGTACATTGAAAAATTAACTCCTTTTGCCAATAATAAATCAAGGTAATATAGCCTTAAATAAATAATAATAATAATATAAAAAAATCCTTGGCCTATTTACCACTTTACTTTGAATCAACATATTTCCAATCCATGCTTCAATAATTCCAATATGCCTAGGCATATATGCAATGTAACGGTTTTTATTATTTGGGGTAAAACGTTAATTCATAGACTTCTTTATAAAGTAGGCTCTATAATAGTTCAACCATTTTCCGTATTAATGCCTGTTAATGCAATAATAGCTAATAATGGTGGTATTAATAAGCCTCCCTCCCACCCCTTCCCACATCCAACCAATGTGTTTGCGACCAATTTCTTGCAAAACCTCCCCGATCGCGAACTTCATTAATATTTCAGATGCAGCAGATCTCGTTTTGGACATTAGTCATAAAATTTCCACAGGGGAGTACGTCGAGCTTGCGCCAAGAGCCGACTGAGCTCATTTACAGTATATCCCATTAGAGATGACTGCTAACAATTGCCTCACCTATCACATGGGCGGACCACAACACAATATGGCAACCGTACCTGCCACAGACATGTTCCCTTCTCCACCCAGGAAGGACATTGTTCTCGCGCTTTCTCGACATATGTTTATCACTTACGTGACTTGTGAGGAGAGTTGGAGGTTAGGGAGGGGAAGAGGTGAAAGAGGACGAGGGAGAAATGGCGGCGCAAGAGGAGGAGGAGGAAGAGTGAGCTCTGCCGCACTGCAGTGGTTCCATCATGGCGTTCGACTGGCGTCTCCTGCACCGACCTTGTGATGTGGCCTTGACCTTGAGCCGGCTGTCTCTGCCCCCTCCCACCCACCCAGTGCTGAGCTTGTGTTAGATACTAGTGCTAGTCTATCTAGGGTACCGTACCTAGGCCTATCTCTGTTAGTAGGTCTCTCTCTGCCTCTCTGTGTCCCTCTCTAGCTCTCTCCCCGGCTCTCTCCCGAGCTCTCTCTTTCTCTCTCTATATTTATCTAGCTATAGGCCTATCTCTCTCTCATTTTCCTTCTATAGGCTATAATAATGACTAATTAATCTCCCCTGCATTTTAAGCCTACCCCAGCTACTTAAACATGCCTATAGGCTTAGCCTACATTTTTTAATTAGGCCTAGGCCTAAAAGAATTATTTAGGCCTAATAAAGAGAATTTCGTTCACGAGCCTGTCAAAACGCGGTCAAAACAATTAATTTCTATCTATCTTGGGCGGGGCTCTGGTTTCAATGGTTGCTGGCGAAGAGAAGTAGCACTAACTTCCTCAGCTATTATATCCTCGTGGCTCAAAAACCAAGCCACGCCAGATTCTACCAGCCTTCTCTCACTTTTCCCTCCATTTCCACCCGTCGCTGGCAGCTATTGGTCCTGCCGGGGGCGAGGTGTAGGATACACGCCATGTTTGCCGGCCACTGAATGCAGCCAGTCCTCGATAGTATAGTGGTTAGTATCCCCGCCTGTCACGCGGGAGACCGGGGTTCAATTCCCCGTCGGGGAGGCCGCGCTTTTCCGCTCGTAACCTTTTATTAATCAACTGAATACAAATATTTCCTCTCAGGTACATAGATCGTTGTAGTTATAAGGCCTGGCCTTTAGAAGTTAGGTCTTTTAGACTTCTTTACAAATTTAATGCATTTAATCATGTTTAATTTAGGCCCACGAGGCTTAGGGCCTAGAACTAACCACATCGTCATCGAACAAAAAAAAAGGCTGTAGGCCTAGTCTAAGTGTAAACAAACGAAATATTGCCAATGGAAGTCCACAAACATGAAACATGCCTTTGCCACCTTGTCCTCCCATTCGCGGAAGGTACAATGCCAATGGAAAGAGGTTTTTTTTAAAAAAAAGCCGACGTGAAAAAGTGTTGTCAGAAGTGGGATTCGAACCCACGCCCACAGAAGTGGACTGCGACCTGAACGCAGCGCCTTAGACCGCTCGGCCATCCTGACAGTTGCTTGGTGCAGGCGCAAATGTTGTACTGGAGACTGGTTAGTGGCGACAGGGCAGGGTGTGAATTAAGTAGGAGTCCCGACCTTAGACTTGTGTAAGTTTCTCATTCACTTCATAGCGACGTCAACACATCCATATATTTTTTTTTCTTTTTTAAAAGAAGTTAAAGATAAATGCCAGTGTTTAATCAAAAATGAAGGAATCATGGATTTTTTTTTTTTTTAAATTGTAGGCTATTTAGAAAGAACATGGTTGTGGGAACCCCAAAAGCCCCCAAAAACCATATATATGCCATTGAATTAGTTTTTAGTTCCAGGCACCACTGAAATTTACTACTGTTCATTATAGAAGACTATGGCCGTATGGGAAAACCTGTATTTCCGGAATTTACCCAAATAACAGATGATTGAATCATGCAATTTTCTTTAAAATATGTATATCTATAGGCCTACATGTAGGCTAGCTGACATGTTATCCTACCCTAATTTTTAAAAATAGGGGGTCATTGAACTAAAAAAAGGTTATACAGCTGAACTTTTGTCATAATATGATAACATCCTGTTTTTTTTTGCTTTTTGTATCCCCCCAACCATGTTCTTTCTCAAGACGAAGTTTGAAAACAATATTGTGACATAGGCCTATATTTTTTCATGCATTAGTTTGTTTAATTCCTGCCTGCTGCAGTGCTGATGACGCTGGCATTTACCGTTAAATAGGGTAGGCTATAAAAACATGCAACCAGCTCTTTATATACCTTTCGGGGCAGGTAGCAATTTTTTAAATTCCTGACGTGAAGCATTTTCTGATCCATTCTTGTTTGTCTCATGACGTCATATTTCTCGATGTAAATATGTTCCAGGGTAACGTTGCACCTACGATGCAGTTGCTGTGACATAATTGCCTCAACTTATGATAGTTTTACTTCGTCTATCAATATTATTGAATATAACTCAGGATGATGATTTTTTTAACAATCCAGTTTAAATGATGTTTTACCAGGCTGTGTAGTTCAGCACCTACAGATGATCCTCCACTAACTCCTAGGGAGGGGGGGAGGGGGTATATACTACCATCTGACAGGGGCGGATCCAGGATTTGGACCCTAGGGGGGGGGGGCACAGCCAGTCCTCATTCAGGTCATTTATGTGTGGTGGGAGAGGGCTAATTAGCTTAATGTTTACAAACAAAATTGTTAGCATGCCAAAAAATTAAAGGAATAATTCTGGCAAATTTTCGCTTGTTATTATTTTGCTTGTTAAAATTAAAGATTTTAGTCGCCTGTGATGAGATGAATGTCACTGGTTACACAAAAAACCTGGTGAGTCATTAAAAAGTCATTAAAAACTTTTAAAAACGTCTTTTTGAATGTATATAAAGCAGGAAATGTATGACATTTTAGCACTAACATTTATATGGAAATTATCACCAGAAGCCCCCATTTTTCATGTAAAAACTAAAAAAAAATCAGGGAAAACCCCCTCCTGCACCTTCCCCCATACTGCAGTGTCTAAAAGTCCCCCCTACATTCAAACTAAACCAGAACCTTTGTACGGAGAAAGTTTTCCATAATTATGTTGAAAACTTGTTCTAAGAATTTTGTGAATGAAACAGTGGTATGAGATTGAATATTATACATTTCTTATACTTTTTGAAGGGTCTGGTGATTTTTTTGCTGGGTTCTGTAAAAAATTTTTGGAGAATCTGAGTGGTAGCACTGTTCTGTGTAAATAAGTTCAACTACAGTATATATTTTTGGGTCATTTCATGGTCATAAGTTGTAGCGACACAAATACAATTAACAGAAATACTTAATTCCGCTGACAGCCTTACCCAATTAAGTTACAGTGGAAACTGTCACATTTCTTTAATTGAAACACATTTGTAAATAACCAGGGAGAACGTGCTACATCCATATTGACTATTCAAGCATCAAGTCTTCATTGACCAGCTAACATGACTTTATTTAGTGAGTAAAAAGTCATTAAAAACTGGGGTAATCGGTCATTAAAAGTCATTAAATTTGATGTGCTCTGAGCCGCAGGATCCATGTGTAGGAATAATTGCTCAAATGCATTGATGAATTCAAGATTAGGAAAAACTATTGGAATAAAATCTATTGCAGTTATTCTTTTTACCTTGCTCTGATATATCCAGTGATATGAGCATTACAATACTTATTTGATATTAGAGTAGGCCTTGTACTGGACGACGAGGCGCCAGTGGCTATCCAAGAGATTGCCTAATTCTCCCCTTTGACAACAGGACGCGCCACCGGTACTCGGAGCGGCGAAATTGGACTAGGAAAGTTGGCTACTTCACCCGATTTCATATGTTTTCGCAGTCGACGGGAAAAAAGAATTACGGATTTGTCATCCTTAACATGTTTGAGAAGGAAAAAGTCGGGGTTCATAGTGTCTATAATGTACTCGTAATGCACATACCCTGATTTCCCAACGCATGTCTACCAGCTCCCAATGCTTCTTCCTCGCACTCGGCGGTACTCGTGTAAAAGTTCTCTGCATGCATGGATGTGGTTAGTAGGCTCATACGTTTCCCTCCCTGCCCCACAGTAGCGCTCGCGGTGACGGCGCTACAGTGGGGAGCAGGTATTCACGCGTTGACTTAAGAGTCAAATGAAACGATTTTGGAGGTTGGAGGTTGGTGGGCGGGATGGTGGGCAATGTCAATGTACAAAAACATTCCATACTTATGAAAGTAAATAGCCCAAGACATCCCTTCATTCCCATCAAATTGTGACGATAGTTCTAATCTGGTGCCACACCCCCCCCTGGACACATTGCTTTTTAGTCCAAATTTATTTGGACAACATGATTCGGTGAGGTGAGGTGACTCAGGCTTCAAAGCTATTTAATAGCTAGCATACATTCTGTCAGGAACACAATCAGAAATCCCATTTAACATATAATTTTAAATCATGGGGATGCAGTTGCAAAGTATTGGGTCTGTGTATATAATTTTATTATACGCGCATGCTATATGAGAGGTGCTATAAGTGGGGTGCTATAAAAATATTCATATAGGACATGTCCTATAAAAATGTACCCTATACATCATTCGTCCATCCCAGTCCGTCCCACACTACAACAATATATAAGGGATCTTTTGATTTGTTTTGCATTGGAACTATCAAAGTTTTGCCTCAAATAATTTTTATGAGGTGGGGTCTAGGGGGGGGCACGTGCCCCACAGGCCCCCCCCCCCCTGGATCCGCCCTGCATCTATATTGTCTACCATGCATTGTGTAGCCTATACCATCTATTTGCGTTAGATTTGTATAGTCGAATTAACGGTTTATATGTATTTGTATTCCTGTATTCTATACGTATGTAGAAGGATGTGCATGTGACTTCACATAATAGATTTGATGAGAGAAGTTCAAGACCAGCTAGCAACTGTAAGATAGATCAATAACTTACTAGATTAACTTATAGATCAACACTCAAGCAAGTAATGCTGTAGAATGAAAGTCAATATATTATGTTTTAAATATGTAGGAGCTAGGGCCCATACCAGTTGCCATGAGTAGGCTTATTAATTGTTAGAGTGATTTTTAGAGTTCTATATTTGGAACGTGATGTGAGTGAGTGAGTAATGGTTGCTTAATGCCATGACGACATCCAAGTGGAGTCATATTCATGGCAGTGAGGGTTATTGAAATCAGATGAGGAACGTGATGTAAGGAATACTGTTAATATCTAAAGAATTATCATGATGTTTGACCAGGAGCTGTTTAGTTTAGCTCCTATAGTTGGTCTTCCACTAATTCCTGGGGTAGTAATCAACCATCTATTGTTGTATGATGTTGGTCAACTCCAAGTCTGCAATTAGTTAATAGGAAAACCACTGCTATATGTATTGACTATGATCGATGGTTGAAACACGGTTGATACAACTGCCTGTAAACTACTCTAGGAATCAGTCTGAATGGAAAATCCTGGATGTAAAATGTTCTGCAGTAGATCTAACCTATACTTCATGAAACCTGAACCAAGGACCTCTGTATTGTTGTAACAGTATACTACCATCTTATTATTACACCTGACATCAGCCTGGTTCCAACCATACATGAAGTCTAATATAGCAGGCAATGGATTGAGAGTGGTGCTCATGCTGCCCTCTTGTGTTCAGTTGTGGAGGCGCTTAAATCCGCCCTGAGAAGAACAGAGTGGTAGTGTTATAATGCCTATAGGTGTTAAATAGCTGGTGTTCTCAATAGCTCTCAATGACTTCTATAACTCAGTACAGTAGGCTATTCTGTAATATCAATTAAAGGTAAATGTCAGCACCATCAGCACTGCTGCAGGCGGGAATTCAATGAACTAATGCATGGAAGAATAGGAGTGACCCTATTTTTTTTAAAAACTTCATCTTGAGAAAGAACATGGTTGGGTGAATACAAAAAACAAAACAAAAGATGGATGTTATGACATTTTATATTTCAGGGACGACTGAAGATAACTACCATTCACTCTGGAGGTCATTGGGGGAAAGGCATCATTTCTCAATGACTTTTTTTTAGTACAATGACCCCCTGTTTATTTTTCAATTTGGGGGGTATATGGTGTGGATTGCATTGAATTAATAAAATAATAGTATATAATCGGAACATGTATTTAGATCGAAATGGGGGGAGGGGCGGTTTTATATTTCATTAAAAGATAAAGAGTTGTGTAATCATATAAGTGATTGGTAAGACATAATTACAAGTACTGAAGTACTAAGTTACCGAACAGTGAATCTGTGAATACAATGAATTACTGTTGTAGAAAATAGTAACGGTAGGCCTACTAAGTTAAATGATACACATACCGCAAAAGAAAGTCTACTTATACCCAAATATGGAGCATAATAGTTAGTGCTATATTATATACACACACAACAGTAACTTAATTGCGGGGACCAAGTGGTCGAAATACCAATTGTTTATCATTTTTTTCAGGATAATGTTTCGATACAGGATCAATTTTTTCAATTATACCTGACAATGTATTACATCACCTATGGAAGTAGATCTAGAGAAAGATAACAAACAACACGGCGAATAAAGATTAGATAAAGATTATCAGCTGATAACAGCAATACACCATGCAGCAGCACCTATATTATCCCAAATTGGAAAATCCAACTAACGGCTCAAGCAAAATTTGCCTGACTTTATTTGTGCATGCATATAATCCTTGTTCCTTCTCTCATCACCACTCTACAAGTAATGTGTCAGATTTTCAGAAAATGTACAATTGGCAGCTCTACACATTTAGTAAATTCTGCTAAATTAGGCTGCAATTTGGTCAATATTAGGTAAATTCGAGTATATTCAGCATTGTATTGATTCTAGCAATCTGTTTGGTTAGGTTGAACTTTACTTTATTTTCGTCTGGAATTTGGATAATTTGAGAGGATTGGTGAAGACAAATTGTACATTTTCTGGCGACTTTACCCTGATGGCATTAGGTTCTATATTCTGACCCTGTCAGGTATTCAGGCGCTTATATCTCCAGGCAAATACTATATGAAGGTAATAATTTATTAGGTAATATAAGTGATTTGAATCAGGTCTAATCTAAAATAGTACCCCGGTTTCTCAGCACTTGTGACTTCCCCAACATTAACAATTCTGTCTATTCGCATAATGTATATATATGGGTCAGATTTTCAGAAAATGTACAATTGGCAGCTGTACCCACTAAGTAAATTCTGCTAAATTAGGCTGCAATTTGGTCAATACTAGATAAATTCGAGTATATTCCGCATTGCATTGATTCTAGCAATGTCTTTGGTTAGGTTGAATTTTATTTTCGTCTGAAATTTGGGTTATTTGAGAGGACTGGGGAAGGTGAATTGTGCATTTTCTGAAAAACTAACCCATATATTAAAAGGATAACAGAGATATTGAAGGTCTAATTATAACCCAGTTATGGGGTCACCTCAAATGAGAACCCCGTCCCCTCTGTCTGGCGTCCCCGGGGGTCAAAATATTTCGACCGCGAACATATAGTTATAAAAATGGGACAACGTGGGAACTGTCGGAACTCTCTGTTTAGACACATAAAAATAACCTTAAAGAGCTGACCTCCCAGCAACTTTATTAGACTACAGCTCAGATTTAAGAGCGTCTCTTGTTCGTCCTTGTGATCACTTCAAAACATATCATCATGCCTAACTCAGTTGATCGAGGCTTAGCGTTGAGAGAGTCATTAGCGCAATAGGCGTCCAATCACTGACATACCATTCCTATCTGATCTGAGAGGCTGTGAGCCTAGACTGATTATATTCCACATACCGAATTTCTTGGGCTGATAGATCTGCCCTTGTGGCTCATACTAATTCCTGTGTGTGCGGTCGCCTTATACTGGTATAAGTTATACAAAGATTCTCTAATTGTATCTTCTCAGGAAGATCTATGGTTTCATAGAGGAGACCCACCCCACTTTTTCGGTGTCGAAATTTGTTGTTGTTGAATGTGGAGTCCCCCCCCCCCCCCCGATAGCAAACGATGCATTCACACTTATCAGGACATCGATTATTGTGACATAACTATATTACACTATATTTGTACTATAGGCCTATGTTACACTCAGAGACTGAGTGAACGAGCAAGGGAGTCATGCTGATTCTTGGGCTGATAGATCTGCCCTTGTGGCTCATACTAATTCCTGTGTGTGCTGTCGCCGTATACTGGTAAGTTAAATGACCAACCGACAACATTTTTCGTTTTAAATATATTTATAAGTATTTAGATGGTAGATGGTATTTAGTAAATTAATGTGAGAAGTTATTATTTAAAGCTAGGCATGCAGTACTTATTTGATTTGACAGCTTTTAAATGTTTGCCGCTAAAATAGTATTTTCCGTATGGGTCAGATTTTCAGAAAATGAACAATCTACAGGTCTACACATCTATCAAATTCTGCTAAATTAGAGAGAAAAATGATAACTACTGAGTATATCTGAGTGTATTTCTGCATTGTATTCATTCAATAAATCTGTCGGGTTATGTTGAACTGCATTTTAAACTTGATTTTCATCTTAAATTTGGGTTATTCGAGGGGATTGATGAAGGCCAATTGTATACATTTTCTGACGATCTGACCCATAAAACGGTTCAGTTGGACAGTAGATGTGAACCCGGTAGTGGCCCCGCCCCCTTTAATCCGAGCCAGTTTCAAGTATGTCCATAATACAGACCTTCATTGTATGGTCAAAATTCATTGGTGTTAACTGATTCCCGCATATAAAGCGGATAACCGTGATCTATATCATGTATATTGATGCCCAGTGATATGGAATACGCTGGGATGAGTAGGACTTTTCCACTAAAATGTATTTGTATAATGCGTTATTTTTATATATTCCTCACAAAACGCAATGCATTGTTGAAGTCCAGTTGGAAGACCTGCAGGTTGTAGACTCTGTGAAACTTTGTTCCGATGTACTTGTACAAAATGAAATAAAATCTATTTATACATATAAAAGGCTATATCATTTGGGAACAGTCTATAGACACAATAACACTTCGGTGATGGCTTTATCTCAATAATCCAAAGTTCGGAGGGTTATATAATAATGTACTCATGCAGGTAAACATCACAAATTCTTCTCTTTTTTATTGATTACCTGCCTTGCCATTCTACTGCATCATTTTTTATTTTTTTTAAACAATTTTATTCAACATGTCAACAAAACTTGCTTCCTCTGGGCCGATAATAAGTATTTGACACTTTGTTTTGATATAAAATTGTTCTACATCTACTGTCTAATTCAGCTATAACATGTTCAAAAATCAGTTCACCTTTGAAAAAAAGTTTCTGCCTGTGAATAAAAGATTTCACTTGCAAAATGATCCAGTTTACAATTCATGTTGTTACTAAACACAAAACGAAAAGCTGAAATGTTAAAGCTGTACTTAAAATATACCATTCGTTTGAATTTAAATTTTTATTTATACTCTGAGAAATATCGATTTTGCGACTTGTGACTCATTTTTCTATAACACATCACATATGGGTCAGAATTTCAGAAAATGTACAATTCGCCCTCAGCAATCCTCTCAAAAAGCCCACATTCAAGACAAAAATGAGCTTCAAAATGCAGTTTAACATAACAGAACTGATACTTTAAATCAACGCGATATACCAAATATACTCAGATATACCCAGTATTCTTCACTTTTCAGCCTAATTTAGGAGAATTTCCTAAATGTGTAGAGCTGCCAATTGTACATTTTCTGAAAATCTGACCCACATAGCTAGGTTTGTACCATGACAATGTCATGTCTGTGTCGGCTTTTGTCCTGTCACCATATAGCTATCCCGCACTGAATGGCTGTCCTCGCCAAATTTGTTAAGTTTGTTTGTTTTAATTTTTATTGTAAGCTCTCATACAAGTATGATATATTCAGCCTATGTCTATGTTTACAAAACGTTACCTTGACTCCCCGCGACTACCGCTTCTGTAAGAAGCTTGCCAACGGCAGAATCAAAAGGAAAACAGCAGTCGTACCGGTTATCACGGTCAAACGCCTATATACCTAGAACAACATTTATAGCTGTCTCTGCCTACCAAATACATGCTTATTGAGCTTAATCTCCATGCTCACTCCGACCGTATATTAGTAAGCAACGATATTAGCTAGTGATTACTGGAACAATATTGTCTATATTCAACGATAGGGTCAGGTATAGCTCGAAAGATCCCGTCGGGAAGATTCGAATTGACGGCCATTGCCGCGAAATATATCAACAAGCACCGAAAATGGTGTCTCCCAATACCGCCGCAAGCGCAACTGTATCAAGCGCTGTTTAGCCATTGAGGCTAAACAGCGCTAAGGGTGGGGGTGCGGGAGCCGGGGGGTGGGGGGGGTGGGGAGCATTGAAAATGAGAAAAAGATTACATATTGATATAATACAAGTACATAGCCTAAGACACAACACCCATTGAAGCGGATACTTTCTAGACGAGAGGCGACCAATAACCGCCTTAAGAAGGCGGAGCGCAAGCAGGCATATTTCGAACCCTTCTGTCACCCCGGGCCTTCACAGCCATGGCTCAATACCTTCCACATCTCAACCTGGCCGCGTCATTTTCTTATTAAACATACCGATAGCCGACACCCTTACCCAGAAATCGCAACGATAGGATGTCCTCTGCAAGTTTTGTCCGAAGAAATAATCGATCTACGCTGTAAAATAGATTTTCGAGATTCCTATACTATTCCTATGGGGAAGCGTTGGGAAGTGCCGACCGCCATTTGCGCCACCACGTTGGAGCCCTAAGGGCACCCTAGCATGATGCAATAGAGCGTGCTCCCCGCACACACGGTGGTGTGTGCGGGGAGACACTAGGTGGGACGGGGCAGGGGGGGGGGGGATCATTCAACAATCTGTAAACGTCAGTCACAAGCACCTCATTTATCACAGGAAAAAACATATTATGGGCGGTTTCATACTTCTGGATATACACGTTAACACCAATTAGAAGCAGATCATACAAAATTACGAGTCTATATGTCCATAACGATCATCTACCTTTAGAATAATCACATACATGTGGTTACATAAGTTATCCTTACCCTAACCCCGCCGTGTCTGTTCTATACAAAATTGTAGTGCAGTAAAATGCCAATATATAAGCCTACATGATTCTGATTACATTGACTATTTCAATTTCTTATGTAATTATAATCATTATTATTAATTACCTTATTTTCCATAGGTATGGTACAAGAAACCACAACTACCTCAGGGCAATGGGCATACCCGGTCCAGAACCCATTCCGTTTATAGGTGTCAGCAAAAAATTCATGAGAACAGTGAGTGCTAAAATTTTTTTCATAATTATGTTAGTCTTTGTTCGGTGATCAAATTAACTTTGATCAGATTTATGTTCTATTAGCCCTTGTTGTTACTGATTAGTATTTCCTCTAATCTTCTGAGATGAGAGTAGATTAGATAAGAACAATTTATTTGGTTATTAGGGAGGTTCAGCAAGGCTAACGTATACTTAAACGTATCTCTATCTGTAAACGTATCTTTAATTTCAGATTTCTTGTAAATGTTTATGATATCTTAACCCCCATATAAACGCTCTTATCTAAGATTAGGTTGTACAATCTTTTATGAACCCCCCCCCCCCCCTCCCGATTCGCACGCTTTTCATCATGTTTCATTATATCCTACGCCTGAGAAAAATGGTCAACTCATTAGAAAATATCATGTGGCACTGCATGGGAACTACTTATTTCTCATGAGTCTATATTCCTGATTGCCCATGATGCATTATATGCCTTTTCTAGGGGAAACTGTATATAAGATGTGTCTGGAAACTTCATCAAGAAACATAATGAAGAACTATACCCCATTATTTTGTATTCACTCACAGAGCATCTACACCCAGGATAGCAATAATATAAAGAAGTATGGCAAGGTTTACGGGTATGTCTTCTAAAACTTTTTTATATGTAAATTGTTATTGTTTTTTTAGATTGATGTATAGATAAACATCTGATGGTTAACCCTGATATCAATGATGGGAGGGAACTGTCTTGATATACAGCACAGTGCCGCCACCTGGTGGTACTCACCGTTACAGGAACCAGATTTTATCAATGATTGACAGGTTTCTCGGTGAATCGTTTAGATTGCTGTTTATCTAAACATCAATCTAAAAGTGCTTCAAATAACAGGATCGGAGTAGTCTTCACTGGGTTTACATACCATATTCACATCAAACATTAGAATATCCATTACATGTTTCTATATTTTAAGTTTGACACTTTTCAATTTTTCTGGGTGGACAATTACTAGTGAAGTAGCTGAATATACTCTATTGAATTAGCCTAGAAATGTATGGGTATATTTGATAAAGTGTTTCAAAATTTGGTACACGTATCAATACAACTCGGAGCATTAGATGATCCAAAAATGAGAATATTCGTACAAAGAGATTTAGTGAATAAAACACTTTAAAGAATATTGATTTTGACTGACTCATTTTCCTAAAAACACATCACAATTGATCTTTTAGGATATTTAAAGGGAATACACCTGAGGTGACTGTGGCCGATCATGATATGCTGACTGAAATAGCCATCAAACAGTTTCACTTTTTTACCGACAGGAGGGTGAGAAAAAAGTTTTTTTTTATTTTTTTTTACAAGAATTACCAAATGTTCTCATAAGATAACGAAAAGACGTAATATAATCTCTTCAATATATATCTGTTTCATTATCCACATTACAAACGTACACACCTGTTGTAACATGATTTCAATTGTTTGCTCTAAAGTGAGAGAATTCTAGAGTTGTCTTAAAACAAACCGCCTAAAAGATACCTTATATTTAAGATACGGTTATGAACCTATTCCAGAGGGCATTCCTTTTTCCATTTTCTACATTTGTATTTTCTTTAATTGATGTTGCACTGTATGACACCGATTGTGAATGTGACATGGAAATAAAAATCTATTATTACAATTATAATTATAATAATAAAGATTGAGTAAAAGAATATTTTTTATTCTTACAGCCTGTTTTGTCAAAGGGAAGTTTTATCAGCAACAGTGTGTTTAATCAGCGAGGAGATGTGTGGAAGAGTACTAGATCTAAAATGTCCCCAACCTTCACCACTGGCAAATTAAGACAGGTAAGTTATCCTGTATACAACAGTATTAAGACAGGTACGTTATTCACCATACAACATATATATGACACTGGAATAATGGACATGTTTGCTTGACAGTTTAAAACAATTAAGTCTTTTTTGAAATTTGAAATTCTGTGTTACAGGGGCCCATTGCATAAAAATCCATACTTAAAATTAATGCTTCTTCTGAAGCTACTTTTCCTTGATAAGCAGCTAGTAAGGAATCTTTAAGAAAGACATTTCCTATGCAGACAATGCTAATTTGTATCCATACAGTTGGAACTTTCTAGGAAAAATGCCGAGGAAGGAATATTAACTCAGTAAAGTATATTTTAAGTAAGAATTTGTATGCAACAGGCCCCTGTATTTTCACAGCATCATTTACCAATAAGAAAGCAATCAAACAATCCCTATAAAATACAACATTGACAAACTGTACCTACAAAACAATTGTTAAACTAATTATTCTTTAACAGAAATGAAATGTATCATATAATAACCAACTTCACTTTGGTCAATATTTGGTCTAGCCAGAAGAATAGCCTAAAGCAGCGATTTCACTGGCTCGCTCCTTTGGTCTGCTCATGGCCCGCTCTTTTTATTTTCCCGAGTACTTAACAAGCAACGTTAGAGCGAAACCAGAGTGGTCTAATAGATCTGGTTATTGTGCTTTCTATACGCTCTTAAAAACTGCTATTTGAGCTTCTTTAGAAGAGTGCAGGATGTTGCGCTGATATCTGATGTGTTTGATTTGAGCGCAACTACACAGCTCTCTTTCCACGTCTTTTAGTAGTGATCCAAAAGCGCAGTAAGAGCAGACCAATGGAATTGTATTGATTTCATAAGGAAACAAGCGTACCAGTAGAATCGCTCTGTGCTTGTATTGTGCTAAAAATAAAAGCGGACACAGTGTGAAAGAAAGCCATACAATAATCACAGAACTCGAGTTCTGTGTTATAATGAAGCGAAGCAAGAGTGAGCCATGGGTGCAGATACAAGCGATCCAGTGGAATTGTAGCTTTAGGGACTTTGTGCTAGTCTACTAGCTATTAGTGGCCATTTGTTGGGATGGCGGCGTTGTTGTAGGTGTAGATACCATGCCTACTAGTGTTGGACGTCCGCTTTCGGGCTGAACGCTTACATCAACGAAAATAAAAAACAATATTTGCTGCTCAAAACTGCAAGTTCATGGCTTTCCACTGGGTCATTTTGTTTTGAAACCATTTATAACTTGTTGTTAATGACAGTAATATCCCAACAAATGGCAACTAAAGCCATTAGATCATTTGGTTGTGTTGCTTTGGCTGGTCTATTGGCCCAGGAACAAGAGGTCAGGCAGAGCCCTCGCTCTTGTTCCTGGGCCAATGGACCAGCCAAAGCAACACAACTAAATGATCTAATTGCCCAATAGTCAAACACCACTTAGTAGTATATACAAATGAGGGAGTCACTGAGGCATATTTGAGATATCTTTGTGTCAAAAAGAATATCCCAAATCCATGATAGTATTTCTGCGGATATTAAGATATCCATAAGTCAAGTTGATTATCTGGTGGAATATCTTAGAAAAGGAAACTGATATATTTGAAATAGAAAAGCGTTGGATATGTTGGATATTTACTATTACACATTGATATTCTTACCAATTTGGAACAAAACATGCGCTGATAGTTGTCCTTATACATATGATATTGGAACCAATATATTATCATCAATTTCATCTCATTTTTCCAAAGATGTCTGCGGAAATTAACAGGAGTGCCAGGTCATTGGGCGATAGACTTAAACAGATGAACAAGCCCTTTGAAGCGAAATTGTACGTTTAACCTTTATCCTAATTAGATCAAAGACTAAGCAACATAGATGGTTGTCATATAATCACCCCTCCTGATGATTACACATTTCAAAACCTAGTTATTAATTTTGAAGGGCAGGCTTCAGCCTCATAGTCACTCACTCATGTTAAGCAAATACAAAATATTAGAGATACTTCTAAATCTTGTACCTAGTGTTCTCCACCATTGTTATGTCCTTAGGAGGTTAGATGTGTTACAAAGGTTCTATGTAAGAATAAGTTGGGTATATATTAATATAGTCAACTTATAGTTAGTTCATAAGTCAACTATAGCTTGTATCCTCTCTTGAACAGAAGTGTTTCTACTATAAACATTTGTTATATGTAAGAATAAGTTGGGTATATTAATATAGTCAACTTATAGTTAGTCAACTAACTTGTATCCTCTCTTGAACAGAAGTGTTTATACTATAAACATTTATTATATGCGCATTCCATATGAGAGGTGCAATAAGTGGGCTGCCATAAAAATATTCATATAGTACACATACTATATGAACTACTTTGTCACCAAGTCAGCTACTTTTTTCAACTTTACACATGATACATATGCCCATATAATAAATACAGAATGGAACTCGCCTGCAATAATCGAAAATTTATTGGACTTGATTCGTCCACATAAGCACTTTGCCTACACCATTGTGCTTATGCGGATGAATCTCTTCCAATAAATTTTCAATTATTGCCGGCTTGTTCCATTCTCCCTATATATGGGATGTGTTAAATGAAAACGAGCCACAAGTTGAAAAAATGGTATCTTTAAATGTGTTTTATTCACTAGATCCGTTTATAGGAATGTTTGTTTTTTAGAGGGACTCTATGTACCGGTTAGAGTTTTATGAATGTATTTACCAAATTGCAAGACAAAGTATTAAATATATCCTTGCATTTCTACGGTCAACCTATGGTGTATATTTAGCTACTTTAGTAGTAATGGTCCACCTAGAAATATTGCAAACTTTTTTTCAAAAATAAAAATATCAAATTTGAAATATAGAAGTGCTTATTAAATGTCCTGATCTTTAACATGATTGGAATCCACTTGGTCTTATCTTTTCAAATATCATGATATCTTAGAATGACTTGTAGATGGCTGACATGACATTAATTATGGTGCATTACAATTTGCTCATGCATAAATCCTTATCAATATTTCTTTCCAGCTACCTGGAACAGTACACTATGGATTGTATAGCTAGCACTGCATACGGCCTGAGACTTGATTCTCAGAAAGATGACAACAATGACTTTAATAGATTCGGCCGCAAGCTCATAAATGTAAACATTAAGTCAAGGAGGGTCATGTTCTTAAGTAAGTACAACTGAAGTAATCATTAGTATATATATATATGGGATTTAGGTTTAGATACTTTTATTCAATCCAGGATTGGGATAAGAAGGAATTCTCCAGCCAGTGGGAGGTTTTCAATCCTTATTTTGCATAGTTTACAGTGAGTTCTTTAAGGATGAGAACAATGTCACATTTGTCGATGACTGGAAGTGATTCTCATCCAGCGATCAGTTTAAATAACATATAAACTCTAAGTCAACACGAAAAAGGAAGATGAAGACGGTGTTGAACCCCCTCCCGGGCCTTCTTTTCCCTAGAACTTGTAGAGGCTTTGTAGAAGTATTGCAATAATATTATGTGATGTGTCACAGGAAAATGAGTCACAAGTCGCCAGCAAAAAATAGATTTTGAGATAACATCATATCTGAAAAGATGTGATCAAGCAGATTCCAATGATGGTAAACAGTAGGACATCTAATAAGTATAAAATTTATATTTTAAGTTTGATATATTTTTTTTCCCCACACAAGTTTGATATATTTATTTTTTAAAATTTGATCAAGCAGATTCCAATGAAAGCAAACAGTAGGACATCTAATAAGTAGCTATTTATGTTTTAAGTTTGATATATTTATTTTTTACTTTGGTTAAAAGGCCAGTTTTCACATATCATGACGACTTGACCGATGTACAGATATTTTGTTTTGCTTTTTCTCTTAGTGCAGGCACCAACATGGCTTGTCTCAATATTGGGATTTCTCGGAATGAACCTAAGCATTTTTGATGTTGAAAGTGATAAGTTCTTCACTAAAATAATAGACCAGGCCTTTAAATCAAGGGAGGCAGGAGCAGAGGTATTTAATTATTTATTTATTCATTTATTTATTTATTTATTAACTGCAGTTTACGACCATCCTTTTTCATAAGATTTTATTTTCCAAGCAGCAGAAATTATCACTTGGTTTCATACCTAGCATGTTGCCCTAGATGACCATAGATAAATATCTGTGAGTAGAGCTAAGTACATTTATTTACGTATTATCTCAAATTGTTCTGGCTTAAGAGCTTAAAGTACGTTCAAATATAGGGGAAATATTAGGAAATTTAAGTGTAGGTGATTTGTTGACATCAGGGTTCATTGTGTCTTATTATTTTCAATAAGATTTAAAAATAACCCTTAAGATATTCCATTGTGCCAACCAGTTTCACCTAGGTAGAAAAGAAACTTGTTTACTATTATGGCTTTTTAGATTAATTAATATCATTTACTTTTCTCAAAAATCTTTTTCTAAAAACCTCTGTATATATATGTCTATACGATGCACAAAGGAAAATTATTGTATCATATCTACACATTATCTTGGCCTGAGAGAACTAACCCCGAAAAGGGGAGTCGGTTAACCAAGTATAAATAAAATCTTTAAAAAAAAAAGAAAAAAAAAGACGGGAGACAGCTCAACTGAAATAAACCCTGTGTTGAATTATTGTAGCATTTCTTTATCTGGCAACCCAGAAACGTTTCACCGTGTCTTACTCATTCCAGTTTCCCCTTCCTCCCCCTCCTCCTCCTCCTCCTCCCTACCTCCCCCCCCCCCCCCCCCCCCCTTGACAATTGTGATCCGTTTTAGGAAAATGAGTCATAATTCGCAAAATATGGATTTTGAGATATCACCATATTTGAAAAGAGGAGATCAAGCTGATTCCAATGATAGTAAACACTAAGTATTTCTATATTTTAAGTTTGATATTTTTATATAATTAATTATTGTCATCAGATAGCGAGGAGATAATCGATAGGCGGTGAACAGATAGACGTAACTAAAAAAAATTCAACCTGACTTCAAACAAGGCTGAGCGACCAACTGCCGCACAACAACCGGTTCGCGCCAAATGCGCATAGCATAGCAACCAGTAAACATGTACGGTGGCACAAGACTGGGTCAATATAATTATACATACATTCATCAAATATATTCCATTTGGAAAAAGAAGTTTGCAATGTTTCTGGATGGGTAATTACCAGTAAAGTAACTAAATATACTCCATACGAAGGCCTTCAAAACGCAGGGATATCTTTAATACAATGTCCCGAAATTTGTTAATGGATTCATATGACTATAATTATTAAACCCCCTAAAATCAGAACATTCCAATAAAGAGATCTTGTGAAAAAACACTTTGAAAAATATGAATTTTGCGATTTGTTACTCATTTTCTTAAAACACACCACAATTATGCCATTTTGTTGAATTATCTAAGCATTTGATGTATCATGTCATTACAATCTTTATATCTATATCTATACCATCTATAGAGGGCAGATTTCCTCCAACTGATGTTAAAAGCTCAGAAAGGGCAGAATATCCATGATGCGGATGACCCAGAGCACAGGAACGCAGATAGTAACGGTAACAATAATTTAATTTGTGCTATAGCTGTAAATGGAATACATAGGAAAGAGAAACAACTGCTCATCTTATCTCGTAACTTACACATATGGGTCAGATGTACAATTGGCAGCTCTACACATTTAGGAAATTAGGCTGAAAAGACTAAATTAAGACTAAATTAGGCTGAAAAATGAAGAATACCAGGTATATATGAGTATATTTGGTATTGCATTGATTTAAAGTATCAGTTCTGTTATGTTAAACTGCATTTTGAAGCTCATTTGTGTCTTAAATGTGGGCTATGTGAGAGGATTGGTGAAGGCGAATTGTACATTTTCGGCAAATCTGACCCACATACTTATTTCTGTGGAAGGTTTGATATATAGTCGATATTCAGGGATGCCAGTTAAGTCATGTCCAAAATACGATTTCTTTTCGCCAATATCATAGCTAGAGTAAATTCTCATTATCTAGTGCCTCTACAGTCTGTACAGAATACTTAAAAGTGATTTAAACCAAAAATTGTAATGAACAAACAATGTACGATTTAAACAAATATTTGGACGAAATAAAGGGGAGATTTAGCACATTTTCGAAGTTTAATAAATACTGAAGAATGGCATCCTTGCATGGGATGTTTTCTGTAGCATTTGTGAAACTCTAGTTCTCTAAGTGGTGAGGGGTGGCAAGGTGCTCTTTAAATGGTTCACTGGCCTATTGATTTGTTTAGAACCTGAATTAAAACAAAGTAAAAGTAGCCAGGTGGTGGAGGTGGAGGCAGTCAAAAGTTATGGGTCAGATTTTCAGAAAATGTACAGTTGGCCTTCACCAATCCTCTTAAATATCTCAAATAGCCCATATTTAAGTCGAAAATAAAGTTCAAAATACAGTTCAACCTAACCAAACAGATTGCTAGAATCAATGCAATGACGAATATATACTCGAATTTACCAAGTATTGACCAAATTGGAGCCTAATTTAGCAGAATTTACTAAATGTGTACAGCTACCAATTGTACATTTTCTGAAAATCTGACCCTTATATTTGTTTGGGTGTGTGCAGTGCACCTGGCTGATGGGAGACACTGATGCTAGGCATCCCCTATAATAAAATCCCTTATTTCAGGATTGACGCGGCAGGAGATTCTTGCAAATGCCATGTTCTTCTTTGTGGCTGGTTTTGAGACAGTGTCTCTGGGTGTTACCTATCTCCTCTACTGCCTTGCATGTGACCAGCAATGCCAGAATAAAGTCATAGAGGAGGTAGACAGGCACGTACAGAAAGAGGTAAGGGGAGGTCCTTCTCACATGAATGGGTCAGATTTTCAGAAAATGTACAATTGACAGCTCTACATATTTAGTAAATTCTGCTAAATTAGGCTGCAATTTGGTCAATACTAGGTAAATTCGAGTATATTCGGTATTGCATTGATTCTAGCAATCTGTTTGATTAGGTTGAACTGTATTTTGAACTTTATTTTCGTCTGAAATTTGGGTTATTTCAGAGAATTGGTGAAGATGAATTGTACATTTTCTGAAGATCTGACCCGAATACTGTTAACTGGAAGCCCCATGTGTATCACGGGAAAGAAATTATGATATTGATATGATCGATTATATACTATCGGTCAGGGTAGAGTTCTTGAGGTATGTTTCGTATGAAGCTGAATAATAATATTAATGACATTGGGTAATGATGCACAATGTTTCTTAATCAGTGATAATATATATAAAGGTGTAATTTATAGTCGTGACAATATGTAGTTTCCAGGGTTGGTGCAAAAAGAAGCAAATTAAAAAAGATGTGGGCCAAAATGAGCTCCTTTTGTCTGCGTAAACGATCAGCCCCCCCTGGATCTGTTTGTATCTACCCCCCATCCCACCCAACCCATTCCCCTGATGGTGATTTTATCCTGATTTTACCACAATAATTATTGAGGGGGGGGGGGGCATGTAAATCTATTGTTCCTGTACTTTCTACCACATCTCATAATGATTTCTTCAATTTCCTTAGGAGAAATTTAACTTTAATTCATCAGTGTCTGGTCATTAATCCACTAAAAGCATATGGAAATGATTTGGTGGTTGACATTCTAGTTCTACATAATTATAGAGAGAAAGCATCTTGTTTTACTTAGGACAATATAATCATGGTAGGTTAGTCTCAATACAATTTCATTTGGACGTGAAGATTTCTGATTTCTAAAATATTTGACAGACAAAGTTTTTGAGACCGAAACGTTGGGTAAGAAAATATCTAAAAAGCAACGCACCAAGAGATCGGCGTTCATGGGTCAGATTTTCAGAAAATGTACAATTGGTAGCTGTACATATTTAGTAATTTCTGCTAAAAAAAATGATAGATTTCGGTTTATCTGAATATATTTGGTATCGCATTGATTTAAAGTATCAGTTCTGTTATGCTAAACTGCATTTTGAAGCTCATTTCTGTCTTAAATGTGGGTTTTTTAAGACGATTGATGAAGGTGAATTGTACATTTTCTGACCCTTATACGATCATTTCTCACCCATTTACAAAGTTTTTAATGATTTGCTCTAATAAATTGACAGGGAGAGATAACCTATGAGATTATCAGTAAGCTCAATTACTTGGACCAATGCCTGTCAGAATCTCTCAGGATTTACCCTCCAGCATTCAGGTGAGTCAACATTTTCTATTTCACCATTAAACACCTTGTTTTTAGGGTACAACCAACTCAGTCTGCGGGTCCTGGGTAAGACCATAAAGTGCCTTTCTGTCTCATTTCCCTGTCTCTCTCTCCCTTCTTCTCTATCTCTATTTCCTGGGTAAGACCATAAAGTGCCTTTCTGTCTCATTTCGCTGTCTCTCATTCCCTTCTTCTCTATCTCTATTTCCTGGGTATGACCATAACGTGCCTTTCTGTCTCTTTTCCCTGTCTCTCTCTCCCTTCTTCTCTATCTCTATTTCCTGGGTATGACCATAAAGTGCCTTTCTGTCTCTTTTTCTCTGTCTCTCTCTCCCTTCTTCTCTATCTCTATTTCCTGGGTATGATCATAAACTCAGCTCTCTCGCCCTTGATATAACACTTCAAAGTGTTGATAAGGGCGTAAAGCAACCAATCTCACTCACTCACTCACCAACTCAGTCTGATATGAAATTCTTCAATCTGATTTCTATAGATATTTCTTGTAAGAAACTGGTCCATAGTTGTGATACTCGTTAGAAAAGAATGGCCGAGCAATGGTCACTAACATGAGAAGTGCACAGATTATGAGTAATTTCATCAATCATATTTAGAAGAAGAAAATTACTTTTTGTTTCTGCCTCAGGTGGTTAAAGCCCCAATTAGACCATTAAAGGCAGTGACTAGCAAACACTAATGTATTCATTAAGGCTAACACAATACTTGTTTCAGGGTTGACCGTAAAGCTACACATGATACAGTAGTTGGAGGCTATAAAATAAAGAAAGGGTTGCTGGTCAACATTCCTATTCTGGCCATCCACAGGGATCCAGAAATATGGCCAGATCCCATGAAGTTTGATCCAGACAGGTATGTTATGATTCTCGGTCCTGGGTAAGACCATAAAGTGCCTTTCTGTCTCTTTTATCTGTCTCTCTCTGCCTTCTTCTCTATTTCTTTTTCCTGGGTATGATCATAAACTGCCTCCCTCGCAGCTCTCCTGCCCTTGATATAACACTTCAAAGTGTTGATAAGGGCGTAAAGCAACCAATCTCACTCACTCACTCACTTGACTCACTATGTTATGATTCAATAGACAAGATTTGGAATGGGATATGCTGACTGGTAGACTGGACTGGAGTCCAGAGTAGAGGGGGATGGGTAATTTTGACCGGAACAGGGGCCAAGCCACCTGTGTTTACATTGTGAGGGTGCAGGTTCCAACGGACAAAGAGAGGGCCCTTCATTAAATGTAATTTTAGAGACAGAAAAACATTTGATATTGGCACCAAACTTTAGGATATATGAGACAATGTGCCTGTATGAAATCAGTGCCAGCTGTTGCTATCTCAACCTAAAGAGAGCATTTTGGTTCTTGCCCATTTCAAGATGTCAGAGGATGGATTTTCTACAAAAATCCAAATTTGAGACATATTTTCTAATTAATGCAATACCGAATAGACTTAAAAATATTCAATATACTTATAATTTATCATGTTCAGCCTAAATAATCTGAATTTCATTCAATTCAATTCAATTCAATTCAATAATTCTTTATTGCTGATGTTTTTACAATGAGGTGGACCAACAATCTAAGTAAACATGTGTTTAGTTAGTTCTTCCATTGGATGCCTGAATTTTGTTTTGAGTTTTCTTTTGTTACTCTATTTGCACTACAGTGTTCTATGGTTACTACAAGGTTATACAATGAAATGACAATGTGGATGAAATGGGGTATGGGTTTATGGGTATTATACATATGGTGTCATCACTGTGGATGGTTCCAGTAAGTATTGCCTTGTTGGCAGAATCTCTGATAATCAATTAATTCAGGTGGAGTATATTTAAGTATTGTGCAGCTCAGGTGGTATGGTATCTGGGACGGGGTGTGGTACTAAAACAAGTTACCTCACTCGGCCCAGGGTAAAGTAAAGAGAGAGAGATAGTTGGGGCATGGATAAGGTACTAGAACAAGTTGCCTTTCCAAGCACCCGACACCCCCAGGGGGGGTGGGTGGGGGGTACAGTCACCAGGGATGTGATTCAGGGTGTGTGTTTGTGTTTTGGTTTATGCAGGTCTAAAGGGCGATAGGGTTTTTTCTGTGTATTTTTTGAAAGCATGCTTGTCCTCGATTTTGTGCGCCTCGGTGTGGAGTTCATTCCATCGTTTTTGGCATTTGTAGATCATTGAATTATTGATTTTGGTTAATTTTGACGTTAGGACTAAAAGGTTTTTCCTACCAGGGGCATGGCTCCTGGTGGCTAGTTTTTTGTTGTCTAAATTGTCTGGATTTTGTGCGAGGTAGAAAGACATATCCAAGATGTGTTTATCCCTACGTGCCTGTAGGGGCCAAACGTTTAGTATTTTGTGTTCATTGTCAACGTTCTCATATTTTGTTTTATTGAAAATTATTCTGAGGGCTCTATTCTGTTGTGATTGCAGTTTCTGTAATATTGATTTGGGGGCAGAGTCATATATAAAGTCGCAGAAGTCTAAATTTGGAAGAATGGCCATTTTATATAGATCATGTTTGGCTTTGGTTGTTAATGATTCCCTCGCCCTGTAGAGTAGCCTGATTTTTGCGTTTACTAGGTTAAGGGTATTTTTTGTGTGTGTTTTGAAGGTTAATTGGTTGTCGAGTGTGAAGCCAAGGTATTTGTATTCATGTACGTGTTCCAGGGTCGTTTGTCCTAGAGTCAAGTCCTTGGCGAGAGACATTTGGTTTTTCAGGGCCGTGTGAGATAGGGCAAAGGATATGATTTTGCATTTTGTTGTGTTGAGTGATAATTTGTTTACTGTGCACCAGGAGTGTACATTATTCAGGTCTTGTTGTAAATTGTGATGTAGGTTATTGTTGTCTTTGTTGTTGTAAAATAGAACGGTATCATCCGCATAATGCTGGATGTGGGCGTGTTTGACCACTGAGTGTAGGTCATTGATGTATATTGTGAATAGTATCGGGCCCAGTATTGTCCCCTGAGGTACTCCATAGGTGACTGTACCTTCTTTAGAGTTTAGACCATTTAGCTGCACAATTTGTTTTCTTTCCGACAGGTAGTTTTTGAACCAGAGTTGCTCCATACCCTGTATTCCGTAGACTGCCAGTTTGTCTAGAAGAGTCTGGTGGTGAACTGTATCAAAGGCTTTACTAAAGTCCAGAAATACTGTTTTGTTCATGAGTTTGGAATTTAAATCTGTGTAAATTTTCTTTAAGAAATCAGTTTGGGCTTGTTGTATTGAGTGGTCAGATCTAAATCCATATTGTGATTTGTTGAATAGTTGATTAGATTCGAAGTGGTTATTGATTTGTCCCTGTACTGTTTTCTCTAATATTTTTGCTGGCAGTGAGATACAGGATATGGGCCTGTAGTTATTACATGACATTTTCTCTCCTGTTTTGTATATGGGGGAGACTCTGGCTACCTTGAAAGAAGGAGGAACATTTCCAAGAAGTAATGACAGATTGATAATATGAGTGAATTGATTACATAGTGATAATAAACATGATTTCAAGATCTTTGAGGGAAGGTACTCAATCCCAGAGTTCTTAGATGCATCCATCTTTGTTATTGTTTTGCGAACTTCCTGGGTGGAAACTTCGCTGAACCTAAAGATTTTTGGGGAGTTTTGGCTCTCCATGTAGGATAACGGATCTGTAGGACTATGTGGGATTTTACTGGCTAGGTTGGGGCCAACATTTAGGAAAAAGTTATTGAAGGCATCTGGGACTTCAGATGGGTCTAGCATTCGATTGTCTTTTTCAATGTTTATTGGTGTTGATTTTTTAGTTTTTTCCGGGCTTATAATTGGGCGTAGGAATTCCCAGTATTTTCTCGGGTCTTTGTCGAAAAATTGCAGGTTTGATTTAATGAAAGCAGCCTTCGCCGATTTGCAACCTCGGTTGGCTCTGTTTTTTAGGATTTTGGCTTGTTTTAATAGATCTGGGTCCCGTCCCTTCCTAGCCAGTCTGAATAACCTATCTCTTTCATTCATTACTGAGATCAGGTCATCCGTCATCCATTTAGGCTTTGTACGGACATTCCTGAACTCCTTAAGGGGGCACATTCTATCGAGATACATATTAATGTTATTAAGTAAGAATTTCCAACAATCTTCTGGGTTGGGGTTGTTATAAAACTCGCCCCAGTCCAGGTTTGTCAGAATCTCATTGAGAACTCTCTGATCGAATAGTCGTGTGTTTCTGGCCCAGAAGGTTCTAGTTTCATATCTATTTCTTGGTTTTTTGCGTACCAGAAATATGGGGAAGTGGTCAGACAGGTTGACATTTATAGTACCAGCTTCGGTGACATGTGGGGAGTTCGAGTAGAGGTGGTCTATTATCGTGTTTGATTTCAGAGTTGGCATTTTGAATCTTGATTCTCATGGAATTATGGGACTAACAGTGCTGTATTAAATCTATAGAAAACATGCCATGTTCAGCATGGAACATCTATCAATGTTCTAATGTCAATATCCATGTGTTTTACATGTTTCCAAGACCTCATCTTTCCCTTCATGCATTTGGTTCTCATAGATCATTTATAAAAGCTATGATATCGGTAAAAACATTCTTCCAATTTTTGATAAAAATGGTGCCAAATATTTGTATGTCAGATTTCATCAGAATCCATCCCAGGATGGACTGTAACAGACACATTGGGACATGCAAATTCCCTACTGTACAATTTCTCTGATGCTCTGATCCATGGTTGAGGCAGGTAACCTGTTCTTCTGCTCAAATACACTCGGGTTAGACCCGGTCTTCCTCTGCACCCTGAATGGTTAGGTAATACATTTGTAACATATTAGTGTGTGTGATCAATCAATACATTATACAAATATCATATAAAGAATTCAGAATGGTAGATGGGATGCCGGATGCTGCATATACAGGGAATTACACATACATAGTAAGGCAAGGTAATGTAAGTAGTATATGAGATATGTATGACTGTATATGGCATTACATAGGTACATAGATAACCATGTGGCCCCTCTTCAGAATCAGGACATTTCTATCTTTATTACAACCTTCCACTTTGTGTTTCATACACAGGTTTTCTAGAGAGAACAAGCCAAACATTAAGCAGACGCATTGGATGCCTTTTGGTATAGGACCCAGAAACTGTATTGGCATGAGGCAAGCCCTGTTTGAAGTCAAAGTGGCAGCAGTGGAGATACTGAAAACCCACAGAATGGTCACTTGTGAGAAAACGGAGGTAGGTGTGGGTGATATGTTAAATGGGCCAATAAGAATAATAGTTAGGGCCTCTACACTACCTGTACAAATCATATTAAAAAGGCTTTAAAGGCAAACATTTAGATTCAGAAATAAGAATTTTAGATAAACAAAATTGAAAAAGAAGTTATCATAGAATTTACAGGGAATTTGAGAGTTTTTGGAAGTTTCAAAATAATAGTTACAAATCATTGTTGTCAATGTTTAATATTTGGTTTTAGATCCCGCTGACAATGTCAAGTGCCAAGTCAATGAAGGCAGTAAATGGTGTCTGGATTGAACTCGAGCGCCGGAACTAAACCATGCAGAGCAGAAAAAAATGAATCATTGATAAAAAAATTAGATCCCAAGCCTGCCTCATCTTTTCCTTCACCTGAATAATCGTGCTGCAAAACTGAGTTGATCCATTTTTCGATATCAAAAAATACTGAATAAATGACCCAATGGCGTTCCATAGAAAATGGATCAACTCATTTATTGATATCAAAAATGCTTTTATCGATATCTGAAAATCAATTGTTGATATCTGAAAATCACTTGTTGATATCTGAAAATCACTTGTTGATATCTGAAAATCAATTATTGATATCTGAAAATCAATTATTGATATCTGATATCTGAAATTGATATCAAAAATTGAATTCTTGATATCAATAATTGCATTTATTGATATCAAAAATTGCACTTATTGATATCAAAAAAGCATTTATTGATATCAATAATTCAATTTTAGAATTCAACTTAGCTCTCAACTTAGTGAGAAATGACTTTTGGATATCAAAAAATGCCTTTTTAGATATCAAGAATTGCATTTCTGATATCTATGGAACGCCATTGGGTCATGACCCAATTCCATAATTTTCCGATATAAAAAAATACTGAATAAATGACCCAATGGCGTTCCATAGGCTAGTGTTTAGCTATGAACTAAGATAAAAAATCTCCACTATTATGTGTCAAAATAGATACACCGGGGTAGGCAAAGAAGAGAATAGAAAATGGAGAAATCTATTTTCAGATCTGTCAGATTTAATAGATCTAAATAAATAAATTCTTGCTTTAATCCACTTAATTCGGTTAAACCAACGAACAAGTGGATGCCAAATAGATGTTTAAGCAACACCTTATTCAGTAAATACTGAGTCGATGTATTGGAAAAATGTCCAACTTTCGGTCTAAAGAAGATCACAGATTCTATATGGTAATCGAAGCAAACGTGCAGGAGAAGGAAATATGTAATTCTTGATGTAGAATTGTCCTGGAGAGTGGAAGAAATTTGTTGATAGATTGAATAAAAGAAGATGTCATAAAAACAAAAAAAAACTCGGGGTTATTTGGAAGACCTGTATACATTACAGAAAATACTCCTTTTTCCATCTCTTCATATCTAGTCCGCACTTATATTTACATTTGTTAATGTCTTATGGAAATAAAAATCTATTATCATTATTATTATTATGTTGGGTGGAACCAAACCGCCACTGAAACAACATGTTGCCATATCCTAGGAGAAATTAACCATTCATCTGTCTAATTTTCTAATTTTGAAGAACTGTCATGAATGATAATAATAATAATTCATGCATAATTCCTTGAATAGGGGGGTTGCATGTGCCACTGCGCATGTCTGTTACAGTGCATGCTGGGATGGATTCAGTTCAAATCTGACATACAAATATTTGGTAACATTTTTATCTAAAATTGCAAGAATGTTTTCACCAATATCATAGTTTGTATAAATGATCTATATCAGCCAAATGCATGATGGGAAAGATGGGGAATTGTGTTATGGAAACATGTATATTAGAGCATTGATAAATGGTCCATACTGAACAGGGTATGTTTTCCATAGATTTTACACTGTACCATTAGTCCCATAATTCCATGCGAATCAAGATTCAAAATGGCGGCTATGCAAGTCCTCTATTCCCGCCTGTAGCAGTGCTGACGACGCTGGTATTTACCTTTTAGCATACCTGTACGTTGGCCTAGCGACGCTAGGGGGGGGGGGGGGAGGGGGCGTTGCTACTAAGCACACCGACAGGTATACCGGTGTAACAGTTCTAAATTACCCCCCTCATCTAATATACCCCCCGGTAATTTAGACCTTAGGTTTAAATTACCCCCTCTAGGTTTAAATTACCCCCCTTTGTTTAATTGATAATCTTACACCAACACTTCTAAAAGAACATAATTATTGGGAGAGGTCATATCTAATGCTTATGGGGAAAAAATTAAAGATCAATGTGAGGGTCTAATAATGAAATTTAATGTAATTCTGTATAATAATCTTTTTTTCTTTTTATCTGTTTAAACTGAAAATGTCATTGTAACTGAATGACCATGCTAGCTTATTGCAAATAAAAAAGCAAAACAACTAAAATCTATTCAGTTCTGTCTATCAGGCCTGTACTTTATTCATTTTTTATTTTATTCATTATTACTTTTCTTCTCATAATTAAAAGAATTCATGTTTCAATAGGGGTACATCAGTACTAGATTGGTAACACATTCTGGGGGTATATTAGACCTAAGTTTAGTTTCCCCTTTAGGGGTACTTTGAACCTAGTGGGGGTACATTTAACCTAGGTCTAATATACCCCCGGGGGTACATTGAAACTGGAGGGGGTATATTGGACCTAGGTCAAATGTACCCCCGGCACATTAGACCTAGGTTAGTTATACCGGGGGGTACACCTGGTGGGGGGTACATTAGACCTGCTACACCTGTACAGGTACAAGTCAGGGCCCCTCATTATTATTGAAACATTTTTATACATTTATGGCCTACATGGGTCTCGTGCCTCTGTCGATAGTATAAAAAGTTCATCATAATTGTGTTGCATTACAGGGAAATGAGTCACAAGTCGCAAAAAATATCTTATCATATTTGAAAAAATGAGATCAAGCCGATTCTAATGGTAATGAACAATAGGACATATAAGTAATGATTCTATAATTTAAGTTTCATATCTTAATTTTTGAAAAAAAAAACAGTTATTAATATTTTTGGGTGGATAATCATTAATAACGTACCTAAATATAACTCCATAAGATGACCTTAGAAATGCATAGATATATTAAATACATTGCCTTGAAACTTTGTACACGTATTAATGTTACTAACAGCATCAAGCACCCGAAGAATTAGAATATTCCAACAAAGATATCTTCTAAATAAATCACTTTGAAAAATATCCATTTTGCGACTTATTTTTTTTTATTGTATTAAAGGCCAATTACATAATATCTATCAGAACAATTGAAAAAACGTAGTGTATCACTCAGTGATGTCTTCGTACGTAGCACTTATGACTCATTTTCCTGAAGCATATCACAATAATAACAAAGTAGAATAAAGTAAAACAACGCACACAATGCAATAGAGTACATTATCTTCCACACGTATAACGTTCACTGGGGCTACGTAGCGTTGAAGACGGTTAACAATGAGGCTGGGTAAAACTTACATGCCTACATAAGTGTGTTGTTTTGGGGGATTTTCTTCCCAACCCTAACTAATTGTTACAATGACACTAAGTGTGAAGAAAGAGGTGATATGATATGACCCCGGGGAACGTTTCTTCACACCCTAATCTTTTAACATATGTGATGTGTTTCAGGAAAATGTGTCATAAGTCGCAAAATTGATATTTTTTTTAAGTGTTTTATTCACAAGATGTCTTTGTGTGAATGTTTTTATTTTTGGGGTGCTTAATGCTGTCTATAGCATGAACACATGTATCAAAATTCAAGACAGTGTATTAAATATATTCATGCATTACTATGCTAATCTCATAGAGTACATTTAATTACTTTACTGGTTATTGCCCCGAAGAAACAGTGCAAATTTTTTTTTCCTTCAACAAAAATATCAAACTTGAAATATAAAGATACTTATTAGATTAATATACTGTTTACTATCATTGGAATCGTCTTGATCTTATCTTTTCAAATATGTTGATATCTCAAAATCCATATTTTGCGACTTATGACTCATTCTTCTAAAACGGATCACATATATATATATATTCCCTCAGAAAGACTGTCTAAATGGTGTGTATCTATCTAGAACATTAATGACAAAATGTAACAACGTGATGTAACATTAACAAAAGTTAACTATTTGCCGCTTAAGTTTTTTCCATGTGGGAAGATTGTTTGGTTACTTTAAGAAAATTGAACTGGATCTGAAATAAATATATGAAAAAAGTGAATTGAGGGTGCCTTTTACATGAGTGTATTACTATTTTACCTCGAGCTCAACTCTGTATTTGATTTCCTATCAAAGTGACAGTCTAGGCTCAGAGTTAAGAGATTCCCTTCAAGAGATTCCCTTTAACTTTTATATAATTATATCTAATGGCATGATGGAGGTTTCCAATCGATCTCGACGTCGGGTCAAATCGCACAACACCCCGCAGGGGTGGAGTGCGATTTGACGCTCCGTCTTGATCGATTTGAAACCAAACAGAGTGCCATTGGATATTTATTACATACTGATTTGTAGATCTATTTGTTATATTTACCTTATTATTACTGTATTTCTTGCCAAATTATCGGAACTTTGGGTGAAAACTTTCAAAACTTGCAAGGCAGCGCTAGGCAGCATAACGCAACGTCACCAAGAGCGTAACATTGCCAAACCAATCAAATTGTGTCGTTTGGGTCACATAGTTCCATGACAACCCGTATGGCATTGGTATGCCATATTACTTATCACATGGCACCCCTGTATCACATCATTGTAATCATGTACGTATATAATAATGAATGGAATGGAATCATTGTATGTTATTACCTCATTCTAAACTATATGAGTCTAGGCCCAAAGATGAGAGAGTCCCTTCAAACGGAGGGAAAGCCTCTCACCACAAACTGCAAAGTGCCATTATAATTCCATCAAGAGTGCAATATGTCATTATATTCCCATTAGATCACCTAATCCTAGGCTAGGAAATCAATTAGCGAAGTAGGCGTCTAATCACTGACATACAATGCTTATCTAATCTGACAGTTTGGACTGTTTATAAAATCATGAGTCTTAATTACTTTCATCTTGTTTAAATTATGCTTCCCAGCCCATAGTATGATGCCCCCCATATTGGAGAGTGCATACTGGAGGAACGGTCCCTCTGTGTAAACAGTAGGAGTCGGATTAGTATGGAAAGTCAAATGTAGTCATAACCTAACGGCTCTGGCTTTGCTATTTCGGCCTGTTCAGCCCGTAATGTGATCCTAGTGGTGGCTTCATGAACAAGGCTGGACATTTTCTTTTATATTTTAAATATTGAAAGTTTAGCTATATAACAAAACTCTGACTCCATTAGTTCTTTTTAATTGGATACATTTGACTTGTTAATCCTTTCTAGTTGTTCACATTTAAAAAATGCAGCTATGATCTGACCATGATCAGAGGCTAATTGGGTCAGATCTCAACCCACAGAATGCAATTCTTTACACTGGCCTTGTTTGACCATATTATTTAAATGTTAACCACTTATATAAGCCAGAAAGAATTGTTTAATTTTTTTTAGACATCTAATAAATCCCACCTAATACCTCTGTTTGAATTGCAGTTTTAAGAATAATTCTCTAAAGGATTAGTGAGCAACACTGGGGCCTGTGTGTGCACTGCTTGAGGTATTTTCCTGAGGCAAAGCCATTGGATAACCCACAAAGAGTGCACCAGCAGACCCAAAATGAAGGATATTAATTGTTTTAGTATCTGCCTAAGGTGGTTATAGCGCCTGGAGAGTTCATTGCATTGACTATAAACCTTAAAAACAAACATTTCTATAACCAGAAATATTTCATGAACCATTACACTAAAGTTTTCAGAAATATCATTTATTTAAAAACTATTTACTATTAAAATTATTTATTTATTGTTTTATAGTGTAGCTATTATCAAATAATCACTCATCTATCTACCCTGTTATTCTAATGTTCCATTTGAAAAACAAATTTTGAAATAAAATCTTTTAAAAAAACAAAAAACATCTATATTGCTTATTGTCAAACGCAGTTATCTATCTATACATATAGGTCAGATTTTCAGAAAATGTCCAATTCATCTTCACCAATTCTCTCCAATAACCCAAATTTAAGACTAAAATAAAGTTCAAAATAGAGTTCAACCTAACCGAACAGATTGTTGGAATCAATACAATGCTGAATATACTCGAATTTACCTAGTATTGACCAAATTGACGTTTAATTTAGCAGAATTTACTTAATGAGTACAGCTGCCAATTGTACATTTTCTGAAAATCTCACCCATACACTGCTTTTGTACTACTCTGATACTGTGGCTTATTAATTGACATAGAACATACTTCCAAATTCAGGGATATTCGGAAGATCTGTACTCTTTACAGAGAATACTCCTTTTATTTGTATTTATTTGTATTTTCTCGTCTGCTACATTGTATTCTAACATTGCATCTGTTTATAAAATGACGAGTCCTACTGTCATCTTGTTTAAATTATGCTTCCCAGCCAATATTCTATCTATTATTATTTCCTTGTATTTACCCTGAATGCCACTATGTATACACTTCTTGACCTATTTCACTTCCACCATCCTCAATTCCTATACCTCCTATACAAATGCGATTTAGCTACCGATATCGCCGCCTACACAGGTTATGTGTACATTTGGTCGTCCATAGTTTCACTGCGAGCGCCAGACACACAGCCTGATAAATTCATCGATGATAAGGAGCGGTTTGTGTATTTCACAACATCGGGATATCTCAAGCAATACCTTAGATATAAGCTTCCAGTGGCTGCCAATTGTGTACTATGTTGTGGGATGTGTAGCGGATGTACATAATGCGTAGCCACGCTCGCATGTAGTGCCACAGAGATCGGAGGATTCATTATTTGGAGGTTATTGGGAGAGTGCCAGCCAAACACCAGTGTACAGCAGCAGCCACACACCATGAACTGGAGCGGGGTCATTCGCTGGCCGGGGCTCTGTGGCCAGTCAACCTTGAATAATACCGATCAAGATATATTTTGGGTAAGTTCATTTCTCGATTGATTGCACCTGATCAAGATAATTATCATAGAATTTTTTTTTATTATTATTTTTTTTTAATATTGTAACTCCACAGACGCTACACATTATTTACACAATCTTTACATATTTTCGTCTATATCAGTCATATTTTCCTCGACAAATCGCTGTCCCTGACAAAGCCCCCCAACCCGAAATATTGGACGAAAAAATAAAATGGAAAAAAAAATCGAAGATGAAGTTTTGATGGTCCTATGTTCAAACAGAATCTATTTTTTTTTGATAATGTGTTCGAATCAGTTAATTGTCTATAATTCAAAATATTTCTTTCATGAAGTTATCATTTTGATTATTTTGATTGATAAAGCCAATTGTCAATTGAGATGTGCTTTGCAATATGAAATAAACGAATTTGAACAAAAAAATAAAGTATTGATCGCCTCCAGGTTACATCAGATCAAAATGGGGAACTCTCCTGCTAAGGCAGGTCTTCATGCCCTCATTGCCTAATTCTGTATATATTGAGGACATGACAAAATATTATCATCTTAAAAATAAATTATTTAACACTGGTCGTTTTATTTTTATATTTTGATGTCATCAAAAGCTCTTATGGGCAAATCGTTGTACACCAATTTGGAATATGCCCTGTTTCACTCACTGCTTCTGTGGGTTTTAAACTATGTTGGTTGCATGTAAGACACACACATCTGTGTTGACCGTTGATGTTGATTTTAGACTCTTAAACCCATATTATGTTTACGTAGCCTCTTTACTAACACAAGCTATTATTTGACATCTTTGCGATGTTATAATAAGGGTTTTTTTTTGGTTTTTTTTTTTATAAAGTATGAGTATTGTGAGCTGAAGAGAGAAAACCGGCGCTGGTGAGCGATAATGAGTGAATGCAAGGCTCCTAACGCTTTCCTTACCAAATGTCAAGACAGTGTTTTATTAAATATATGCAAAAGATGAGACCAAGCCGGTTGTAATGAGAGTAAAGTTTGGGAATCTAATAAGTATTTCTGTATCTTAAGTTTGATAAATTTTTTTTTAAAAAAGAGTTTGCAATATTTTTGGGTGGACAATTACTAGTAATATACCGAAATAAACTCTATAAGGTGACCTTAGAAATGCATGAATATATTTACTACACTGTCCTGAAATTTGGTACATGTAATCATGCTGCTTGAGGCTCTAAACACCCCAATTAAGAGAACACTCATTCAAAGAGATATTGTTAATAAAACATTAAAAAAAAATAGATTTGCGACTTGTGACTCACTTCCCCGGAACACACAAACATGGGTCAGATTTTCAAAAAATGTACAATTCAACGTCACCAATCCTCTTAAATAACCCAAATGTTAGAAGAAAATAAAGTTCAGAATGCAGTACAACCTATCCAAACAGATTGCTAGAATCAATGCAATGCGGAATATACTCGAATTTACCTAGTATTGACCAAATTGCAGCCTAATGTAGCAGAAATTACAAAATGTATACAGCTGCCAATTGTACACTTTCTGAAAATCTGACCCACATGGCGGACATGCAAATGCCCTATTGCCCCACCCACTCCCTCCAGGGCAGCTAATCCATTAGGTACAACTAAACCCTGAGGTCGGGCCCAGTGTACTGGTGCTGGGTAAGGCAATGCCTTTACCTACAGATGTGGGTCAGAAAATGAACAATTCACCTTCGCCAATCTTCTCAAATGACCCAAATTTTAGACGAAAATAAAGTTCAAAATACAGTTCAACCTAACCAGACAGATTGCTAAAATCAATGCAATGCCGAATGTACTCGAATTTTCCTAGTATTGACCAAATTGCAGCCTAATTTAGCAGAATTTACTAAATGTGTAGAGCTGCCAATTGTACATTTTCTGAAAATCTGACCCATGTAATAAGATAAGTACCTGTTATGTAACATTACGTAACATTGCGTAACCTCATTATCTATCTAATTATCACCTATTAATTATATTATCTCATTACTAAAATCGCTAATTATACTTAGCTATCCAGTACTGTGCAAGTCTACTTATTCATGCTAAGCCATAGGTATTACGTAAGGGCTCCGCCCCCTACTCTTTACCCACATCCTGAAGGAACATGTGTACAGATTCTAGTTCATTAAATGAGTTGCTTCCATCATACCTTAACATACCCACCAAGTACCACATAATACACTTCATGGTGTAACATAGACCGGCAAACATTGAATTGAATTGAAAAATACTTTATTTGTCTCAGGTGTTACCAGTATGAGTCTAACCAGGCTTCTGGTTAAATCCATATCTTCCAGCCATTACCTTATAAAAAAGGATTGCTAGATTATATTATGAGAGTGATTGCCTAATAAGTACATGATATGACACCGTTTATAATAAGACATAAAACAAATTATAAAGCAATGTAATATGTTAAAAACTTCAAATCTGTACATTATTTTCAAATATAGGATGAGACATATCACAATAATTATTGTGAAGATCTGCCAATAAAATCGTTTAGAAATGAAATAAAACAGATAATATGAACATCAACAGGTCAAATAGTAATAAAGTCATATACACTCATGCCAAGTTCATTGTATGAGTTTATAATAAGTTAAAGCTCTCAGTCATTAGGACAAAACACATCTTGCCAAATTGATAGGACTGCATTTATCAATATTGTGCTACTGTTATATGTTCATACAAAAGTTACTCATTATGACTTAAAGGACTGCATTTATCAATATTGTGCTACTGTTATATGAGTATACATAGATGGAAGCTAGCTAGGGTTGTGGAGGTTGTGGAGGGAGACCTCGGGGCTACGCTGCGCTGCGCCCCTCGGTCTCCCCCCGCAACCTCGATGGATAAAAGTTCCACAGACCCCACCCGTGATAAATATAAAATAAAATATTTTTATAAAATAAAAGTTTCCCCAGCTTTCTAGGCCTCTTAGAAGTTAATCTAACCTTTCTTGTTCTATCTAGAAGTATTAGATTTCAATCTGCATTAATCAATACCAGAATTCATGAGAAACAATCGGTGAGGGAAATTACGGTAAAATGTAAACAATGTGGGTCTACTCTCATGGTGCAGTCAGTCAAGTGGCGTATTCGATTCGCTACCGTACCCGATTCAGTATATATGATCTTTGTTCATGGTGGCTCTACATTGATATACTTTAGCAAAATAACATTTTATAATGTCATTATACTGTAGAACTTTTCATTTTGAAGCTTTATATTTATTATTTCAAGAGAAATTGGGGGTGAACGTTGGGTGGCACATTTATACACAATTTGACTTCAGGTGATCAGGCTTAGCTGCCGGACCTATTTGTGTGTATCAGCCAAGGGCGCGGTAATTTTCATGTTATCACCCGCCTTGACCAAGTGGGTGATACAATGCTGAAGGTATGGGCAACTCCTCACAGGGGTGAAATAGAATTGCTACTCGTATTATGACTTATAGGGTTGTATCTATTAATATTGTTATATGGCTATACAATTGCTACTCGTATTATGATTGATACAACTGAATTTATCAATATTGTGCTGCTGTTATATGTTTATATACAAGAGTTACTCATATTATGACTTATAGGACTGAATCTACCAATATTCTGCTTTGTTATATGTTTAAACAAGAGTTACTCATATTATGACTTATAGGGCTGTATTTATCAATATTCTGCTTTTGTTATATGTTTATATACAAAAGTTACTTATATTATGACTTTGGTCCTGGGTATGACCATAAAGTGCCTTTCTGTCTCTTTCCTCTTGTCTCTCTCTCCCTTCTCCTCTATCTCTATTTCCTCGGTAAACTCGATAAACTGCCTCCCTCTCAGCTCTCCCGCCCTTGATAGAACATATTAAATGTGTTGATAAGGGCATAAAGCAACCAGTCTCACTCACTCACTCATATTATGACTTATAGGACTGAATCTATCAATATTCTGCTGTTGTTATATGTTCATACAATTGTGTGAAGTCGAATCGGGTAGTGAACCTGTGTTTAGTGACGCTGTTGATAAGACTCTAACTGATTTAGCAGATAAGCTATCCGACCTGCTCTACCTAGGGCAAGAAAAAGTGCAACAAGTTTGTTATCCGACCTACTCTACCTAGGCCAAGAAAAAGTGCAACAAGTTTGTTTTTCTAATAAAGGACATTTTGTAATAGACCAAATTCATCCGAATAACATAAAATTAGATCTGCCATTGTTTTAAACAAGAGAACAATTGATTCATAACAAACAAGATAATAATACTGATAATAGATTTTGTATTTCCATATCAGATTTACAAGTGTCATGCAATGTAAAATTAAAGATAACATTATGGAAAGAGAAACAATCTCTGTGATTATCACAAGTCTTTCAAGTGTCCCTTAAATATGGTTGATCTCGGCTATGATATCTTATCTTTCTTCTCTACATCTTTCGAATTTCTGGTTTAAATTGCTAAAAGAGTTGGATTCCGAAGCCTAAGCCCACAATGGATAACATCTATTAATGGTTGCTATAATTATTGTTCAGAAAATAGCAGTTACGTCCACTGAACGATCAGTGGAGAAGTAAAAAACTCATATCTTATCTTTCATCTTTTTTTTTTAGGTTCGTGGGATATAATATATAGGCAATATAATAATGTTTTATTTCATATTTTACACTGACTATTAAAAGATATTTGTCAAATGTGATGAGAAACAAAAAATGGAGTGCTAAGTCGAAAACAATGTCTCTGATAAGATGAGATTAAATGGATTACAACAATGGAAGTGTTCGGGACGCACATGTAGGGTTTTAGTTGCATACTGATACAGGGTTTATAATTATTATTTTGTCGATTTTGTATTTAAGTCTAACGCACCAACACCATTGCGCAGGTCCTTTATGTTTAGCTACTCTTTATTTCTTTTGGGTAGACTTAAAGCTATCAAAAGATACTTGAACTTTTCGATGGAAATGTTCTTAAATATCTGTATGTCAGATTTAAACAGAATTCATCCCAATAGGCACTGTAAAAGGCATGCGCAGTGAAATACGCAAATCCCCTACCACTGTCCATGTGAGATGAGAGTTTGAAGAAGAGGTTGGGCTATATTGCTATGACTAGTACACCCCCCCCCCCATGTGTAAAATATGTATATGGGTAAGATTTTCAGAAAATGTACAATTGGCAGCTCTACACATTTAGGAAATTCTCCTAAATTAGGCTTAAAAATGAAGAATACCAGGTATATCTGAGTATATTTGGTATCATATTAATTTAGAGTATCAGTTCTGTTATGTTAAACTGTATTTTGAAGCTGATTTATGTCTTAAATGTGGGCTATTTGAGAGGATCTGTGAAGGCAAATTGTACATTTTCTGAACATCTGACCCACATGCAGGATTTAGCAAGGATGCACCGCCAGTGTATGGATGCACACGTATTTGCTAAGTATGTGGATTTAGTGAAGATTGGGTTAGGATTTAAAAAGTAAAACCAGGATTTTTTTCCAGTTTTTTCCAGTGTAGCAAAACCAACTGGTCACAGGGACTGTTTCAACACTCATAGTTTTATGTCAGTCGTTGATAATATATATGCATTGTATTTAGTCGGCAAAGAAAATCTAAAAGAAATATGATTTTCTTGACCGTTTTGCATAGGTCCTTGTGACAGAATGTAGTAATATGATCATGATTTAACCGATATTTCTGTTGAAATTGCTCACAGTTTGTTTCTGCAGACATTCTTTTTCGATGACGTGAAACCTATCCCTCTTGTGAAATTGTTTATTGAAATAAAATATGTTTAAAAACAAATCCATAAGCTTGAATACATTTCCAATTTCCCGAACCACTCTATAGTTTGGCGCTGGATTCCTTAACAGGGAAGGGGTGGGGGTGGGGGGGGGGGAGGTGAGATGCTTTGGCCATTTAAGTGACATTAAACGTTGGCCCCGTGATATGGCAGTAGAGAATTAAAGCCAAGACAGGAGGATCCTTCCCCCAAATTGGGTCAGGGGAGGCGAGCTGAGGCCATAACCCAGCTGTTTTTTTATGGGGATGTGAACTGATTACAGGGACTAATGATATTCCTTCTTCCACACATCAACAGCAGAGAGAAATCACCGTTGTTTGATTATCCTGTCATAAACTATAGGATTATGATGAGCGAGGAAGAAAAGTATTTTTTTTGTTCTCTTTTGCCCGCTTAAGATGTTAACATACACATGGGTCAGATCTTCAGAAAATGTACAATTGGCAGCTCTAGACGTTTAATACATTCTGGTAAACTAGGCTGCAATTTGGTCAATACTAGGTGAATTCGAGCATATTTGGCATTGCATTGATTCTACCAATCTGTTGGTTAGATTAAACTGTATTTTGAAAGTCGTTTTTGGCTTAAGTTTGAGAGGATTGGCGAAGTTGAATTGTACATTTTCTGAAAATCTTACCCATATACATAGTTGCTTGCAGTCATATTAATATTTTAAATTGAATTAGATTGAATCTTCAGCTAATTCATTTTCATTTCTCCAACTACTCTAGGATTATGATGGACTTATGAGCACGCCCACTCCAGACTTCCCGCCATGCTTCCAGTACTCTGCACTGTCATGGGCGTGGCTTGGATACATGTGGGTGTGTCTTCCATTCTACTCTATTTACCTCTACTGCCGGAGTGACAGATATAAACCTTGTGTTAAAACTCGACTCAACAAATTTAAACTGGTAGGTACCACACATTTAAGTCATTATAGTCATTTTTTGAATTTAGAATTTGTACACAGCAAATACCTTTTAAATGACAATTGAAACGTAGATAGACTGGTGCAACCTACTCTGGCTATAGCAATCAAAGAGGTTCAGTAGCATGGCAAGATTATGGGCTCACGGGAAGCAATTCTATGGAGAATGGCCATGGTCTACCGCCCACTGTTGTGTCTACTACCTACACTACATCCTAGAAAACATGGGTATTGTAAAACGTAAAAGAAACAAAAAGGCAGTTAACTGATTCCAAATTATTTGGCCAAATTCTTTAGAAAAATCAAAGCATAAACCCTCTATAAACTAAACTACGGGAGAGAAATGGCCCAATGGGGTATATATATATATAGAATTTTTATTCAGCAAACATGTACATTTGTTGTAATATAAGCGGGAAAAGGACAAGGTTCGGTCTCCTATGGAGTTCTTCCGAGTAGCCCTTTTAAAATAAATAGTAAAGTATACATGACAATGTAGTTTGACAGTGTAACAGTGGTACAATTTCTATTCAATGATTTAACACAATTATAATTTGAATGGTAGTGGTTTTACGTTTATACATTTTGTTCGTTATTAGCTTATGGCTGCAGTCCTGTTTTTACTTTCTACATCTATGTCTTAGATATTAGTTAAGACGCGTTATTTCTGCAGTTTAGTTTTTTGTTTCCTCTCTGCCTGGACTGGCAGTGTGGGTTGCTGTAAACAATGTGTCTCTTCCTACACTGGTCGAGAGTTAGGTAATAGTATATTTTTAACTGAAATTAGGTATTGTGTCTCTTGGGTATCCCCCAAGTGTGGCAAACCACGATGTGAATGTTGTCTATGGCTTAAAGAGACATCAGACATCCACCATGGCCAACCCCATTATCGGCAAAATAACATGTAATTCCAAAAATATCATCTATATCATTGAATGCACTCAATGCAAAGAATACTATGTAGGGGAAATCTCAAATTCATTTCGACAGAGATCACAGGGCCACCTACATGAGATTCAGTCAGAACAGAAAAAACCAGTTGCTGAACATTTCAATGATATATTCCATACTGCAGAGGAAAATATATGGCGATTTTTCCAATAGAACAAATAATAGATCAAGGCTCAGATGAAAAAAACAATAAAAAAAGATTACAAATTGAAGGCAAATGGATCCTGTATCCATTTGCCTTCCTAATGAAAAGAATATAAAATTGCCAGAAATGGGAACTATTGCGTTTGTAACAGTATATATAATGCAACCTCCATAAAAATCACTGAAACTTTTAAAAACACATACAAAAACCTGCAAAACTTATTATATCTTAGACATTTTAGAGAGGAGCTAGTCTTTGGATAAAGAAGAAATCCAAATATCAGTAATATGTTAGTTTCAACTAAACTCAGTTGAAGTTTAATAGGTTTATAGCCTATTTTGTCTCCTACTGCACAAAACAATGCAGAACTGCCAGCTGATTGTGCAGTTTTGCAGTTTCGGAAAAAACTCAAAATTGGTTCTCTTGGATGGATTCAGTTCAAATCTAGCATACTTCACCAACATACATCTGGCAATATTTTATCAAAACATGCAAGGAACAGACACATCATAATTATATATATATATAGTAAATCTTTATAAGTTTATAGGGAACAATACGTAATGCAATATTTGCTTCTGCCTGCCCAGATTCATTAATCGATATGACTTTACTTACTTTCAGTTGTTGGCAGTATTGTTGGTCCTGGTGTCTCTGGCAGATTTTATTTATACATTCATGCAGAAAAATGATTCTCAACAACCCCCACTGGTGCTATACCTAGACTCAGGACTCAGGAGTCTAACATTCGTGAGTAACATTGATCACCTTTTCCTCTCTCTATTGCATTAACACTATTTTTTTTCCCCCTTTTTTTTTTTATTTTTTTTTACAAATTGATATTTTATTCAATCTATCAACAAAACAATCCTGAACGGTTAACATCGAAAAGTACAATCCGCCCACTGCTTGCCAATTAACACTAATTTAATAATCAGACAAACAGTTTTTTTAAAAACAAATCTTTTTCTCAAAGGTTTCACAGTGTGGTATTTCTCATTTTGAGAAGTCAAAAGACAATTATACATCAAGATATATATACGCAAAACCACAACATACAATATGATCAATCCTCCCAATTTTACACTACATCAAAGCATCTTACCAAAATGAAAATAGGTGTTTCCCCCTTTTTTTTTACTTTTGGCCTCTATTAAAATCAAAAGACAATGTTGTTTCCAATAATAAAAGAAATACAATCTCCATAATAACGCACCAGAGTAGAGTTCCATTAACTCCCCATCATTTCTATAGCCATTCAGGTACAATCTTATGAATACATCGATTAATACACAAGACCTACTTGGGCCAGATCCTTAATCATTTAGTCAGCTAAGGTTTTTCAAGTCTGTCCCTTGAATTCTGAATTACTCAAGGGTACGTAATTTTAATGACAACTCACATCGAATGAAAGAAAACGTTTACTCATGTAATCATATCCTCTCTGGTTCAAGGTAAAAGTTCTGTTTTGAAATCTTCTTTCCTAAGCATGCATTTAAAGTGGCCCTCTCATAAAGATTTGTGTCCTATTGTTCCATTCTATTCCAACCCATTTAAAGGTCATTTGACCAGACTTGGGTTTGGCTGCTATTGCAACAGGGCTTAGAAAAATTCCCCTTCATTAGACCCGCCATAATAGATTATAATATGTGATGTGTTTTAGGAAAATGAGTCATAAGTCGCAAAAAATAGATTTTGAGATACTATTATATTTGAAAAGATGAGATCAACCCGATTCCAATGATAGTGAACAGTCTTATAATCTAATAAGTATTTCTAGATTTTAAGTTTGATATTTTCGTTTTTGAAAAAAAAAAGTTTCCAATATTCCTGGGGGTCAATAAACAGTAAAGTAACTAAATGTAGTCCACATGACCTTTAAAACGAAAGGTTATATTATATAGATTGTCCTGAAATTTGAGACATAGATTGATGTAACCATGAGTTATCAACCCTTAAAAAATTAGAACATTCCAATAATGTGATCTTGTGAAAAAAACACTTTAACAAATATCATTTTTGCAACTTATGACTCATTTTCCTGAAACACATCACATATTGTTAGATTATGCATGGTTATTTGTTGTCGTAAAGGCTGAGGATGCAGCATAAAATTTAATTAATTTGATTCAAATTTGATTTAAATTTAATCTAAATTGAATTAAATTAAATAAAAAAATAATTTGTGAATTTAAATTAAATTTAATTTAGATTTAAATCTAAATCTAAATTTAATTAAATTATTCAATTTACAATAACAGAAAAATGACTTTGCTAAGACGTGACCTGTATCATCACGATGCATTATGTTGCAGCTGGCAGCCCTTATATACATCCACCTCATCCACAGTGTGGGTATACACTCCTCAGGGCTCTTCTTCATCTTCTGGTTTCTACAAATACTTATCAATATAGTGCAGTTCAGATCAAGAATAATCAAGTACCAGGCAAGTCAGGTCAGTATGTGGGTCAGATTTTCAGAAAATGTACAATTAGCAGCTCTACACATTTAGGAAATTCTCCTATATTAGGCTGAACAATGAAGAATACCGGGTATATCTGAGTATATTTGGTATCACATTGATTTAAAGTATCAGTTCTGTTACGTTAAACTGTATTTTGAAGCTTATTTTTGTCTTAAATGTGGGTTATTTGAGAGGATTAGTGAAGGCGAATTGTACATTTTCTGAAAATCTGACCCTTATGTGAATTTGGCAGTTCCGAGATCGCAGCCAGGGGCACGTAAATCTATGTAATTCCTCAAAACAGAGGAGGATGGTATTTGGGTGAAATTTCCAGAAAATGTACAACTCACATTCAGAAAGCCTTCCAAATAACCCGAATTTAATGCAAAAATGAGACTCAAGACACAGTTCAACATAGCTAAACACATCCTTTGAGTCAACTCGACACCAAATATACCCAGATAAACCCAGTATTGACCATTTTTCAGTCGAATTAAGCAGGATTTACTAAATGCGTAGATCTGCTGATTGTGCATTTTCTGAAGATCTGACCCATTTCTTTTTATTGAGAAGTAGTACAAAGACACTAGGTGTAGGTTCCTATTTTCGTTTGCTTTGAGTAATTGCTTTGGATGCATACATATGGGAAAGGAGAAGGGTGCTAAGTAAGAGGAGAAGGGTGCTAAAATGTCCTTTTTATATTGCAGGGTAATTATGATGACCTGTTCAGATTTATTACATTTTATATTTATTATGGACTGGCATTGGTCAGTTTCCTCCTTGAGTTTGTTGCTGATGTTCAACCCAGTGCAACCAGGGCCGCGCCAGATGAGAGAACTCCTTTACTGGGGCACGCCCAGACAAGGCAAAGGGAGCAAGAGCTAGTAAGTACATTACAATTTACACCCCATTACCCAATCATATGTGATGTGTTTCAGGAAAATGAGTCATAAGTCGCCAAAAAATCGATTTTGAGATTGCATTATATTTGAAAAGATGAGATCAAGCTGATTCCAATGATAGTAAACAGTCTAATAATCCAATAAGTATTTCTAGATTTTAAGTTTGATATTTTTATTTTGGAAAACAAATTTGCAATATTTCGGGGGGGGGGGGGGGGTCGTAAACATTAAAGTAACTAAATTAGTCCATACGAGGACCTTTAAAACGAAATGATACTTTATATAGATTTTCCTGATATTTGATACATCGATTGATATAGCTATAAGTGATACACTCCCTAAGAATTAGAACATTTCAATAAAGTGATCTTGTGAAAAAACACTTTGAAAAATATCATTTTTGCGACTTATGACTCATTTTCCTGAAACACATCACATATTGCTAGTTGTTGTATGTAGAATCGTTCCAGACTCAAAGAAGGATCGAATTACATTTCAACATAACCTAGTAGACTTTTATAAATGAACACAACACCAGATATATATTATTATTTATGTTGTTACCTAATGATTTCCCTGATATAACAACCCATAACTTCAAGATACTTGGTTATGTCGAAGACATGCATAATTTAATATCATGTGTACATCATTGTGAACTAAGCCATGTAAACTGGAGTGATATAGGGCGGGTAACAAAGAATTATTAGATATGAATGTCTGATTTTGCAGCCCGAATGTCCTGAGTTGAAGGCTACATTTTTGTCAAACCTCACTCATTGGTGGATCACGCCGTAAGTTGTTTGTTTTCTAAAATAATTATTGTGTAATTATTGTGTCTTTGTGAGAGAATCCATATAATATACGGCTAGAGCGATTTCTAGGAAAGGAGGTAGAAAAGAAATGGTAGAAAGAAGGTTTTCTTTGTCCAGAATGTTCTCGGAATTTGTTGTTTTACAAACCACTTTACTGATCTGTAGAGGTATGTCCCCCCTCTCTGGATGTCGTCTTATGTGGTTTGTGAAGGTATTTGGGGTGGAAATGTGATTTTGAAGCCCTTTTTATTCATTTTTTTATACAACTATTTTTAGCACGGGAAAGCCCCTGTTAGAAAGTAAAAGAGATTGACGTCATGCCTCTCCCACCATCTGTGGCAACGTGGGATTCCCTAGCAACTGGAGGGAGAGGGAAGAAGAGTTCAAGAGGGAGGGAGGGAAAGGGCGGGAGAGGGAATGAGAAAAAATTAAGGAAGCATAAGGATAGGGTGGGAGAAATCGGATAGGGTCAGGGACAAGAGGATATCTGGGGTGGAAATGTGATTTTGAAGCCCTTTTTAGTTTTTTAGTTGTGTTCTATACAACTGTTTTTAGCCTGGGGAAGCCTTCGGGAGAGCCTTTCTGGGACCCCCAGGCTCTGGGATACTAGGGGGAGCATGATGAAGAGGGCAGGGAGAGTGTGTGTGTGTGTGGGGGGGGGGGATCGGAGAGGGGAGGGGGAGCATGATTTTCTAATCAAACTTGAATATATAATTTAAAAAGTCTCTACCACTCTACCAAATTTAAAACAAATGTAAAATATAGAAAACATTATGTAACAGCAACTTCATCATAAAAAATAAAACAAAATGTAATCCAAAATATATCAGGCAAGTTCCGAGTAGTGCTGACAGATCATATGCTATCCCCTTTTTCTTTTTTATGTAACTGTATGCTTAATGAGAAATAAAAGTTCTATAATGATAATAATGAGGAAGAGGGGAGGGAGATGGGGGAGGCGGAAGGGCGGGGGGAAATCGGAGATGGGGTTGGGAGGGAAAAACAGGTATGAAAGACAGAGAAGAGGGGGAGGGAGGGAAAACAGGGAGAGGAGGAAGTGTGGGGAGAGAGAGTGACCGTCCGGAGGACGGGTACTTTGCTAGTATATATATATATATATATATATATATATACGGGTCAAGTCTTCAGAAGATGTACAATTGGCCTTCACCGATCCCCTCAAATAACCCAAATTTAAGACAAAAATTCTGGTTCAAATACAGTTCAACATAACCAGACAGATTTATTGAATGAATACAAGCCGGATATATTATTTATAATTTTTCACTTTAATTTAGCAGACTTTAATTGAGAGACGTGTATAGAAGTTTAGATTGTTCAATTTTGAACAGCCAAGAAATTTTGAACAGACAAAATCATTGTCAGTATTTGCATTTAATTTTCCTTACACAACAGAATGTTATGGAGTGGGTACAAACGACCCCTGGAGTTCAAGGACATGCCTGATATCCTGGAGGAAGATAAGGCTGATGTACTAGTGGGCCGCTTTTATGATACATGGAACGAGGAAATAAAGAAGAAAGACAAACCATCGTTTCTCAAAGCCTTGGTCTACACATGTCCGACGGATATCCTCATTGCAGCAGTGTATAGATTAGTTGCAGCCGTTATGGAGTTCTCCAACCCACTCTTGCTCCAGTAAGTCCTATGCCTTTTTATGTTAGATTCATTGGCTTAGCCGTGGACAAACACAGCCAATTTGGCTCCCGATTGTCCCCCGATTTTGGTCTTCCAATGAATCCTAGGATTTCATTTCCAATCCTTGTTGATCTTATTTCAGAAACATAAACCAGGACCAGGTAAACTGACAGCTTACATAAATGATCTATGGAACCAAATGCATGATGGGAAATTTGGTGGCTTGTGTTATCGAAGCATGTATAACACATGGATATTGACATTAGAGCATTGATAAATAGTCTATGCTGAACATGGCATGTTTTCTATAGATTTTATACAGTACCATTGATCCCATAATTCCATGTGAATCAAGATTCAAAATGGCGGCTATGCAAATCCCCTATTATATGATACATACATGTCTTGACATTTGTTACGTGTAGTGATTTCCTAAGTGGAGTCATGATTTTTACATATTGGTACTAACCACCGCTTCTGAATTTCTGAATTTTTCTGAATTTAGACTGAATTTAGAAACTGTACATACAAATAGATAAAACTCTCTAAATTAATTGAATCCAGATGATGACGTCATCAATGAGTAAAAAGTGCTACTCTAATTCACACCTCCATTTTCATTTTTAATTTCCACCGTTCTACTCATCATCCTCGGAAGTCAACACACAGGATATGAATCTACATCAACAATAAAACAAGAACAACCCCCTATTCACTAAGACAATGATATCTGCCTATAATTATATGGGTGATATTTTCAGAAAATGTACAATTCGCCTTCACCGATCCTCTCAAATAGCCCACATTTAAGACAAAAACGAGCTTCAAAATGCAGTTTAACATAGCAGAACTGATACTTTAAATCAACGCGAAACCAAATATACTCAGATATACCCGGTATTCTTCATTTTTCAGCCTAATTTAGGAGAATTTCCTAAATGTGTAGAGCTGCCAACTGTACATTTTCTGAAAATCTGACCCATTTATAATTACAGAGCAGTTATAGGCTGGGTGACTAGTGATGATCCTTACACACTGAAAGGCTATGTACTCGCCCTGACCCTGCTACTCACCAACTTCCTCAACGCCATCCTCTACCAGCAGTTCTTCAAATACTCCTACAAGTCAGCATACAAACTCAGAGCAGTTATACAGGCAGCAGTCTACAGGAAGGTAAGTCATACAAACTCAGAGCAGTTATACAGGCAGCAGTCTACAGGAAGGTTAGGCATACAAACTCAGAGCAGTTATACAGGCAGCAGTCTACAGGAAGGTTAGGCATACAAACTATAAGCAGTTATACAAGCAGCAGTCTACAGGAAGGTAAGTCATACAAACTATAAGCAGTTATACAGGCAGCAGTCTACAGGAAGGTTAGTCATACAAACTATAAGCAGTTATACAAGCAGCAGTCTACAGGAAGGTAAGTCATACAAACTCAGAGCAGTTATACAGGCAGCAGTCTACAGGAAGGTAAGTCATACAAACTCAGAGCAGTTATACAGGCAGCAGTCTACAGGAAGGTAAGTCATACAAACTATAAGCAGTTATACAGGCAGCAGTCTACAGGAAGGTTAGTCATACAAACTCAGAGCAGTTATACAGGCAGCAGTCTACAGGAAGGTAAGTCATACAAACTCAGAGCAGTTATACAGGCAGCAGTCTACAGGAAGGTAAGTCATACAAACTCAGAGCAGTTATACAGGCAGCAGTCTACAGGAAGGTAAGTCATACAAACTATAAGCAGTTATACAAGCAGCAGTCTACAGGAAGGTAAGTCATACAAACTCAGAGCAGTTATACAGGCAGCAGTCTACAGGAAGGTAAGTCATACAAACTATAAGCAGTTATACAAGCAGCAGTCTACAGGAAGGTTAGTCATACAAACTATAAGCAGTTATACAGGCAGCAGTCTACAGGAAGGTTAGTCATACAAACTATAAGCAGTTATACAGGCAGCAGTCTACAGGAAGGTTAGTCATACAAACTATAAGCAGTTATACAGGCAGCAGTCTACAGGAAGGTTAGGCATACAAACTATAAGCAGTTATACAGGCAGCAGTCTACAGGAAGGTTAGTCATACAAACTATAAGCAGTTATACAGGCAGCAGTCTACAGGAAGGTAAGTCATACAAACTATAAGCAGTTATACAGGCAGCAGTCTACAGGAAGGTAAGTCATACAAACTATAAGCAGTTATACAGGCAGCAGTCTACAGGAAGGTAAGTCATACAAACTATAAGCAGTTATACAAGCAGCAGTCTACAGGAAGGTTAGTCATACAAACTATAAGCAGTTATACAGGCAGCAGTCTACAGGAAGGTAAGTCATACAAACTATAAGCAGTTATACAGGCAGCAGTCTACAGGAAGGTTAGTCATACAAACTATAAGCAGTTATACAGGCAGCAGTCTACAGGAAGGTAAGTCATACAAACTCAGAGCAGTTATACAGGCAGCAGTCTACAGGAAGGTAAGTCATACAAACTATAAGCAGTTATACAGGCAGCAGTCTACAGGAAGGTTAGTCATACAAACTCAGAGCAGTTATACAGGCAGCAGTCTACAGGAAGGTTAGTCATACAAACTCAGAGCAGTTATACAAGCAGCAGTCTACAGGAAGGTAAGTCATACAAACTATAAGCAGTTATACAAGCAGCAGTCTACAGGAAGGTAAGTCATACAAACTCAGAGCAGTTATACAGGCAGCAGTCTACAGGAAGGTAAGTCATACAAACTCAGAGCAGTTATACAAGCAGCAGTCTACAGGAAGGTAAGTCATACAAACTATAAGCAGTTATACAAGCAGCAGTCTACAGGAAGGTAAGTCATACAAACTCAGAGCAGTTATACAGGCAGCAGTCTACAGGAAGGTAAGTCATACAAACTCAGAGCAGTTATACAGGCAGCAGTCTACAGGAAGGTAAGTCATACAAACTATAAGCAGTTATACAGGCAGCAGTCTACAGGAAGGTAAGTCATACAAACTATAAGCAGTTATACAGGCAGCAGTCTACAGGAAGGTTAGTCATACAAACTATAAGCAGTTATACAGGCAGCAGTCTACAGGAAGGTTAGTCATACAAACTATAAGCAGTCATACAGGCAGCAGTCTACAGGAAGGTTAGTCATACAAACTCAGAGCAGTTATACAGGCAGCAGTCTACAGGAAGGTAAGTCATACAAACTCAGAGCAGTTATACAGGCAGCAGTCTACAGGAAGGTTAGGCATACAAACTCAGAGCAGTTATACAAGCAGCAGTCTACAGGAAGGTTAGTCATACAAACTATAAGCAGTTATACAGGCAGCAGTCTACAGGAAGGTAAGTCATACAAACTATAAGCAGTTATACAAGCAGCAGTCTACAGGAAGGTTAGTCATACAAACTATAAGCAGTTATACAAGCAGCAGTCTACAGGAAGGTTAGTCATACAAACTATAAGCAGTTATACAGGCAGCAGTCTACAGGAAGGTAAGTCATACAAACTATAAGCAGTTATACAAGCAGCAGTCTACAGGAAGGTTAGTCATACAAACTATAAGCAGTTATACAGGCAGCAGTCTACAGGAAGGTTAGGCATACAAACTCAGAGCAGTTATACAAGCAGCAGTCTACAGGAAGGTTAGTCATACAAACTATAAGCAGTTATACAGGCAGCAGTTACAGGAAGGTTAGTCATACAAACTATAAGCAGTTATACAGGCAGCAGTCTACAGGAAGGTAAGTCATACAAACTCAGAGCAGTTATACAGGCAGCAGTCTACAGGAAGGTAAGTCATACAAACTATAAGCAGTTATACAAGCAGCAGTCTACAGGAAGGTTAGTCATACAAACTATAAGCAGTTATACAAGCAGCAGTCTACAGGAAGGTTAGTCATACAAACTCAGAGCAGTTATACAAGCAGCAGTCTACAGGAAGGTTAGTCATACAAACTCAGAGCAGTTATACAGGCAGTAGTCTACAGGAAGGTAAGTCATACAAACTCAGAGCAGTTATACAAGCAGCAGTCTACAGGAAGGTAAGTCATACAAACTCAGAGCAGTTATACAGGCAGCAGTCTACAGGAAGGTTAGTCATACAAACTATAAGCAGTTATACAGGCAGCAGTCTACAGGAAGGGAAGTCATACAAACTCAGAGCAGTTATACAGGCAGCAGTCTACAGGAAGGTTAGTCATACAAACTATAAGCAGTTATACAGGCAGCAGTCTACAGGAAGGTAAGTCATACAAACTCAGAGCAGTTATACAGGCAGCAGTCTACAGGAAGGTAAGTCATACAAACTATAAGCAGTTATACAGGCAGCAGTCTACAGGAAGGTTAGTCATACAAACTATAAGCAGTTATACAAGCAGCAGTCTACAGGAAGGTTAGGCATACAAACTCAGAGCAGTTATACAAGCAGCAGTCTACAGGAAGGTTAGTCATACAAACTCAGAGCAGTTATACAGGCAGCAGTCTACAGGAAGGTTAGTCATACAAACTATAAGCAGTTATACAGGCAGCAGTCTACAGGAAGGTTAGGCATACAAACTCAGAGCAGTTATACAGGCAGCAGTCTACAGGAAGGTTAGTCATACAAACTCAGAGCAGTTATACAGGCAGCAGTCTACAGGAAGGTTAGTCATACAAACTATAAGCAGTTATACAGGCAGCAGTCTACAGGAAGGTAAGTCATACAAACTATAAGCAGTTATACAAGCAGCAGTCTACAGGAAGGTAAGTCATACAAACTCAGAGCAGTTATACAGGCAGCAGTCTACAGGAAGGTTAGTCATACAAACTATAAGCAGTTATACAGGCAGCAGTCTACAGGAAGGTAAGTCATACAAACTATAAGCAGTTATACAGGCAGCAGTCTACAGGAAGGTTAGTCATACAAACTCTAAGCAGTTATACAAGCAGCAGTCTACAGGAAGGTTAGGCATACAAACTCAGAGCAGTTATACAGGCAGCAGTCTACAGGAAGGTTAGTCATACAAACTATAAGCAGTTATACAGGCAGCAGTCTACAGGAAGGTAAGTCATACAAACTATAAGCAGTTATACAGGCAGCAGTCTACAGGAAGGTTAGTCATACAAACTATAAGCAGTTATACAGGCAGCAGTCTACAGGAAGGTTAGTCATACAAACTCAGAGCAGTTATACAAGCAGCAGTCTACAGGAAGGTAAGTCATACAAACTCAGAGCAGTTATACAAGCAGCAGTCTACAGGAAGGTAAGTCATACAAACTATAAGCAGTTATACAGGCAGCAGTCTACAGGAAGGTTAGTCATACAAACTATAAGCAGTTATACAAGCAGCAGTCTACAGGAAGGTTAGTCATACAAACTCAGAGCAGTTATACAGGCAGCAGTCTACAGGAAGGTAAGTCATACAAACTCAGAGCAGTTATACAGGCAGCAGTCTACAGGAAGGTTAGGCATACAAACTATAAGCAGTTATACAGGCAGCAGTCTACAGGAAGGTTAGTCATACAAACTATAAGCAGTTATACAGGCAGCAGTCTACAGGAAGGTAAGTCATACAAACTATAAGCAGTTATACAAGCAGCAGTCTACAGGAAGGTTAGGCATACAAACTCAGAGCAGTTATACAGGCAGCAGTCTACAGGAAGGTTAGTCATACAAACTCAGAGCAGTTATACAAGCAGCAGTCTACAGGAAGGTAAGTCATACAAACTCAGAGCAGTTATACAAGCAGCAGTCTACAGGAAGGTTAGTCATACAAACTATAAGCAGTTATACAGGCAGCAGTCTACAGGAAGGTTAGTCATACAAACTATAAGCAGTTATACAGACAGCAGTCTACAGGAAGGTTAGTCATACAAACTCAGAGCAGTTATACAAGCAGCAGTCTACAGGAAGGTTAGGCATACAAACTATAAGCAGTTATACAAGCAGCAGTCTACAGGAAGGTTAGTCATACAAACTCAGAGCAGTTATACAAGCAGCAGTCTACAGGAAGGTTAGTCATACAAACTATAAGCAGTTATACAGGCAGCAGTCTACAGGAAGGTAAGTCATACAAACTATAAGCAGTTATACAAGCAGCAGTCTACAGGAAGGTTAGTCATACAAACTCAGAGCAGTTATACAGGCAGCAGTCTACAGGAAGGTAAGTCATACAAACTATAAGCAGTTATACAGGCAGCAGTCTACAGGAAGGTTAGTCATACAAACTCAGAGCAGTTATACAGGCAGCAGTCTACAGGAAGGTTAGTCATACAAACTCAGAGCAGTTATACAGGCAGCAGTCTACAGGAAGGTAAAGGGCCTAGTCCACTAAGCCGATTCTCATGGATTCTCACAGAATTCAATGCAAAAGAATCTTCTGCGGCGCAAAAATCGCATGAGAATTAGCTTGGTGGATAAGGCCCTTAAGTCATACAAACTATGAGCCAGAGTCATACAAGTAGCAGTCTATAGAAAGTTACACCTAACTATGATGAAAACATTATGTCATGTCGCAAGTTCCAATAGCAAAAATTGCAAACATTTTCTCATGCATAACAAATATAAAACACATCACATATAAAATATAAAAGTAATAATTGTATGTCCTAATGTTTACCATTATTGGAATGTGCCTGAATGTCTATCTATTGTCAAATATCTATCTATCTATATCAGTATTATTATTATTATCTTTCAGGCCTTGAAGCTTGCAAGTGCCTCCCGTCGGACAACCACAGTGGGAGAAATAGTGAATCTTATGTCGGTGGATGCTGAGAAGATCAATGAAGTAGCCTATGATATTCATGAGGTAATTTTCCAAGTTACACAATCATACATGAACTTTTTTTTTGTAGTATGACATATTTGTTTAAGGAAGAACATTTCTAATATGTTGGACCAACCGTAATTTGAAGACGTGTATAATAATAATTGAACAGAGGAACCATATCAATTACTAACACTGAGATCTATCCAATATTGAGATGGAATGCAATGAGTTGTTGTTCTTAATTAGCATATCAGACACACAAGGAGTGAAAATGTACATATTATCGTGAGTGGCGAAGTCACAAGTAATGACGTGTCTTATACCCTATTTCAGAACAGCCACAATTTAGTATTCCATTTTTGTATCACAACTACCATGTTTGAATGACATTGTCTACATGGAAAAACTTAATAGGGGATTTGCATAGCCGCCATTTTGAATCTTAATTCGCATGGAATTATAGCCATAATGGTACAGTGTAAAATCTAAAGAAAACATGCCATGTTCAGCATCGAATATTATCTATGCACTAATGTCAATATCCATGTGTTATACATGTTTCCATGACACAAGTCTTCATCTTTCCCATCATACATTTGGTTTTCATTGATCATCATGATATTGGTGAAAACATTTCTGCAATTTTTTATAAAAATGTTGTCTATGTCAGATTTGAACTGAATCCGTCCCAGCATGCACTGTGACAGACATGCGCAGTGGCACATGCAACTCCCCTATTAACAACATGTCTCCATGAAGCATGTCAATCTTAAGAAATCCACCTGTGTTTTATCTAAACAAAACACATGGTGTGAATCACCTAGTAGCGGGCTTGGTAACAAGTTGTGATATGATAATCAAAGCAAAGAGAAGACTGAATACTGAATTCCAAAAAATTTCTTTCCTTTTCTGAAAAATATATTATAAGAATTTCCTGTCCATTGAGTCATATCTATTCATCTGTATTTGTATACTTGTTAAACCATCTAGCATTGGATGGTATAGGTTAACCTTGAAGAATGTCATCCAGTACAGGATGCTTGTTAAGTTATAAACTGGTGCTATGTTCATAGCCAGCTATGTTTAAGGTTGATGAAATAATTCATTAAACATTTAGTTGTTTACTTCAGCCCTCATCCAGTACAGGATGCCGAAACATTTTAACCGGTGTTATTTTACACAGCTTCTAAGGTTGAAGATATAATTTTGCAACCATATTTTTCACTTTTCTAGTCTGTAGTTTTACTTAATTGTTAGATGTAGGCTTCAAGCAAATGAAATTTTGTATACAATATGCCAAAGGGTACCTGGGGGGAAAACAGCTCTGAGCTGACAGGTTTCACCCTATTTCTCGCCAATTGATTGACTTTGTAAATGATGAAGAGAAATAGATAATGCGAAAATTCAGGGCAAGGTGGGAGACCGGGCTTGCCTGAGCCTTGCATTAATTTTGTTTGGCATATGCCAGCACTCATTTTTCCTAAATAAAAATATGTCAAAAAAAAAAAAATATATATATATCCATTAATGTTTGGTTCTAGATATGGGCTGGTCCGCTGATGTTGGTCCTGGCCATGTACTTCCTATGGCAAGTGGTTGGTCCTGCCTCACTCGCTGGTCTCGGCTTCCTCTTTGTGCTGGCCCCCATCAGTGGAGGAGTCCTGGCCTCCAGATATGCTGCATTACAGGTGAGCCTCCCCCAACCCATCCCCAGTAAGAATAAATGAAATAATGAATATAAAATAAAAAGATAAATAATACAAAAGAATAATAGACCATAAGGCATAATGACATTTTGTAATATAAGTCCCTGATAATTTCTCCCTGATAATAGCCTTTCAATAAAGAAGCAATACCAGGTTGGTAGGTAACAACTGATTTTTTCAAGGGTGTGAATGGATACATGCAATTGATTGGATATGTGGGTCAGATTTTTAGAAAATGTACAATTGGCAGCTGTACAGACTTAGTAAATTCTGCTAAATTAGGCTGCAATTTGCCCAATACTAGACAAATTCGAGTATATTCGGCATTGCATTGGTTCTAGCAATCTGTTTGGTTAGGTTGAACTGTATTTTGAACTTTATTTTCGTCTGAAATTGGCGATATTTGAGAAGATTGGCAAAGTTGAATTCTACATTTTCTGAAAATCTGACCCATGTATAGTGATATACGGATTCTGAAAAATTAATGTGACAGTCCCTGGGAAGTGCAGTCTTTGGTCATAGCAATGTACGACCAATAATGATGTATATTTGCTTTCATTCAGGAGGTGCAAATGGGTCACAAGGACAACAGAATAAAGAAGACTAATGAACTCCTAAATGGAATAAAGGTATGTGTCTACGTCAGAGGAATACCAAGTTCTCTAATCATTTTAGTACATCTTCCAGGACCAAAATACTCCCTCTTTAGATTCAAAGCCTCTTGGATCAGAGCCTCTCAGATCATAGGCTTTGGAGTAGGTGACCTAATCAGATTCCAAAGGTATTTTGCAGCTTGGAGTGAGAGACATTCCCTCAGTTTGGAGGGACTTTCTCAGCTTTGAGCTTAGACTGCTCCTGAATGGTTCTAAACAACAGCCAGTACCATTTTTCTGTCCTCATTGTCAGCCATTGATACTATAGTGGTACTAGACTGGTTTCATTGCCTCTTTCAGGTTCTAAAAATGTATGCCTGGGAAAGAACCTTTGCCAATACAATCAAAGAAGTGCGAAAGCTTGAATTGAAGTGTGTGCGTACTCAAGCATTTCTGAACGCAGGGATTGGTGTCGTCTGGTTTGCTGCTCCATTCATGGTAGGTACAATTCCTCTTTTTATAATTCAATCTAACATGATTTCCTTTAAAATGTCTTGATATGAACTATTAAAGCTGTATTCTCAGCTAGTACATCCTTACATATCTTACCAAGATTACTCATATGCATGGGTTTACTATATAGGACTGAATATATCAATATTCAGCTGCTATTATGTGTTGATACTAGACTTTGAAGTTGAATCAACCAAGAGAAAACAGCCGTCAGTCAGCAACAATAAGTGAAGCCCTCACTGGAAAAGCAGGCCACCACCATATGTGATGTGTTTCAGGAAAATGAGTCACAAGTCGCAAAATTGATATTTTTCAAAGTGTTTTATTCACAAGATATCTTTGTTGAAATGTTCTGATTTCTAGAGGGTTTAACACTTATGGTCATATAATTCCATGTAACAAATTTCAGGACATTGTATTAAATGTATAATTGCGTTTTGAAGGCCTTTGTATGGAGTATATTTAGTTACTTTACTGGTAATTACCTATCCAGAAACATTGCAAACTTATTTTTCAAAAATAAAAGTATCAAACTTAAAATATAAAACTACATATTAGGTGTTCTAGTGTTTACTATCATTGGAATCAGCATGATCTCATCTTTTCATATATGGTGATATCTCCAGATCCATATTTTGCAACTTATGACTCATTTTCCTAAAACGGATCACATATAAATGTGGATCTCTATAAAGCCTTGTAGCAAAAACATATGGATAAAATCATCCAAAAATTGGGTCAAACAACTTTAAGATTGGTTGGAAAAGAACCAACCAAAAGTAGAAAAACAAAAAGTAGAAACTTTGACCTTTTGACCCATGATAACTGAGACCGGCTGTTTTGTCCCCAATCAGTAAGGATATCAATGTGTAATAATAAATATACAACATATCCAATGCTTTTTTTTTCAAATATCCCTTTATATTCCAACACATAATCAACATGACTTATGGATATCTTAATATCCGAAGAGATACTGTTGTTGCGTCCCAAGGTCATCATCTGTACGACCTGTGTAATATTACAGACTTTTCTTCTTTATTTGCACATATTATGCATAGCCAAAATCCATTACAAAGACACCTTTTCCTATTACAGTCTGGATATTCCTATTCCTGGAACAAATAGTTTCATGGCACTGACTATTCCTTCATTACGGAGATCTTTTCACCCATTACAAGGAGTCTTTTCACTATGACGGCTCTCCTATTACCCATGACACATGACAGTTGGATATGACACTGATCGGATCTTCTCTTTTTGCTCTTTTCCTTTTTGTCATGGATAGACTAGCTCACCTTGATTATTTTTACAATCTAAATAACATCAATATATATAAATAAATGCAATTTATCCACACACAACCACTATTTCTTGGGCCTTACCTACAAAACAATTGTTAAACTAATTATTCTTTAACAGATATGAAATGTATCATATAATAACCAACTTTACTTTGGTCAGATTTCTGGTCTATGAGAATAGCCTAAGGGACTTGTGCTAGTCTACTAGCTAATAGTCAAACACCACATAGTATATACAAATGAGGGAGTCCCTCAGGCATTTGAGATCCTTGAGATCTTAGTATCTCTTCGGATGCTAAGATATCCATAAGTCATGTTGATTATGTGTTGGAATATCTTAGAAAAGGAAAATGATATTTGAAAAAGAAAAATGTTGGATATGTTGGATATTTACTATGACACATTTTTATCCTGACAGTTTTGGGACAAAACAACTATTTTTTTTTTTGGAACAGAGTTTATTGCAGGATAGACATCAGCGTCGTCGCAGTGACGATGTTCCTACTGCCTGCCTATTAAAATTTACAATGATACATTCTTCAATTTATAAGAAAGGAAAAAAAATAAAAACAAAAAAAAAACAAAAACAAGGAGTATTTCAATGTTAGTAAAAAGGCATTAGGTGAGTCGGTCGAGGGGGAAGACCGGGTGAGCTATAGAATACCCTTCATGTATTTACAAGGGCAATACTATGTTAATACCGTATGTGGAACATATTTAATTCATTATGACAGATAGTCAGGTATGTAGGAAGGGAAGTGTAAGGATTTAAGCTGATCTAGTCCGGTTCCCTAGGGATGTATTCTCTTTTTAAGTGCGTTTTGATAGCGGCAGGATTCATATTTCTAATATTTTGGGCACAATTGTTCCAGGTATGGCTGAGTTGATAGCTAACAGATTGTCTGCTTTTTTCTGTTTTTGGATACAATTGTGTTAACACTACTGCTTCTCCGCGTGCGTCTAGTATCTCTATTAGGAATGTTGATATAATTTATATTTTGAGAGAGCTTTTTAGCTAAATTAAGTTGCAGGAATTTTTTTCTGTTGTTAATGGTCATAACCCTACAGGATTTGTGAGTTTCAATGGTCGGTGTGTCATATTGACTTTTGAGAGCAATTCTAAGGGCCTTGTTTTGTATTCGTTGCAATTTCATCGTTTTACCAATACCTATTGGAGTTAAGAACAGAAGTGAATAATCTATAATTGATAGGATTAATGATTTAACAAGGCAGATTGCTGCACTTGTGGTTAAATATTGTCGCATCAAACCCAGCTGGTACACTCTAAGCCCCATATTACGCAATAGATTGTCATACTGATGATTCATGGTTAATTTAGAGTCTAGTGTGATCCCAAGGTAATCGTAACTATTAACGTATTCAATAATAATATTTTCTGTTCTTATTATGGGAGGATTTAAAATTTTTCGTTTGCTAAATATCATGCTTTTGGTCTTATTCATGTTCATGAGGATTTTATTACGAATAGACCAATCCCTAAATTTTGTCAAGTCAGTTCCCATAATATCGGTCAAAAGCATTAGATTGGCTCCAGAACAGTATAAAATAGTATCATCCGCGTATTGGATAATATTGCTATTAATTGGTAAGTATTTCAGGTCATTTGCATAAATCAAATAGAGCAAAGGACCGAGGACCGATCCTTGAGGGACCCCACAAGGCACGATTCGTGCTTGTGAAAGAGAATTATCCATTTTGACAAATTGGTATCTATTTTCTAAGTAAGAGCAAATCCAGGCTATGTATTTGTCTTGTAGTCCAATATATTCTAATTTCTTAATCATTAAATCATGGTGGACACTGTTAAACGCCTTACTAAAGTCGATGAAAGTGGCTACTAAATAATTGTTATCATTTATTGATCTATCAATATCATAGACTAATTTATAAAGGGCTTCTCCAGTAGACCTACCAGCTCTGAAACCGTACTGATTATCCGTCAGTATGCTATTCGCTTCGAGGTATTGAGTCAGATTATCAACCATAATTCTTTCAAGCATTTTTCCGAAGATATGCATAAGACTAATAGGCCTCGTGTCATTGGCGTTCATAGGATTATTTTTTTTAGGGATAATTTTAACAATGCTCAGCTTCCATTTACTGGGAAAAATACCAGTTTCCAGTGAAGCATTAAAAAGATAGAGCAACTGCGGAATCAAATCGTATGCAGCATCCTTATATATTTTTGAACTAATCTTCTCACAACCAGACGATTTTCTGGTATTAATTTCAGTAATTCTCTCTAGCAGTATATTAGCAGTAGGCATCGAGAAGACGAGTGGAGCAATCACGATTTCTCTATTAAGCAAAGGCGGCCTGTCAGGGATAGAATTCGAAATATTAGAACCAATATCACAAAAGTATTTGTTTACGTGTTCAGCCAGTTCGATACCCTCAAGAACCCTTCCATTTTCATCCTTTAAATGTGTAATGTTACTACTTTGTTTGTTCTGAATCTCAGATATGATGCGCCAAAATTTCTTGCTGTCGTGTTTATTTTCTTCTAATAATTTGACGAAATATTCTCTCTTACCTTGTTTCAACAGATTATTAAAATTATTTCTAGCTATTCTTGCTAGATTTCTATTTTCATTCGACTTATTCTTATGATATTTCTTGAATGCTTTATCCCTAATGATGCCTAATCCTATCAATTCATCAGTGTACCATTCTGGTCTATCCTTTCTCAAGTTGAACTTCTTTATTGGAGCAACTTTGTCACTAATTCTAATCAATTTATTATATAAGATGTCCCATTGTTCATTCACATTACCAGTCTCATAATAGTCCCGCCATTGTTCCTTATTCAATTCTATGTGCAATATTTCTCTGGAATAATTTTTGTAATCTCTACCGATAAACTCCTTCTTTTCAAATTTCATTTTCATACTTTTAATATTCAAATAGATTCCTTGGTGGTCCGAAATATTATAGTTAACAGTGCCACAGGTGAACTCCTTCTTAATCTGGACCAAAAATAAATCAATTACCGAGTTCCTATGCAGCCCAAATCGCGTAATACCATTCATATGAATATCAAGATCCATCTCTTTGCTAAACTTGTGCAATAGCTTGGTTTTACAGTCATTCTTATTCGATATGTCGATATTACAATCACCGCACATAATAATGTCATAATTCTTAGTCTTCACTTCCTCTTTAGACTTAATAATAAGGTCTCTGAGGGCGTCTATAAAGCTGTCCATGTTACCACTCGGTTTCCGATATAAATTAATAATTATCATAGTTCTAATGTTTGTTTTGTGAACACTGATAGCCTGGGCCTCTATATCATCATTGTCATTAATCACAGTCGCTGAGTCCAGTAAGGTCACTTTATAATCTTTCCTAACGTAGAGGCACAGCCCCCCACCAGCCGTTGTTGAACGTCTATCTTGCCTAATTAGCATATAATTGTCAGCCTGAACCAAGTCAGAAGGAATTGAGTCCTTTAGCCAAGTCTCAGATATCCCCATTATCTCCGGCTGGTATCGTAGTACGTCCTGTCTGATGTTATCTATTTTAGGTAGAAGAGACCTCACGTTTAGATGTAATATTTTAAGTCCCTTAATCCTTTTCAGCTCTTTCCAGTTGTTAAGCGCAGGAGTATTCATTAAAAAAAGCTATCTAAATACCTATAAACTCTCAAGGCTCTCACAAGGGGACGGGGGACAGGGCAAGGAGGAAGTCATAAAATTGTTAGTACATGTCACGATGCAGAGATGATGTAATAAATATTAATATTAGATCGTACAAAAGGTTTTTTTTTATAGTCATATGCCCCATTATGGCAGATATTCTGCACAGATAAGGACTTAATTTGGAACATAATAATAATAGCAGTAAATCTTTCTATAAGACGCACACAGCAAGGCACGAAGGGTTTGTTGGATTATGGCAGATATTCTGCACAGATCCATGTAATCAAAAGAAAATGAGTAATCATATCAGTAGAGAAAATAAGTAGAGAAAAAATAAGGAACAGTAATCAGCAATCAAATCAGTTCTATGTGGATTATGGCAGTTGTTCTGCACAGATCCAATATTAAAAATATTAATTATCCAGAAAACAGTATAGGCTAGTCGAGTCGATAAGACCGATCGCAACGTAATGGCACGCATAAAGGAGAGATACAGCAGATATTCTGCACGGTCCCCCTGATAGTGTCGCAGGATATAAAGCATTAAATTAATTTCTCCAAGGTAGGCTTGAGGTGAAATAGCTCTATTTGCTGTGCCCATATTTTAATCGTCTTAGTGTCAAGATGCAATCCGTCTGGTAGTCTATTCAGGTAGTGTCTTGGGCGTCCTTTCCTGCTGGTATGAATTCTTCCAATGAAAAAGGGGTGAGAGATACCACGATTGATGTTTAGTGCGTGGATGTCCTCGTTTATGGTAATAATAGCATTATTCGCCATAATTTGTGAGCAGGAAATACCATCCTCAAAGTTGGCGTGATTGAGATCCACACCAATTAACCCACCAATACAGATATGGCAATTCGTTTGCTCTTCACTCAAGATATCTAATACGATGTTGTACTTGCCTACCATTTCTCGCACGAGCTCCCCTTCATTCAGATTGGACAGAGAAATATGTTTAGTACGCTTGTCCTTGTTACAAAAATCACAGATTCCACCTAAGATTATGACTGATGTAGGCCTCAATTCCATGATCTTGTCTTTAGCGATATTAGCAAGGCTGATAAGACCTCTCCCAGGGTAGGAGAAGCACAGAATATCAGATCTCGACTCAATGTAACATATTAGATCCGCTCCTCTAGAGTCAGCCACGACGATAGTGAGAGGGCGCAAAGCCATTATTAGGACTGTAAATCAAGAGAGAATCATTAAATATCTCCAAGGTATGAGAAAAACATTACATAAATAACTTCTTAAGAGTTCCAAAATTGTTCAGCTCAATGGATCCAAGAGGGTCATCTTCAAGCTTACCAGAATTGTATCTAGTATAAGTAGTGGTCGGAGGATAAGGGAGAGAATAAGGTCTTCTTGGGTTTCCGACTTGTGCAAACTCACCCAATCCTTTTAAAGATTTGCCTTTCTCATTGCTTTTTTTAATTTTGTCAGCATAGCTTGGTGAGGGTCTAAGGTGAATTTTTTTACTTACAGGTTTAGGAGTTATAGAATCGTCAGAGACTTTCCTTTTGGAGGAATTGGATCTCGACCTCGCAGCAACCTCATACAATTTCAGTACGGGAGGATTAGCCCTCCGTGGCGTATCAACTCGAGAAGTATGTGTGCCGCTTACCTTAGTTTGTACTACAGCCGGGGCCCCATGCGTTGCCAGCAAGGCCGCAGGTGGATCAGGTTGCTGAGTTGGAATTTGATTGGCCTGAATATCACCACCAATCACCATAGCCTCTTCCGCATTGTCAACAATTGGATGATCATTCACACGCGGTGGGACGGTAATATCCAGGGGCGCTTTGGAGTTGAAAAACAATCGTTCTTCTCGTTGGTGCCTGGGGAATTGATCTCGAGTAGGTGAATGACTACGGGTCGGGTCAAGGGCTTTCCCATCATTGCCATTGAAATTAAAATCCAATCTAGCAGCAATTGTTGTGTCATAGGAGTGGTGATAGCGGATTTCTTCCAATATTCCTCCTAAGACATTATCTCCCTTATGCAGGCCAGTTTTCATTAGATCGGAATCTAGACGGCAACCAGCCGCCCAGAATTTATCATTTGTTGCCTCCATCAAACTGAGATTTCCTGTTGACATTAGGTAGTCTAGAAGTGATTCGTTCTGCGAAAACTTTTCGTTACAGATAGCTCTCATCATGTTAACTTTAATGCTGTTCCACGCATCATTTGAAGGGAATTCACTTCCAATGGCCTTAGCTTCGAGCGGAGATTTGCAATTAACTATCCTACAGGCTCTGTCTTCTTCTCCCAATACATTCGCCCTAGCGAATTGGTAGGCTTGTTCCACATTATCAAAATCTATGCCCCTTATAGCCATAGGTGCTGGGTGGAAATTGCTCAAAGGGCTATGTTGTGATTGGAAGTAGACATTGTTACCTTGTTTCTTCGTTTTCGCATCGCTTAAACGATATCCTGGCTCTATGTTTTCAAGTTCATCGTGTTTGAAAGAAATGCCACCAATAGTAATGGAGTTTCTCTTGATGAAACCAACATCTTTCCCCCCTACCGCACTGGCATGCTTCTGCACAGCTCTTAAATTAGATTTTCTTTCTAAGACTTCAGTGGGAAGATCCGCATTGAGGAAAACATATTTGTATTTATCAACGTTCCCTAGAAGTTTTCTTCGCATGAAAAAGAAATCGCGGCAAGCAACACTTTTAAACCTCATAAGAATTTGTTTTATACCCCTTGATTTCGCTCCAATACGTCTCGCGTGCACAATTTCATCGTTGTAAAGGTTTGGTTCGATGGCACGAAGAATATCATAGCATATCTCTTCCAAATTCTCGTTTCTGAACTGTTTCTTGAACTATCTTGGATTTCTTTTGCACAGATATCTCAAATACCTGAGGAACTCCTTCAATTGTATATATTACTATGTGGTGTTTGACTATTATAGCATTATTACCCCGAGGTTTGCTGGTTTGTTGTGGTCTGTGCCATCATGGAAACTCGAGGGCTTTGCCCGAGAGTTTCAATGACCCCACAGACCACAAGAAGAGATAGTTGGTGCCATGAAGAGATAGTTGGTGCCATGAAACTATTTGTTCCAGAAATAGGAATATCTGGTTGGTGACAGGAAAATGTGTCTTAGTAATGTATTTTGGGTATGCGTAATATGTGCAAAAAAAAGAGGAAAAGTCTGTAATATTACATATAAGGGTCAGATCTTCAGAAAATGTACAACTCACTTTCACCAATCCTCTCAAATGACTCTCATCTAAGACAAAAATGAGCTTCAAAATGCAGTTGAACATAACAGAACTGATGCTTTAAATAAATGTGATACCAAATATACTCAGATACACCCGGTATTCATCATTTTTCAGCCTAAATTTACAGAATTCATTAAAGGTGTAGAGCTGCCAATTGTACATTTTCAGAAAATCTGACCCATATATCATAGAGATTATGGCAAGGACCTGTTATATACATGTGTACTTGCAGGTGCCCCTCTGTATCTTCCTGACGTATATACTCACAAGTGCTGATGGGGTTCTCGATGCACAAACAGCCTTTGTCACCATTTCCCTGACGGGCCTGCTCAACTGGGCCACCTCCTTCCTGCCCATCTTCATACCATTCGCTGCTCAGGTGTGTATCTTTCACATTTAATAGGCTTCATTCCAGGTAAATCTACAAATACATTGATTAATTCACCATACGTGCAGGGCATCAAATAATGTATAAGGGTCAGATCTTCAGAAAATGTACAATTCGGCTTTAGCAATCCTCTCAAATAACCCGCATTTATGTCGAAAATGAGCTTTAAAATGCAGTTTAACATAACAGAACTGATACTTTAAATCAATGTGATACCAAATATATTCAGATATACCCGGTATTCATCATTTTTCAGCCTAATTTAGGAGAATTTCATAAATGTGTAGAGCTGCCAATTGTACAATTTCCTGAAAATCTGACCCATATTTGAGAGGATGCTGCTAAATTAGGCTGAAAATGTTACTAATGTTTTTCTGGATATATTTGGTAAATGTTAGATAAAAAATCAGTACAGACTTTTTAAATGGTATTTTTTTGTTATCTTAAGAGCAGTTACTGCTAGGCTAGGGGCTAAAGCTAAAGATTTGATAAAAAATGATATGGAATATTTAAATTAGGGCTATCTGACAGGATTGGGGAAGATTTGACATTTTCCAGTGCCCTGAACCAGTCCTACCTCGATGTTTCGCCCTACCTGTTCCCTCTTGTCATGTTGTTGTATTGTTTAATCCAGGCATATGTTTCTGTTAAACGTATCTCCAAAATGCTTCTTCAAGACGAGGTGAATCCTGATGCCATAGAACGAAACAAGTCATCCAGTAAGTATCTATTATTGATTTGATTTGAAATATTCTTTTATCTGTCCAAGATATAAGTATTGCAAACATCACAAGTCACAAGTCGCAAATTGAAATATTTCAATATGTTTTTATTCTCATCACTTGGAGTGAATCACACTGAGGAATAGTATTTAGCTCCTTTACTAGTAATTGTCCACACAGAAATATTAAAATGTATATTATACTAAATATTGTTGATATTTCACTCCACAGAATATGCAATATCCATTGAACATGGTACGTTTGCCTGGACTACTGACACTGAAGATGGCGGTCCTGTGCTCACAGAGTAAGTTTACTCAGACCCCCCCAAAATAGGTGTTTTTCTGATTTACCCCCCTACCTAGAAAAACCTCCCCTACCTAAATTGTTTTGACTATACCTGATTTTTTTTTACCATACCGGTATTTTACTTTTTTTGAATTTTTTGTCAAAAAAAGCTTTTAAAAGCAGGAAAATAGGTTTTCCTGACCCGGAACTGTCAAAAAGCACATCTCCTATGTTTAAAACAACTATTGTTATGAAATAGGAATTTTTTTCAGTTCCTGGGAGGTGGTTTCCTAAAATAAAATAAAAAAAAAGGTTACCATCCCCCCTACCTAGTTTTCAGCCAGATAAATCGGAAACACACCTATTATTTTTTTTGGCCTCAACAAAAACGTACAAAGTTATTTCATAGCTTGTAGAAAGCACACATGTAATAAGTGCTTCATTGTTTTGCACTGAGCTAAATGTGATGAGGTTCAGGAAAATAAGTCACATGTCGCAAAATTGGTGTTTTTCAAAGTCCTTGTGGTTGTATGTATACATGTACCAAAATTCAAGACTGTTTATTAATCATATCAGTGCGTTTCCTAGATCATCCCATTGAGTATATTTAGCTACTTTTACTGGTAATTATCCACCTAGAAATATTGCAAACTTTTTTTTCAAAAATGAAAATATCTGACTAAAAGATTAATGTTTACATCCATTGGAATCGGCTTGGTTTTATATTTTCAAATATGACGATATCTCAAAATCTAATTTTCGCGACTTATGACTCATTTTCCTGAAACATATCACAAATTAACTTTATGTGACGAAAGTGAAAATAAAGATTCCCATATATTTAAATGGCTGAAGTAGTACATTGCATACAAATGTTTCATATCGGTTTCAAACAACTGAAATGTAGATGCTATTATAAGATGATGAAGTTAAGGGTGAAGTTGTCAGAAAATGTACAATTCGCCTTTCACCAATCCTCTCAAATAACCCACATTTGTGACAACAATAATGTCCAAAATGCAGTTCGACGTGACAGAACTATGCTCCAGTACCACATGTTATAATCAGATATAGCTAGTAATTACTATACCTTTCTAGAGGTTGGTATGATACTCCCATAGGCTTAAGCACTGAGGGTCATATCAAAGATTATACCCATATTACCCGCACCTAGAGAAAGTACGACTTACTAAATGCATTTATTTACCTACTATACTGTTTATGTCGCCCTGTCCTGACATATCATTATATATCGGTCAGATTTTCAGAAAATGTACAATTCATCTTTGCCAATCCTCTCAAATAACCCACATTTAAGACAAATATTAGCTTCAAAATGCAGTTTAACATACCAGAACTGATACTTTAAATTAATGCGAAACCAAATATACTCAAATATACCCGGTATTCTTCATTTTTCAGCCTAATTTAGCAGAATTTCATGGGTGTGTAGAGCTGCCAATTGTACATTTTCTGAAAATCTGACCCATTATATATAGCATTCTATTTTTAATTGATTGATAATTTGATAGTTGTTTTTCTGTTACCAAGAGTTCTTTATAATACACTGTGTTTCCACTGTCTAGTGTGAATGTGCAGATAGACCATGGTTCTCTGGTGGCTGTGGTGGGGACAGTGGGGGCGGGCAAGAGTTCCCTCATCTCATCCATACTGGGAGAGCTTCAGAAGTTACACGGACAAGTCAACGTAACGGTCAGCAAATATTACTCATTAGTGTGATGTGTTTCAGGAAAATGAGTCATAAGTCGCAAAATTGATATTTTTCAGTGTTTTTTTTTCACAAGATCCCTTCATTGACATGTTCTGATATTTAGAGAGTTTAGTACTCATAGTCATATGAATCCATGTAACAAATTTCAGAACATTGTATTAAATATATGGTTGCGTTTTGAAGGCCTTTATATGGAGTATATTTAGTTACTTTACTGATAATTACTAATCCAGAAACATTGCAAACTTTTTTTCCAAGAATAAAAATATCAAACATAAAATATAGAAATAAATGTCCTTTATGTTTACTATCATTGGAATCGACTTTATCTCCTCTTTTCAATTATGATCTGAACATCCATATTTTGTGACTTATGACTCAGTTTTCTAAGACGGATCAAATATTACTCATTTATTTTTTTCCTTTCTTTCTCTGTGGCATAGAGGGAAAAAGAAATATATTCTGTTTCTCCTCAGTGCAAGAAAATAATATATTATTTTCACACTTATGGGTCAGATTTTCAAAAAATGTACAATTCGCCTTCACCAATCCTCTCAAATAACCCACATTTAAGACAAAAATCTGCTTCAAAATGCAGTTTAACATAACAGAACTGATACTTTAAATCAAAGCGATACCAAATATACTCAGATATACCAGGTATTCTTAATTTTTCAGCCTAATTTAGGAGAATTTACTTAATGTGTAGAGCTGCCAATTGTACATTTTCTGAACATCTTCTGAATAATGCTCCGTCTATCTTTTATTACTCATTTATTCTAATATTTTCTCAGGTAATGGAGCATACACAATTAAGTGTATTTAAATGAATTATAAATTAGGCCTTATTACTTATTTAGGTTGGTATTACAGTGTAACAGGTAGATAGACGAGATAGTCCTGGTAGCTCAGATTGATTAGACTTGAAAATTATTACATTATGTGAAAAAGGTATTGATGTAAAGGGCACCAGACATTTTTTTATCATTCAGGGAGGAGAAGTAAAAACGAGAACAAGTCAAGCTTGTAGTTGGGTCAGATTCCAGAAAATGTACAATTCTATGTCGCAAATCCCATCAAATAACCCAAATTTCAGACGAAAATAAAGTTCAAAATACATTTCAACCTAACCAAACACATTGCTAGAATCAATGCAATGCTAAATATACTCGAATTTACCTAGTATTGGCCAAATTGCGGCCTAATTGAGTAGAATTTACTCAATGTGTACAGCTGCCAATTGTACATTTTCTGAAAATCTGACCCAGTTACTCTGTTTTAATGTTCAATATAGCATATGGCATGGTAAAAGGAATCGCATAAGAATAAAGGTGTGTGGAGATATATAACGGTATAAAGAAGTTGGGTAAATAAAATGCAGTATACTTGAACTTATGCGCCACCTTAATTGTGGACAATCCATAGACATAGTATTTGCGCATATGAATGCGCAGAATGCGTTAGAAATGCGTTAGAAATGCGTGCGCAAAGTGCGCGTACATTTGTACATATGGGTCAGATTTTCAGAAAATCCTCCATCAATCCTCTCAAATAACACATATTTCAGACGAAAATAAAGTTAAAAATACAGTTCAACCTAACCAAACAAATTGCTAGAATCAATGCAATGTCGAATATACTTGAATGTACCTAGTATTGACCAAATTGCAGCCTAATTTTGCAGAATTGACTAAATATGTAGAGCTGCCAATTGTACATTTTCTGAAAATCTGACCCATATATAAGAAGTGTAAGTAGGATATGAAAAGCAGAATAAAAGCATGGCTTTACACATTGTCATTAATTTCCTCACTATGTATTTTTTTTTTTTTTTTTATTGGCAGTACAGATACATCCACAGGGTCACCGGGGGCGATGTTCCACCCATGCTGCCTTAAAGTTATTGCTTAGTGGGTAGACATGCAAATATTAGTACAATCTCTTAGGGGTTAGTGGCATTTAGAGGGGGTGTGGGATAGCCGGAGGCGCGATGCTACTAGTTCAGTGTTACATTTCCCTCTTATAGGTCTGCGTCGTTTTGATTCGTTAAAGTTAAAAAATTCATTCTTTTTTTTATATTATTCTAGGGTTCAGTGGCGTATGTCCCGCAGCAGGCGTGGATACAGAACGCCACGCTGCAGGATAACATACTGTTTGGCAAGAATTACCACCTGGCCAAATATCAACGAGTTATTCACGCCTGCGCCCTGGAACCAGACTTAAAGATACTTCCATCTGGAGATCAAACAGAGATCGGTGAAAAGGTATGAAGCATATTTTTTCATTTTTTTTCTGATATTTTATAGAATAGAATAGAAAATCTTTCATTTGTTCAATAGTTTTTACATAAAGAGACAAATGGGTCGACATGCCTATTTGCCGAAAAATGTATCAGCACATTTCTTCCTGCTGTTACCCTGGTTTTGAAGAGGTGATTAATATATTAAATATAATTTGAAGAGTCTACTTATCTTATTTATTTATTTAGTCACCCAAATACAATGTTAACAGTCAATCAAAATACGCATGTCTGCCATGCGGATTCAATTCAATTCAATTCAATTCAATTCAAGTATTCTTTATCATGCTGATCTAGTTGCACAAAGGAGTTCAATGTCTGGTTAAAACAAAAATTACATTCCTGAATTAGCCAGGTCTTCCAAAGAATGCCTATACTTGATGTGCAGTATTGATTCACAATACAAATATGAATTGGTATAGTTGCACCTGTATGTTGGTGGCGGGAATCGCCTTGGTTACTAGCTAGTGTACCAGCAGTATGAGACCCCTCGGGACCAATCACTCTCCACCGATCCCTCGGACAGAGCACTTGATATGACTTAAATCAAGTCAATAGGTCTCAGAAAATCTTTAATAAAGGGTGGCTTACATGGTCACAAATACTCATCCGCAACCATGTATTATCATTATCTTGTTTATTCATCAGAGTTCATCGTTACATATATGGGTCAGATTTTCAGAAAATGTACAATTGGCAGCTCTACACATTTAGGAAGTTCTCCTAAATTGGGCTGAAAAATCAAGAATACCGGGTATATCTGAGTATATTTGGTATCGCATTGATTTATAGTATCAGTTCTGTTATGTTAAACTGCATTTTGAAGCTCATTTCTGTCTTAAATTTGGGCTATTTGAGAGCATTGCTGAAGGTGAATTGTACAATTTTTGAAAATCTGACCCATTTATGTATTCTTGCATTGCTCAACTACAACCACAGTATGACTGAATGTTTTACATAATTCAAGCAGCATCATCAGAAATGTTGATTAGTTTGCCTTTACCATTCCACAAGTGATTTCCTCCTGACCAATGTTTGTATACTCCTTTGTTGCTTAAGAAATGAAAAACAACTGTTCAAGAAAAACATGATATGATATATATTGGTATGATATGAAGGTAATCTCTATTGAATACTTCATCATATGATACATCATATGATGACAGGAGGCCAGAAACAGTGCATATGGGTCAGATTTTCAAAAAACGTACAATTCACCTCCATCAATCTTCTCGAATAACCCAAATTTAAGATGAAAATAAACTTCAAAATACAGTTCAACCTAACCAAACGGATTGCTAGAATCAATTCAATGCCGAATATAATCAAATGTACCTAGTACTGACCAAATTGCAGCCTAATTTAGCAGAATTTACTAAATGTGTACAGCTGCCAATTGTACATATTCTGATAATCTGACCAATATCACTGTCCAGAATACAACAATACTATTCACATGTCTGTGTATTATAGGGTATAAATCTATCAGGAGGACAGAAACAGCGCATATCACTGTACAGAACACAACAATACTATTCACATGTCTGTGTTTCAGGGTATAAATCTATCAGGAGGACAGAAACAGCGCATATCACTGTACAGAACACAACAATACTATTCACATGTCTGTGTTTCAGGGTATAAATCTATCAGGAGGGCAGAAACAGTGCATATCACTGTACAGAACACAACAATACTATTCACATGTCTATGTTTCAGGGTATAAATCTATCAGGAGGACAGAAACAGCGCATATCACTGTACAGAACACAACAATACTATTCACATGTCTATGTTTCAGGGTATAAATCTATCAGGAGGGCAGAAACAGTGGGTATCACTGTACAGAACACAACAATACTATTCACATGTCTGTGTTTCAGGGTATAAATCTATCAGGAGGGCAGAAACAGTGCATATCACTGTCCAGAATACAACAATACTATTCACATGTCTGTGTTTCAGGGTATAAATCTATCAGGAGGACAGAAACAGTGGGTATCACTGTACAGAACACAACAATACTATTCACATGTCTGTGTTTCAGGGTATAAATCTATCAGGAGGACAGAAACAGTGCATATCACTGTACAGAACACAACAATACTATTCACATGTCTGTGTTTCAGGGTATAAATCTATCAGGAGGACAGAAACAGTGCATATCACTGTACAGAACACAACAATACTATTCACATGTCTGTGTATTATAGGGTATAAATCTATCAGGAGGACAGAAACAGCGCATATCACTGTACAGAACACAACAATACTATTCACATGTCTGTGTTTCAGGGTATAAATCTATCAGGAGGACAGAAACAGCGCATATCACTGTACAGAACACAACAATACTATTCACATGTCTGTGTATTATAGGGTATAAATCTATCAGGAGGACAGAAACAGCGCATATCACTGTACAGAACACAACAATACTATTCACATGTCTGTGTTTCAGGGTATAAATCTATCAGGAGGACAGAAACAGCGGGTATCACTGTACAGAACACAACAATACTATACACATGTCTGTGTTTCAGGGTATAAATCTATCAGGAGGACAGAAACAGCGCATATCACTGTACAGAACACAACAATACTATTCACATGTCTGTGTTTCAGGGTATAAATCTATCAGGAGGACAGAAACAGCGCATATCACTGTACAGAACACAACAATACTATTCACATGTCTGTGTTTCAGGGTATAAATCTATCAGGAGGACAGAAACAGTGCATATCACTGTACAGAACACAACAATACTATTCACATGTCTGTGTATTATAGGGTATAAATCTATCAGGAGGACAGAAACAGCGCATATCACTGTACAGAACACAACAATACTATTCACATGTCTGTGTATTATAGGGTATAAATCTATCAGGAGGACAGAAACAGCGCATATCACTGTACAGAACACAACAATACTATTCACATGTCTGTGTTTCAGGGTATAAATCTATCAGGAGGACAGAAACAGCGGGTATCACTGTACAGAACACAACAATACTATACACATGTCTGTGTTTCAGGGTATAAATCTATCAGGAGGACAGAAACAGCGCATATCACTGTACAGAACACAACAATACTATTCACATGTCTGTGTATTATAGGGTATAAATCTATCAGGAGGGCAGAAACAGCGGGTATCACTGTACAGAACACAACAATACTATACACATGTCTGTGTTTCAGGGTATAAATCTATCAGGAGGACAGAAACAGTGCATATCACTGTACAGAACACAACAATACTATTCACATGTCTGTGTTTCAGGGTATAAATCTATCAGGAGGACAGAAACAGCGGGTATCACTGTACAGAACACAACAATACTATTCACATGTCTATGTTTCAGGGTATAAATCTATCAGGAGGACAGAAACAGCGGGTATCACTGTACAGAACACAACAATACTATTCACATGTCTGTGTTTCAGGGTATAAATCTATCAGGAGGACAGAAACAGTGGGTATCACTGTACAGAACACAACAATACTACACAGAAAAAAATGTGAGTTAGAAAGTTAGTCAAAAGATCGAAGATTTTAGAAAAAAGTTAGACTTTTTGACTGTGCTTATTTGTCCGAACTTTCTAACCCTATTTTTGTCTAACCATAGGCAGATTGACTAACTTGGTTAGCGTTTTTGACTAAGGGTTAGCATAAATATTACAGTAGGTCTGTTCAAAATTGTACTACAGATTTGTCAGTGCATTGCACTCACCCCAAATATATAGACGCATTCTGACGCAGAGATAAATCCTTAAATCATGTATTTTTAAAACCAACAGTTTATTCAAACACATATATATAGGCACATACAGGATATCAATTCCCTGGCAATGAAAACATCACCACATTCATATAAAATATTAAACCAGTCATTTCTATTAAATGTTACACAAGCCTGGTTTTGAATGTATGAAAGTTCTCTGAACGATTTTAGAATAGAGATTTACATATTATCAGTACTGAATAAACAAACAGCCTTATAATACATACAGTAATCAAATTTCGAACCTGTCAGTGATTCATTAGCTTTAACTATCTGGATGTGCTCCAAGTCAATGTGAAGGGTTGTGACAAATCCTGATACTCAATGAGTTGTCCTGTAAGTAGAAAACAATTTTTAAAATAATGTTTCAGATGTTTCAGAAGGGAATCACTCTGGTATACAGGTTAACAGACGGAAATCTGTGCAATATTCATAATTATTGGAAAGCTACTATTTTTCAAATTGAAATGATATTGTCTTATTTTACAATATAAAAGATCTACATACCTGTGCTGTACTGAAGATGTCCTCCATGCTTTCATTCAAAAGTGTTGCCAACCGAAAAATGGGAGCGTAAAATAGCTGAAAAATTAAAATAACAAACTCAAACAAACTGGATTTGGTTTCAGAATCGGCATCACACTGTTTGAGTATCTTAAATTGTAAGCACATAGTGTAACGGAATTTAGTTCCGGGTGGACGATAATCAGGTAGCCATTGATGCAAAACAAAACCTTATATATTTCCCTTACATTTCATAGCAAAGTGAGATAAAAGTAGGTATCCATCCTTTCTATACTTTGTTCTTTGTATAGAACCCAGTTTAAAGGATGGATGTCAAATAATAACACTAGATAATTTGGATTACTCACTTGTAACTTTCCGTTGGTGCCACGTTCATGTTTGCAGAGCTGTAGTTTCCAAAACGGCCACTTGGTGGTGCACTCAGCACTTGACTAACTTATTGTCTAACCCCCATTAGAAAGTTAGACAATTTTGACTACCCCACGTTTTGACTAAGTTTTTCCTGAAATGACTAACCTTTTTTTTCTGTGTATTCACATGTCTGTGTTTCAGGGTATAAATCTATCAGGAGGGCAGAAACAGTGGGTATCACTATACAGAACACAACAATACTATTCACATGTCTGTGTATTATAGGGTATAAATCTATCAGGAGGACAGAAACAGTGCATATCACTGTACAGAACACAACAATACTATTCACATGTCTGTGTTTCAGGGTATAAATCTATCAGGAGGACAGAAACAGTGCATATCACTGTACAGAACACAACAATACTATTCACATGTCTGTGTTTCAGGGTATAAATCTATCAGGAGGACAGAAACAGTGGGTATCACTGTACAGAACACAACAATACTATTCACATGTCTGTGTTTCAGGGTATAAATCTATCAGGAGGACAGAAACAGTGCATATCACTGTACAGAACACAACAATACTATTCACATGTCTATGTTTCAGGGTATAAATCTATCAGGAGGACAGAAACAGTGGGTATCACTGTACAGAACACAACAATACTATTCACATGTCTGTGTTTCAGGGTATAAATCTATCAGGAGGACAGAAACAGTGCATATCACTGTACAGAACACAACAATACTATTCACATGTCTGTGTTTCAGGGTATAAATCTATCAGGAGGGCAGAAACAGTGGGTATCACTGTCCAGAATACAACAATACTATTCACATGTCTGTGTTTCAGGGTATAAATCTATCAGGAGGACAGAAACAGTGCATATCACTGTACAGAACACAACAATACTATTCACATGTCTGTGTTTCAGGGTATAAATCTATCAGGAGGACAGAAACAGTGCATATCACTGTACAGAACACAACAATACTATTCACATGTCTGTGTTTCAGGGTATAAATCTATCAGGAGGACAGAAACAGTGCATATCACTGTACAGAACACAACAATACTATTCACATGTCTGTGTTTCAGGGTATAAATCTATCAGGAGGACAGAAACAGCGGGTATCATTGTCAAGAGCAGTCTACCACAACAATGACATCTACCTCCTGGACGACCCCTTGTCTGCCGTGGATGCACATGTGGGCAAACACATATTTGACAAAGTAATCGGACCAGGCAGCCTCCTCAGTAGTAAGGTAGGTTCAGTTCTTAGATTGTTTTTTAGATTTAGAAAATATTTTATTCAGGTCGAAGACATTTTTATACGTACAAATATTCTCAGAATAGCCTGATGTACTATACATTTACAGAGAAGTAGATACAGAGTTAGCAAGGTAAATATGTTTGAATATGTTAGATACAAAAACAGCATAGGGGTCAGATTTTCAGAAAATGTACAATTCGCCTTCACCAATCCTCTCAAACAACCCACATTTAAGACAGAAATCAGCTTCAAAATGCAGTTTAACATAACAGAACTAATACTTTAAATCAATGCGATACCAAATATACTCAGATATACCCAAAATTTATCATTTTTTAGCAGAATTTAGCAGAATATCCTTAATGTGTGGAGCTGCCAATTGTACATTTTCTGAAAATGTCACCCATAGGCTTTGACATTATTAAAGGATTATAGATAGTACTAAAAATTTATTACAATCCAAATTTATTAAACTTCTTAACTGTTAGAGTATGATCTTCAGGACAGGCAATTGTACATTTTCTGAAAATGTCACCCATAGGCTTTGACATTATTAAAGGATTATAGATAGTACTAAAAATTTATTACAATCCAAATTTATTAAACTTCTTAACTGTTAGAGTATGATCTTCAGGACAGGCTATTCTGAGAAAATTTGTACTATATATGTATGGAATTATTGTCTATGACCTGAATAAAATATTTTCAAAATCAAAATCAGGTCCAGTTTCAAAATGTGTGTGGGTTTCATGAAAATGAGTCACAATTTACAAAATGGGTATTTTGACAAGTGTTTTATTCACAAGATCTCTTTGTAGTAATTTTCTCATTTTTGGACTCGTCTAAAGTAGTATGGCTGCATTTACTAAATCTCAAGACAGTGTATTTTTATACATCCTTTCATTGCTAAGGTCATCTGAGTATATTTGGCTACTCTACTAGTAATGGCCCAACTGCAGAAATAACGGTTTTTTTTCAAAAATACAAATATCAAATTTAACATATAGCAACACAGCTGTCCTTATGTTTACAATCATTGGAATCAGTTTGATTTCATCTTTTCATATTATTGTGACGATATCTCAAAACTCATTCTTTAGATTGATGAGATAACATCAATCTAAGTAGATTGGGATGATGTCTGTCAATCATTGATAGCATCTTGGGTCCTCCCATCCTGGATATCAGTGTGAAGAATCTGTTAATTCTGGTATCAGCAGTTGGGATCAGAATCATGCTGATAATGGCTGGGAGGGGGAGGGGATGGCGTTTAGGTGTGAATTAAAGGGTAGACCATATGTGTTTTAAAGTGGCAAGTTGAGAAGTAAGTTGCCTCATATGCAAAGGTGTTAAAGAGACCAACAGAATTACATGGAGTGACCAGTCATATATGGGATAGGGATTTCATGTTTTCTGTCTCCCCTTCCTCTCCCTCCTTCTATCTCTCCCTCTTGAACTTTACATTTAACTGACATCAATCTTTGTTTCCCTTGGGAAAGCAATCTTCTGCATGAAACGGAAATAAATAAATGTAAACTGATCACTGTTAACTAATTCTTGTTGCGACTTGTGACACATTTTCCTGTAACACGTCCCATTTCACGGAAGATTGAGATTGAGATTGAGAAACGTTTTATTTATGTAAGTTAGAGGACATTTCTCCACGTGTGTCAGGAGGTTTACAAGCCCCCAACCCTTTCTTACATTGAATTTTAGCTGGTGAACAACACCATCCTCGTCGTTGACTGAGGAATGGCTCACCGCTATTTATACATTTTTTCTCTTATTCTTATATATGATTTTTACATATCAAATCATAAGCATATATTGTTCACTAAATCAAAAAACATCGTTATTATTCTATTCTATAAAGTTGTCATCCTTCCAAATCAGGACATGGTTTTTGAAGATCTTTTTATCTATAATTCTATGGGCCACTATGGCAATGCATTCCAGGAAAAGATTACTCTGTTAATTATAGATTTGCGTATTTGCTCGGTTTTAGGGTACATTTGTTTTAATGTTTTTCTTCCATCAGTGAAATTTCTTGTGTTTATTAACCGAAGGTCTAAATTCCTGGGATCCTGGGCCAGACGGTGTCCCATTTCTAGTATATGTAATCGTCTTCTATGTCTGAGGGCTGTCTGATTGGCTGTATAAATCTGTAAAATTCTGCTTGTTGCCAGACGCGGGTGCTGGTTACACATGGCATCACCTACCTGCCTCAGTGTGACCTTATACTGGTGATGAAGGAGGGCGAGGTGTCAGAGGTCGGCAAATACACCGAGCTGCTCGCTAACAATGGTGCCTTCGCAGAGTTTCTCCGACAGTACCTCAATGAGTTGGATGAAGAGGATGCTGACTTAAACCCTGAATGTAAGTGTCAATGGATTACGTTTGTTTCAATGACCTGGTGTGAAGATAATATTCTGTATAAACACAAGCTATTAGTTGCCCACTTATTCATTGACGACCATATAGGTCGGGACCAAGGGTACAAACTACTATATATATATGGGTCAGATTTTCTGAAAATGTACAATTGGCAGCTGTACACATTTGGTATATTCTGCTAAATTAGGCTGCAATTTGGTCAATACTAGATAAATTCGTGTATATTTGGCATTGCATTGATTCTAGCAATCTGTTTGGTTAGGTTGAATTGTATTTTGAAGCTTATTTTTGTCTTAAAATTTGGGTTATTTGAGAGGATTGGTGAATGTGAATTGTACATTTTCCAAAGATCTGACCCATATATAAACTTTTATTTTCCATATTACATACTTATGGCCTACATGGAGGAGAATGGGTCTCCTGTCTCAGTCAATTCTCATGAGACAGTTCTTCCTACTTATCAAGATAACATATGTTTATCATATAACAGATAAGTTTTTGAACAATGTAAAATAAAATAACAATAAAACAAAGCACATAATACAATTGTATACAGTGTTTTCACTCTCTGTGGGGGCTGCGTAGCCTTGCAGTAGATTAAACATATAGTGTGGGGTAATTCTTACCAAAGGATTCATGATAAACATTGGAGCTTGTGGTGGACTGTGCTATCAACCCTGTAACACTGTGTGTGAGAGACTAATGAGAGACTAGCTAATGAGGATATGGGTCAGATTTTCAGAAAATGTACAATTGGCAGCTCTACCGGTTTAGGAAATTCTGCTAAATGTGGCTGAAAAATGATGAATATAGGGTATATCTGAGTATATTTGGTATCGTGTTGATTTAAAGTATCAGTTCTGTTAAGTTAAACTGCAATTTGAAGCACATTTTTGTATCAAATGTGGGTTATTTGAGAGGATTGGTCAAGGCGAATTGTACATTTTCTGAAAATCTGACCCATATGCTCCAGTCCGCTGCACACACACACTGGGCAGTAAAGGTGCACACTCCAGCTGCCTCCACCTCCAGTATCACCTCATCTTTATTATATGGGTCCGATTTTCAGAAAATGTATAATTGGCAGCTCTACAAATTTAGGAAATTCTGCTAAATTAGGGTGAAAAATGAAGAATACCGGGTATATCTGAGTATATTTGGTATCAAATTGATTTAAAGTATCAGTTCTGTTATGTTAAACTGCATTTTGAAGCTCATTTTTGTCTTAAATGTGGGCTATTTGAGAGGATTGGTGAAGGCGAATTGTACATTTTCTGAAAATCTTACACATTTGTGCATTCCTGTTGAAGGTGCAATAAGTGGGGTGCAATAAAAGTATTTTTATTGTACGTTTATAATCAAATATGGAGAAGAAACTAGCAGATACCAATTAGATGAATAAGAGAGTGAAATACCTGCATCAGCATCTAGGGTGTTATATCATAACGATTTCTTTGGAATCATATTTTATGTGCTGACAAAAGATAAACAATAATGTCTAATTTGTTCTGATGTCTTGTCATGGAAAGCTAACCTAATATTTTATATCTTAAGTATCCAAGGAACGCGACAAACTTGTTCGACAACTTTCATCGTTGACTGAAGCTGGTCCTACGACAAGTGCCAGTGACACAGAGCATGAAGGCAAAAAACTACAAAGGTAAACAGTTGATAAAGAACTGCTGAGAGAAATGGTTAATATGAAAATAGTTTTTAGATTTTCTGAACATTAAAATCATTAGAATTCACTGAATCTCGTCTTTTCAGATATGATGTTACCTCAAAATTTCTTTCAACACATGACTCATTTTTCTGTGACATATTGATCAGATTGTCCATCAGTTAAAAAGTAGTTAAAAAACATGATCAAAACGTAAGTAAAACAGATTGCTAGGACTGACCTTTGTGATATTGTCTGGTGTCCATCTATAGCTAGAGACCCTCGTGCTATAAGTTCTAGCAAGGGAGACACAGCATGTGGTTTTCACTAATTGTGCATTGAGCTATTGTCTATACAAGGTTTCATGTAAAACGGGTTCCCAATAAACGACCACTTGACTTCTGCATGCTGAACGATACACACCTCCTGACTTCGATCCTTTCATTTATTTAAAATCATCATTTTGGACCTAAGTAATATTTCTCTAAAGTAGAACTACAGTTACAACTAAAGTCTAGAGTTAGATTAATTCTCATCAACCGAGAGGCTTGACAATGGTGGAGAAACCCTTAAGGTCTGGGAAGTGTACCAGTATTATATTCTAAATTAATTGATAAATTCCGAATTGAAAACAAAGAATCTTGAATGTGATGTGATTCCCATTTTCCATGCAGGCAGAAATCGTCTGCCAAGAAGAGCATTTCTACCATTGGCACTGAAGGGGAAGGCAAGGAGGAGGAAAAGGAAAAGAAGAAAGACCGTTTGATTGAAGAAGAGGAAACAGAAGTTGGATCTGTAAGTCAGTTATGATACTCAACCTGCATTCCTTGCTATTGTTTCATCTAGGGTCTCTGCGGGGCCTGAACAAATCTGGAAAAGCATTGAATTTAAACAAAAGAAATGTTTGGTGTGGCCCGGAAGACATGCAAAATGTGTGCAGAGGGTATCATTCTATTCTGATGATTTGTGTATTCAGAATAAAAATCCTATATATTTGCAATATTTGCCTGAATATAAATATAAATTGTATGTAGGTGCACCTGTATTTTGGTGTCAGTTTACGCAGCTGCATCTAGCAGTTTACCTGTTGATTGATTTACCGGGTACCGATCACTCCGCTTGACAGTGAACATGCTCACACATAGAGTTCACTGCTTATAAAAAATCACTCTTACAATCTATAGATCTACAATATACAACATGTACATTCTTACAATCTATAGATCTACAATATACAACATGTGCACTCTTACTATCTATAGATCTACAATATACAACATGTTCACTCATACAATCTATAGATCTACAATATACAACATGTAGACTCTTACAATCTATAGATCTACAATATACAACATGTTCACTCTTACAATCTATAGATCTACAATATACAACATGTACATTCTTACAATCTATAGATCTACAATATACAACATGTACACTCTTACAATCTATAGATCTACAATATACAACATGTACACTCTTACAATCTATAGATCTACAATATATATACAACATGTACATTCTTACAATCTATAGATCTACAATATACAACATGTACACTCTTACAATCTATAGATCTACAATATACAACATGTAGACTCTTACAATCTATAGATCTACAATATACAACATGTACACTCTTACAATCTATAGAGCTACAATATACAACATGTAGACTCTTACAATCTATAGATCTACAATATACAACATGTACATTCTTACAATCTATAGATCTACAATATACAACATGTAGACTCTTACAATCTATAGATCTACAATATACAACATGTACATTCTTACTATCTATAGATCTACAATATACAACATGTAGACTCTTACAATCTATAGATCTACAATATACAACATGTACACTCTTACAATCTATAGATCTACAATATACAACATGTAGACTCTTACAATCTATAGATCTACAATATACAACATGTACATTCTTACAATCTATAGAGCTACAATATACAACATGTGGACTCTTACAATCTATAGAGCTACAATATACAACATGTTCATTGTTACAATCTATAGATCTACAATATATAACATGTTCATTCTTACAATCTATAGATCTACAATATACAACATGTGCACTCTTACAATCTATAGAGCTACAATATACAACATGCACATTCTTACTATCTATAGATCTACAATATATAACATGTAGACTCTTACAATCTATAGATCTACAATATACAACATGTACATTCTTACTATCTATAGATCTACAATATACAACATGCACATTCTTACTATCTATAGATATACAATATACAACATGTAGACTCTTACAATCTATAGATTTACAATATACAACATGTAGACTCTTACAATCTATAGATCTACAATATATAACATGTAGACTCTTACAATCTATAGATCTACAATATACAACATGTAGACTCTTGCAATCTATAGATCTACAATATACAACATGTAGACTCTTACAATCTATAGATCTACAATATACAACATGTAGACTCTTACAATCTATAGAGCTACAATATACAACATGTACACTCTTACAATCTATAGATCTACAATATATAACATGTAGACTCTTACAATCTATAGATCTACAATATACAACATGTAGACTCTTACAATCTATAGATCTACAATATACAACATGTACATTGTTACAATCTATAGATCTACAATATACAACATGTAGACTCTTACAATCTATAGATCTACAATATACAACATGTACATTCTTACAATCTATAGAGCTACAATATACAACATGTTCATTCTTACAATCTATAGATCTACAATATACAACATGTACATTGTTACAATCTATAGAGCTACAATATACAACATGCACATTCTTACTATCTATAGATCTACAATATATAACATGTAGACTCTTACAATCTATAGATCTACAATATACAACATGTACATTCTTACTATCTATAGATCTACAATATACAACATGCACATTCTTACTATCTATAGATATACAATATACAACATGTAGACTCTTACAATCTATAGATTTACAATATACAACATGTAGACTCTTACAATCTATAGATCTACAATATATAACATGTAGACTCTTACAATCTATAGATCTACAATATACAACATGTAGACTCTTGCAATCTATAGATCTACAATATACAACATGTAGACTCTTACAATCTATAGATCTACAATATACAACATGTAGACTCTTACAATCTATAGAGCTACAATATACAACATGTACACTCTTACAATCTATAGATCTACAATATATAACATGTAGACTCTTACAATCTATAGATCTACAATATACAACATGTAGACTCTTACAATCTATAGATCTACAATATACAACATGTACATTGTTACAATCTATAGATCTACAATATACAACATGTAGACTCTTACAATCTATAGATCTACAATATACAACATGTACATTGTTACAATCTATAGAGCTACAATATACAACATGTAGACTCTTACAATCTATAGATCTACAATATACAACATGTAGACTCTTACAATCTATAGATCTACAATATATAACATGTTCATTCTTACAATCTATAGATCTACAATATACAACATGTGCACTCTTACAATCTATAGAGCTACAATATACAACATGTGCACTCTTACAATCTATAGAGCTACAATATACAACATGCACATTCTTACTATCTATAGATCTACAATATATAACATGTTCATTCTTACAATCTATAGATCTACAATATACAACATGCACATTCTTACTATCTATAGATATACAATATACAACATGTTCATTGTTACAATCTATAGATCTACAATATATAACATGTTCATTCTTACAATCTATAGATCTACAATATACAACATGTGCACTCTTACAATCTATAGATCTACAATATACAACATGTACATTCTTACAATCTATAGATCTACAATATACAACATGTAGACTCTTACAATCTATAGATCTACAATATACAACATGTAGACTCTTACAATCTATAGATCTACAATATATAACATGTAGACTCTTACTATCTATAGATCTACAATATACAACATGTAGACTCTTACAATCTATAGATCTACAATATATAACATGTAGACTCTTACAATCTATAGATCTACAATATACAACATGTACATTCTTACTATCTATAGATCTACAATATACAACATGCACATTCTTACTATCTATAGATATACAATATACAACATGTAGACTCTTACGATCTATAGATCTACAATATACAACATGTACACTCTTACAATCTATAGAGCTACAATATACAACATGTGCAAATACTTTCCAACAAATGCAAAGGCAAATGCAGGCAATGCTTAAAAACATCCATGAGGGATATAGTGTCCTGACTGTATTTAGATATAATGCTTCAAGTGAATACAACAATTTATATCTAAGATAACATGTAGAAATGCTTTGCCACAGATTAAAGCAGGTGTGCTGAAGACCTACATAATGGCCGCCACTCTGCCTGCACTAGCTGTGGCCCTCTGCTCCCATCTTGTACTTATTGGGGCCGAGGTGGGCACCAATGTCTGGCTCAGTGCCTGGGCAGATGACCCAGTCATTAATGGAACCCAGGAAAACACAGCCTTGAGGCTTGGCATCTATGGCACTTTCGGATTCATGCAATGTGAGTAAAATTACCTTCTTTATTTCACCCTCAATATGCTCAACCCATAGAAATAACATAGGCTCTGTATTATTGTCTAGCTGGTCAGTAACTGAAGCGATATATATTGCTTGCGGCCGACCTAGTTTTTGGTACACTGTGCGCATGCGTGCTCTCTCATTTTCCACAGTTCCGGCTCATGTTTGGGGCTATGTTTTCGGAGCGAATCAAGCTAAAGAAATAATTGTTTAACTATTCAGTCCTCAAAATCGCTGTAGATCATGTTAATCCAGGATAAGTTATGTGTGTGGGGTGTAATAAACACAGAACAACCCTTGGATTCTCTGTGTCGCAGGGCTACTGCCCCTTGACCGGAATGGGTGAATATTCATTCCCGCCTCGAAATTCCGCGTAGTTCAATCTATGTATTTAGTTATGCCAGAATATTGCATTAATTATTTGCCCAGAGTTTTGTGTTAAGGGTTTGTAACATACACCTTATCTTAGCTCACATTGATGTATTGTTATTTCATTACATAGAAATCACACCGCATATAAAGCATACCACCATGATCATTTGTGTATTATGTTACATTATGTTACATTGTAGTTAGATATCATATTATAGTATAACACTGTCAGAGTGCCACATTCAATTGGAATTTGCAGAAATTGTATTCCTAGTGTCAATGTACATGTACTACAAAATATACATCATCCTACAGAAAGGAAATGTGATGTGTTACAGGAGTCGTGAATCCCGAAATAAATATCTTTCAAAGTGTTTTATTCACAAGATTACGTTGGAATGTGTTTTCTGCAAAGTGATGTGCTTCACACAGACAAACATGTACACCTGATGATACATACATTTTCACTCCTTGTGTGTCGGATATATGCTATTTGGGAACAACCATCCATCCACTGTTGCCGAAATGTGAATCAAGATTATTATTGAGATAGGTTCAAAGGGGAAAGTGTTATATTTTTGGTAAATCCAACGTTACGGTCAACATACAACCTTTATCAAGGAGAAATAATTATTGAGACGGGCTGAAATATCAATGGAGGCTAATCAAACAACATTTTGTGTGATTACTTAACTTTGTTAAAAAAGTGATGGAACGTAAAGTAGATATATGTTACTATACTGATCAATGGTTACTGACAAATAATCTTAGCAAGGAAATAAAGGAAATAAATCCTAACTAACGTTACTATATTGTCAGAATACCATTGTCATAACCAATTTAGGCTGGGCCATAGCTCCATTCCTCGCTAACTAATACTAATATACTATTGCAAGATTAGGTCTTTAACAATGTCATATGCGATCACTCTAGACCATTGACAAGTTAAGATATACAAGGAACATTATCTGAGAGACTTGCACGAAACTGATTGATTCTATTTGATAATTTCAGTGCTGGGGATATTTGGTACCTCTTTAGCAATATACATTGGAGGTGTGAGAGCATCCAAAGCACTGCATAGTCGATTACTGGACAGGATTATAAGGGCACCCATGTCATTCTTTGACACAACACCCCTCGGCAGGATAGTCAACCGATTTTCAACCGGTTTGTATTCTTTCTTTTTTTTTTCAATTTCAATTTCGAAAATTCGTTATTGTTGCTTTTATTACAAAGGTCGGTCAAATCTGTGACAATAGAAACAGGTCTTCCAAGAATCAGTGCAATGCCGAATATTCCCGATTTTACCTAGTATTGACCAAATTGCAGCCTTATTTAGCAAATTTTGTTGTTGCCCACTAACATCATTTCATGTTTGCAATGAAAACACAAATGGAGGAGTGTCAGATGTGTTGCCCTATTCTCTTGAAACTGTTGTTTCTGTATGGATATTTGTTGCCACAAATTAGTGTGCAACAACAAAATGTGTTGGCGCCGTTTTTCTCTCTAGTGGAGTCACCTCATTAGATATTGATTTTGTATGATAATAATGGCAATTTGCACGTGATTGTATGTGCATATTTTCTTCATTCTCCTCCTATATGGACAATCTACATTCTCCTCCTATATGTTGTAGATATGGACAATCTACATTCTCCTCCTATATGTTGTAGATATGGACAATCTACATTCTCCTCCTATATGTTGTAGATATGGACAATCTTCATTCTCCTCCTCCTATGTGTTGTAGATATGGACAATCTACATTCTCCTCCTATATGTTGTAGATATGGACAATCTTCATTCTCCTCCTATATGTTGTAGATATGGACAATTCTACATTCTCCTCCTCCTATATGTTGTAGATATGGACAATCTACATTCTCCTCCTATATGTTGTAGATATGGACAATCTTCATTCTCCTCCTATATGTTGTAGATATGGACAATCTTCATTCTCCTCCTCCTATGTGTTGTAGATATGGACAATCTACATTCTCCTCCTATATGTTGTAGATATGGACAATCTACATTCTCCTCCTCCTATATGTTGTAGATATGGACAATCTACATTCTCCTCCTCCTATATGTTGTAGATATGGACAATCTACATTCTCCTCCTATATGTTGTAGATATGGACAATCTACATTCTCCTCCTCCTATATGTTGTAGATATGGACAATCTACATTCTCCTCCTATATGTTGTAGATATGGACAATCTTCATTCTCCTCCTATATGTTGTAGATATGGACAATCTTCATTCTCCTCCTCCTATGTGTTGTAGATATGGACAATCTACATTCTCCTCCTATATATATGTTGTAGATATGGACAATCTACATTCTCCTCCTATATGTTGTAGATATGGACAATCTACATTCTCCTCCTATATGTTGTAGATATGGACAATCTACATTCTCCTCCTATATGTTGTAGATATGGACAATCTACATTCTCCTCCTCCTATATGTTGTAGATATGGACAATCTACATTCTCCTCCTATATGTTGTAGATATGGACAATCTACATTCTCATCCTATATGTTGTAGATATGGACAATCTGGACACCAATATTCCACAATACGTGGACTGGTGGGCCTTCAATGTCAGCACAGTCATCGCCACATTCTTCATAATCAGCTACAGTACTCCCATATTCATGTCCGTCATCTTCCCTCTCGCCATCGTGTATTACATCATACAGGTGAGCTTTCATGTAACTTATGCACTTAGTGCAGATAACATGGTTGTAACATAAGTGGGTCAGACTTTCAGAAAATGTACAATTCACCTTCCCCAGTCCTCTCAAATAAACCAAATTTCAGACTAAAATAAAGTTTAAAATAGAGTTCAACCTAACCAAACAGATTGCTAGAATCAATACAATGCCGAATATAATCGAATTTACTTAGTATTGGCCAAATTGCAGTCTAATTAAGTAGAATTTACTAAATGTGTCCAGCTGCCAATTGTACATTTTCTGAAAATCTGATCCAAGTGGTCCCGCATCAGTTAAACATTTGATTTGAAATGGTTCGACTTCCTGTTACTTGCTCCGGCTTCTGAAGTAATGGGAGCAATGAAACGGGAGGAGTAGTTGTACAAGTAATGTCCTAATGGTGCCCAGCCTTCAGCAACACCTTAGCTTCTGGTAGGGCTTTATTCCGCAGGTGCTCAGTCCAATGGTGTAGACAGAGAGAGAGAGAGAGAGAGAGAGGGAGAGGGAGAAAAGAGAGAGGGAGGGAGAGGGAGAAAAGAGAGAGAGAGGGAGAGGGAGAAAAGAGAGAGAGAGGGAGAGGGAGAAAAGAGAGAGAGAGAGAGGGAGAAAAGAGAGAGAAAGGGAGAGGGAGAAAAGAGAGAGAAAGGGAGAGGGAGAAAAGAGAGAAAAGAGAGAGAAAGGGAGAGGGAGAAAAGAGAGAGAGAGGA